>JAHDVF020000412.1:0-75068 GCA_022606425.2 Lepidostoma basale | reverse complement strand
GTATTGTAGTGAATGAGAGCGGTACCTTCTCTGTGTGGAAATAGTGAGTACGGATTCGATCCCTAATACTCAAGGCGAGCAGCATTCTACAATTACGTGAGGCCGAACAGCGAACAAGTGTTCGAATACCTTCGGAAAATAATACTTACTACACTAACGTACTATTCTTTATTCAAGTTCCTTTAATACTTAAAAATTATCAATACTTCCTCTTCTTCCTAGACCTATGTGGTCTAATCTCTGTGCGGTAGACTCCCAGCAATCCTTCCATCTTTTATGTGGTCTTCCACGAGGACGAGTCCCAGGAGGCTGATTATGCAATGCAATATACGGGAGTCAGGTGTAGTCCATGCTTTGAACATGACCGTACCAGTCCCTTTTTTGCGGTCTGCTCCATCTTATAATATCCTCAACCTCAAGTTGCGGTTATCTCCGGATGCCTAAGAGACACTGTCTGGGACAATAAGCATATGCTAGTGGAAAGCAAAGTTAGAATTTATAAAACGTGCATCAGGCCCATAATGACTTACGGAATCGAAGCAAGAGCAGACATTGTCAGAACCAAACATCTCTTAAGAGTAGTAGAAATGAGAACATAGCGACCTATTGGGGGGAGAACCCTTAGAGATAGGATACCAAATGAAGAAATTCGCAAATCCTGCAAAATTGAAGACATAGTGAAATGGAGTAGGCAGAGAAGACGATTCTTCAGGGACCACATCGAGAAAATGGATCCAGCAAGAATTCCTAATATCGTGATGCACGAGACTCCAGAGGGCCGTCGACCATCATAGATATGGAGGGAAGGATCGTTTTCATCACAGAAAGAAAGTTGATATCATGCATAAATAAAGATATAATAAACAGATCGCAAGATCTACAATCTAACTAATTAAGTAAAAAACACGCCGTCTCCCCGAAGGGATAGTCAGAGATAATGGATCGCCTCACAGTTCTTTCCTGACATACTTTTCTCGATTCCTCAACATGCATATATCGTGTCATGCACGCATGTCGAATTCTCCGACTCCTCACGTCGCCGACAATCAAAACTAACTTACTAACTAACCATCACGCCGTCTCCCCGAAAGGGTAGGCAGAAATAATGGACTGTCACACTTTAACCGATGCGGCACTCCATCCTTCTCTTTTCGCCCGGGAGACGCGGTATGATGGGTTGCGAACCTCATCGCCACAAATAGGCATCTCCCGCGCACACTTCAATCGTAAAACATCCACAAAATAAATTTGAAACAAATAATATAAAATACAATGACATAAAATAAAATAACACAATATAAATAATTTAACACATAATGTTCTTTTTAGATGGTGCACATATTGTCTATTTAATTTATGTTCCACGTATCCCCCGTTTTTTTTATAAGATGTAATTAGGCACTTAGAAGAAACCAACAACAGCAAGAACTTTAAAATAATATTGAAGAAGTTGTGATTGGAATATGTCATTGGAACAAATGAAAAAAATATTTTTACACCTGTTAAAACACCGACAATCAATATTTGATTGATTTGATTGTGACACGTTTTCCACGGTCTTTCTCTATTTCTAGTTGCATTCACATCGTTTACATATTATACTTTCTTTATCATTCTTTCTTCATTCATTCATTCCATGTGTCCAAACCATTTTAATAATCATTTCATTATTTTGTTCATAACACTCTCATTCGCACCGCATTCACTTCTTATATTTTCATTCAACATTCCATCATACACTGATTTTCCGCACATTCGTCTAAGAGATCTAATTTCTACTTCATTTATTCTACTTTCATCCTTCTTTTGCCAGTTACATGCTTCACTTCCATACATATGAAAGTATATTTTAATAATTCTAGAAAAAGGACGTTTTAAACGGAATTAAAAACATAAATAAATTTTTAATCCTGATATAATTAGCCCTTTCTAGGTGTTAAATGGTTAAAATATACTAATGAAATGTTTTAGATTTTAATACCGTGTTCAAATATGGAACGGTGTTAATTACTCTGAAATATGAGCAGAGTTCAAATCAATGATTCCATGTTATTCAATAACCCTCAAAACTAATGTATTCTCGCATTACACGTCAAATTTTTTAGCTCGTGTTAATTGGGTCATATTAGTGTAATTGCATTACTTGTGAGTTTTTCTTTAACAAATATACATTCAGAGTAAACACCTTTGTTTTGACAATTCAATGGTATGTGTTTCTTGAAAATGGCTGATTTAAGTGAAGTTTTTAGCGTCAAAAAGGTTCTGCAAATACGGAAAAAACTCAATACTTCATAAAAACGAATGCATGGAAAATTTCTGCATTATGTAATATGTTATTTTATCTTCTTCTTCTTACTTCTGTAGATATTGTAATTATTTTTATTACTATTATTATATTAGCTCTTTAAATCATCACATCGCCAACCAAATCGATGTAAAAGGTAAAGCTATGATTCTGATGACAGGTAGCTAATCTAACCCAAAATTATTGTCACGTGAATTCTACACTAGACCAAAGATAGTATGAGAATAACACTGTCATCCTTGGAAATCGAACACAGGACATTTGGTGTGGCAATTTTAGTTGTTGCCATTCTGCCACGAAGGTCTGCTCAGTCTTGCGATCTGTTCAGTCAAGATATCAATTTTGTTCCTCTGATGAAGATATCCAACTTTTTCTCCATCTCTTTAGTGGTTGTTCTGGTAGTCGACGGCCCTCTAAAGTCTCGTGCAACACGATCACGTGCAATCCTCGCTGGGTCCATCTTCTCAACATAGTCTCTCCAGAATCTTTTTCTCTTCCTACTCCATCTCACAATGTCATTAATATTGCAGGTTATATCTTCTTCTTCCTGGCGCTATCCCATACCATTATCTGTATTGACTGTTGAGGTCGGCTCTTCTCGATCACAGACTGTACTTCTCACGGTTCTGAGTATCGCCCTCACTCAATCCATTCCTATACAAGATGCTATAGCAATGAATCATTCACGTGTTCCTAGGTCTTCTTCTGGATGGTTGACGTGGAAGATTCACAGACAAAACTCTATTAACTGTGTGTTATGATGGTCCCAGGTTATGTGAATTTCTTAATTAGGTATCCTATATCTAAGATTATTCTCACGGTAAGTCGCGATGTTTTCATTTATGTTGTTCATTTATGATATTTAGACTGTTTTTTCTATTTAATTTATTATGACGAATTTTTATGAATTAAAACACTGTTTTTCCACTATTGAGTTTATTTTTCTCGACATGTATCGAAGGCTTACACCTTCATCATCGGGAGAACGTAATAAACGATACGAACGATATAAACCAATGATGAAGGTATAAGCCTTCGAAACATGTCTAGAAAAATAAACTCAAAGTGGAAAAAAGTGTTTTAATTAATTAAAATTCGTCATTATGGAATTCCACAGTGTTAACGCCTTAAGTGTATTTAAATTAAATTTTTATTATTGTGCTAAAAAGTTATGCTTTTATATATTATAGCTGTTCATTCTCAATACATGTGATGGTTAGTGAGTCTATCGTCATTTTATTGTCACGTGAATTCCACCTTTCTGTATTTTGCAAGTAATTGATGGTAATGTACATTGTGAAAACTTTGTGAAGAATCATTATGAAAGGAACATTATGGTGGTGATTGGCATACGAAATGAAGTAATGAAGAAATAATGGAAAAGAAATTATACCTGATTTTATGAAGATTCCAAGCACGAATTCTTTGAAATATGGTAACACTTAACTAATTTTATTAATCGGTTTAAAAACTTGTGATATTCAAACAGAAAATAAAAAAATAACACCTAACAAATACTTTTCTCACAAAAAAAAAATGTATAAATCTGTATGGGGGCGAAGCATTTGACTGACAGAAGAAGGACAAGAACAGAATGAATGCGGTAGAGATGAGATTCCTTAGTTGTTTATGTGGTAAAACGATGTAGAGTATGTCAGAATTTCGAATGGTGATATAGAAAGTATTCTGAATAGAATTATGAAAAAATCACTGCGTTGGTTTGGACATAGGGAACCCGTGGATGAAAGGATTGTTTAAAAAGTATACGTAAACGTTGTGAATGGAGTACGGGGTCGAGGAAGACCGAGGGCAACATGGAATAAACAAATAATTCAAATTTTAAAGGTAGGCCATATAAGAAGTCGGAGGGGAGGTGTGTCAGAATAGAGTAATGTGGAAGTCCATTCTCTCTGCATACCCTTCCTGGGAAACGACGTAATGGTTTGTTATAATATTAAAATAATATAAACTCTTTGTATTTATTTCTCTTGCATTAATTTTTTTTTAATTACATAGCATGTTTCGGACAATCAGTCCCTCCTCAGTGATACATATTATATCTTTATAATATGTATCACTGAAGAAGGACTGGTTGTCCGAAACATGTATATGTAAATAAATATTTTTTAATATAAGTGTTGAATATACAAAGTAGGTATATAAATAAGAAAAAGAGAAATAAAGCATCTACAACACAAAGTATGGCGAATATAAAAGAGATTCTTTGTATTTAATTACGGAATGGTAATCACATTTGAAACCAAGTAGTTTCGCTTGTACCCAAGCATCATCAGAGCAACTGTGATTATAATACCTTGAATGAGCTCAGGCAAAAGTGAAACTTCTTAGCTTAAAATATATTTATCATACCTCACAAAGTTGTTCAATTATTTTTCTTTTTCTTTTTTAAATACTTTGTATATTATACGACATTTGCATTGAAAAAAAATTAAATTACATAGACATATTTCGGACAACCAGTCCTTCTTCAGTGATACATATTATAAAAATACATATTTATAATATTATAAAATTGTTTACATGATCTGAAAGACGTTATAAAGATTTATTTTAGAAGAAATTGTTCTATTATTTTTAAGTATATGATTGTTAATTGAAAACATCTGTTTTCTAGATGTTTTATTAAAATTTATGTGTCTAAGACATTATCAAATATTTGATATTGCTTTAGACAGTTGAAACATGCCAATCACATAAAATATAATAAAACTACTAGAAAACAGACGTCTTCATTCGTAATAATGATTTAATCTGGAGTTTTACATCATTGTTCAAGAAACAATAAATTATATAACATATCTGCTATTTCACTAACATATTGGCATCTTCAAATACTACAAAAAAATTTATTGTATCTTTTAAAAATACCTAATTTAGTGAAAATACTGTTGTGTAAAATTAATTTTATGAATAAATTATAGAAACCCCTGTAGAAACTAGTAAATTGAAACCAATGAAAGAAGCTTCTGTCCAGGAATGAACGTCTACAAGCAAGGGTTAGGGGCAGGCAGAGGTATGAAAAAACAAGTAATTTCAATAAAAACAAAATTTCAGAAATTTAATTTATTTAAAAGTAAAAAAATGGAGAAAAACGTGGCACGATCAAATAAATAAAATATTGAATGTCGGCCATGTAAGGAGTCAGAGAAATCGACGCGCGTGCATAACACGACGTATGATTGTTGAGGAAGCGAGAAAAATATGTCAGGAAAGAAAAGTGTGGCAGTCCATTCTTTCTGCCTACCGCTTCGGGGAGACGGCGTGATGGTTAGTTAGTTAATTTATTTAATATGACCAACATTAATTGTTGGTTTTATAAAATAAATTAAATTATCGTAATTTTTTGTTTATTTAAAATACTCGTTTTTTTAATACCTCTGACTTTCCCTAACCCCCTAAGAATAAGAAAACTTTTTTTTATCATTCTTCCACTGATTTTCAATTCAAATACACACAAAATCAGACTCTTTTCAATTTACATAATTCGGAATCAGATACAGTAATTGCGTACTATTATGTGCATTAAGCCGGGTGCTCCTAGATCTGAGTACAAAGCGTTCATCTCTATATAAAAAAACTTAGGTTGGATATGGCAACCAAATTACCATGAAGGTTTAATCAAAGCCAACATTGTTCCTCTGATCAAGACGAATGAATCCGGCAATTAATAATTAACTAAGCCAGGCAGTCTCCAGTGCCTCCGGCCTGGCTTCTGCCATCACGATTTTCTCCGCCGTGTTGAAATTCTTAATAGTTATTTCGCTCTTTTAAATAGCGCACGTTTCAGATAAACAATCTCTAGTGTAGGGATGCCATTGTTATAATAACAGAGTTGTATGTCGCATAGAGACGTTATTCTTACACTTCCATATTGATTTTTGGCAAAAGGGCGGATGCAGCTACAACAAAGCATGATTTTTTAAATAAACTTAGGGCGTTTACACCGTGGAATTCCATAATGACGAATTTTTAATCGATTAAAACACTGTTTTCTAATTTTTCAAAAGCGAATAAAACAGTGTTTTATTCCATATAAAATTTCCAAAGTGTGTTTTATTTTAGAAAACGCAATTTTTACCTGCCTCTGTTGATATTATTGAATAGGACAATCAAACTGATGAATTTGACCTCTTCAAATATTTTTTTGTAACTAACTAACCATCACACTGTCTCCCCGAAGGGGTAAGCAGAAATAATGGACTGCCACACATTTCTTTTTTCTCATATTTCTCTCGATTCCTCAACATTCATACATCGTGTCATCCACGCGCGTCGATTTCTCTGACTCCTCACTCTTCTGTTGTTCCTCATACGATCTCTCAGTGTCTTGCCTGCTATCGTCCTCAGTGTCTTCATTTCGGAAGTCCTCAAAACTTGTTTGGTCCTTTAACAATACTTAATATCAATACTTAAACTATCTAATTAAATTAATAATACGCCGTCTCCCCGAAGGGATAGTCAGAGATAAAAGATCGTCTCACTCTTCTTTCCTGACATACTTCTCTCGCTTCCTCAATATTCATACATCGTGTCATGCAAGCGCGTCGATTTCTCTGACTCCTCACGTGGTCGACATTCAATATTTTAATTATTTGATCGTTCCACGTTTTCCTCAGTCTTCCTCTATTTCTGGTTCCATTTGCATCGTTAACATACTTTTTTTTACCATTCTTTCTTCATTCATTCATTCCATATGTCCAAACCATCTTTATGATCCTTTCATTATTTTATTCCTAACACCATTATTCGCACATTTTTTTTTAAATACAAGTAAAATATATTTATTAATTAATTTCGGAAGAATGTCGACTCTTCGTAGTACTTATCCTCTTTAACGTTGGAACATTACTCATATACTCGCAATCGATTGGTATGTTGTCGCGTATAATACGGTATATTTTATTAGCAATTTTTTAAGTATTTCTTAATATTTATGAATTATTAAATTTTATTTATTCACAAAAAAATTCTCAGTTGCCTTGGCTTGTGTGTCCGAAACATGTATGATATTTAATTTTTTTTTTTTAATAAAATAAGTGTTGTATACTAAGTACATATATAAAAAAAGAAATATTAAACATTTACAACACAAAGTAATGGCGAATATAGAAGGAATCGCTACTAATTTTTAGGACGTTGTCCTAAAAATACGATGTATTTATAGTATTGGTTGTTTCTTGAACAATGATGTAAAACTCCATATTAAACTACTTGAAGTTTATTGTAACACCTGATGATGCCAACATCGGTTGGCGAAACAGCTGTCGCGACACTCTTAGTGAATAAAAATAATTTGTGATATCATAACAGGGTTTTAAATTTAACAGTAATAATGTTGAAGTATCATAGTGATTCGGCCAAAACAATGGACTATTTATTTAATAATTGTTTTACAATAATTGTTTAATATTATTTATTTGTTCTTACTGATAAAAAATAATTATTAGTACTTTTAACAATTAGTCCAGGTTAATTTAAATTTAAATGATTGTATCGAATTTTCAATGCATTTTTTTATATTAGTCTTTCTTTGTATAGTTTTTATTATATATTTAATGGAATGATGAAGATGGAGATATCCTCCGAGACATGTCGTGTTTTTTAATATTTTGTGAATGATAAACAAATATATTTTCAGTTTCCCAATTGCAATGACATGAAGAATATAGAATAAAAAAAGTTTATTATATATTTATTAAATTTTAATCCAATTGAAAATGTATCTTTAACTGAGGAATTAAAATATTTACACAACTTTCGAATAGAAAACATATGTTTAATCCATAATATTGCAATTAATTTATTGATTCATGTTATATCGCGACTAGCTTCACTATAAATAATATATAACATTATATCTAAGGAATTTCTTCTCAGTCTTGATAATTTGCAAAACGATACATACGCACAACTTTCTCCCTCATTCTTCTAACTAGAAAATCATTACGCTCAATTTTCACAATAATTTTGACGAATGAAAACGTTTGAGCATTTTCTCCCGAAACAATACAGAGCCACGAAAACAAGATTAGCCTACTTGCAAACAAAACGGTGCGAATCAATTATTAATTTTCCTAATCGCCGATTCACCCACACGATGCAAATTGATGCGCTTAGTTACTTCTTTGTTCGGATGTTCACACGGCCATGGAGAAAAAAAACTTCTTCCTCTTCGGCACATACATATACAACGCATATAGAAACTCTATCAGGCGTGTGAGTTCTAGATAATTGTCTCTAGCGCCCATTTCAAACGGTAGTGTGTGTAAAAGTTGTAAAATGATTCAATCAAAATAAAATAAGAAAAGACGAAGACTTCCTTGTCTTGTTTATAAGTACTTGTTTTTTTAAATGATATTTTATGCAATGATACCAGAAGCATTTAAATTCACAGTCTTCGCTATCCTTATTTAATATAAATGATACGATAATCCAATGTTTTGGCGGAAACACTTTAATATTTCTTCTTCTTCTTCTTCTTCCTCTTTTAATAGATCTGTTGATCTGTTTTTATGACGTCGAGGTCTCCTGGGACACAGAACTCCAATTGTCTCGCCATCACTTCGCAGGTCTTCCGGGTTGGCGTGTTCCCATTAACACGTTGTTTGTCGCTCATTCGTTCTACGTGGTCGCGCCAGAAGCGTCTTATTTTCCTGCCCCATCTGAAAATATCTTCGGTATCGCAGGTCTCACGTATTACTGAGCTTGATATTTCAACATTATTAACTGTTTAAATAAAAACACTGTTATAAAATATCACAATTCAATGTATTTTGTCGCAACAGCTGTTACGCTAACCTTGCTAGCATCATCAGGTCTTACAATCAACTAAGTCTGTCTGTTTTATTTTTAGTTGATTGTAAGACATGACGATGCTAACATCGGTAAGCGAAACAGCTGTCGCGACAAAATATAATTAATTGTGATGTTTATAATAGATTTTTTTATTTAAACGGTTAATAAATGATATGTTTTCCATTGGTAGATAACCATTAAACTGGTGGATGACGTCGAAGAGATTGAAAATAAATTTTCATTGATAGATTATCTTAGGCTTAGGATGAGGATGGGTGGGCTGAAGTGGTGATGGGCTGGCCACGTCTGTTGGAGAACCGACGGCCGATGGGGGAGACGGGTTCTGGAGTGGAGACTTCCGCAGAGTTGGACGTCCCCCTGACCGCTGGACCGACGATCTGAAGAGGATTGCTGGACATGGATGGATGGAAGCGACAATGGATAGAGGGCGGTGGCGTGCTTCGGAAGAGGCCTACGTTAAGCAGTGAATGACAGACGGCTGATGATGAGGAAATTATTGTTTTACTTTCGTATGAAGATCTTAATTTGTGGTGTGGCATTATTAAGTATAATTTAAAAACACTTATATATTGTTTTTACCACATTATTCTGTTTTATCGAACCAACCAATTTCGCTGATGCCGGAGTTACGGAGAAATTTCGAACCGATTGTGGTTTAAAAATAAAATTTTAATGTTTTGAATGATTTTTTTCCATACATAATATTAGAAAAATCATTCATTGTTTCTTGAACAATGATATATAATTTCGTATTTAATATTTGATATGAATTAAAATTCATTTTTTGTAGGAGTTTTATTTTAATTTATGGTATTGACATGTTTCAGAATGAAATTATGGAACTCTTCTGGCTCCACAACATGAGGAACTGGACTGGTATAAAAAACAATGAGGAGTTGTTTCGAGCTTCCAGGGACAGAGATGCCTACTCTTCAAGTGATAGTCAACGTCGAGGGGAGCTGACATGATACCGGAAGAAGAAGAGATAAATAATTAATCAAATCTTACAATAACTTAAATAATATAAATTTAGATTTGCAAAGTATTTTTTGAATTTTCGAAACAGGTCCAACAATTTTACAAATTGAAAAGTATTTTTGATTTGGTTATATAATATGAATTTTCTTTTTTTATGTAATAATATTTTCATATCTTAAACGTGTTACACAAGCAAGTGAAAAAAACATTGAAATCTACGTGACGTTTTGTGAAACAAAAAATTGTGCCTTTGTTGGTACCAGTAAGCCCATTGAAATGTGTAAGCGAAATGTTCTAATCGCTGTCATAATAGCATAATTGCATCTATTTATTTAATGGCGCAGAGAAATATTGACGTGTATAATCTTGCGTAAAAGACAGTGAACCTCGCAAGAGAAAACTGCTGTGAATGACACCTGAAGGTGCAGTTTCCATAACATGAGGCGCGAGCCGGTCCATCGGCGGTAAAGTGCCATTCCGCGGTGTGGTCATCGCTAATATATTATTATTAGTACAGGTAGGTCCCGTGCGAGCTTTCACCTGCTGATAGTCCATCCATCTCCCACCACGGGTATCTGTCAGCCCCGACGGCAACCTGCGTCTGGTGGCTGTGCAGTCAGTGAGCGACCGGCGTGAGAGTTTGACGTTTCTCTACGCGCGATCTTTCTGTGCTCGCGCGTTCTATTTTCGAACGAATGTTTTTGTTTTCCCCGGTGCTCTGTGGCGAATTTCAAATTGACGTTTATTGTTGTTATTTTGCTTGTGTCAAATGGAATACGGCGCAAATTTTAAATTGTTAAGAACGTGTCTTCAGCAACATTAATTTGAAGATAAATGAAACATGATTTTCGTTTTGCAGTGAGATATCGTAGTTTATTTTTCGTTGAAATACATTATCAGAAGTGTTACGCTTTAAACTGATTAATGCCGCGTGATTGATTGTTAATTGAGTTCATAATGAAAGTGTAATGATGGATAAAATACGCACAATGACGGAAGAAAACGCGACGTCGTCCGGGAACGAGTCGGAAAATGACCGCCCGTCATCGGAAAATACAACCGTGATAGCGGAAACTTTAAGCGACGTCCCTTCTACGACACTTTCCTCTGTGAAGTCGGAAAATTCAACAGAACAATTAATAAACAAAACACAAGTTAACAACAAAAAAGCGAACGATACTAAAAAAAGTGAAAAGTTTGAAAATGGAATCGCCATAGAGAAAAAACAAAATGTAGACGCTAAATCAGTGATTACCTCCATGCAGAGTGATATATCGATCAGGGACCAGTCTGAGAGGAGACAGTCTAAACTGATTTTGTTCTTAGGGATTGGGCAGCTGCTCGTGGGTGTGGGGATGGTGGTGACCGGAGGGCTGGTCATGGTGCACGGGGGTGCTCTAGGCAGGTCCGGCGCAGGGTTTTGGTCGGGCTGCCTGGCCATCGTCACCGGAGTCATGGGTGTCCTCGGTGGAATCAACGACTGTTATGGACTGTACGAAAAGCAGACGAGGTAAAAATTTATTTTTATCAAATATTTCTACAATTTATTTATTAATCATTGTAAGTAAAATAAAAGTCGATAAAATGTGATTTATAAATATAATCCAATCTTAATATTTTTAAATTAAGAAAAAATATTTATAAAAAGTTATATTTTGCGTCGATCGGTTTCGGCAGCCTGCTACTATCTTTCGGTTAGCAACCTACTGAAACCGGTTGAAGCTAGGAAAACAAGTGTAATAAAAGTAAATGAATAAATTATTTAATTTATATTTTATCATTACTTACTTGCCACGAAATTTAAATAACCACCAATAATAATTAAATAAGTTTTATTGTGAAACATGAATGAATTAAAATAATAATATATATTTAAAAAAAATTGTATGTTAACGATGTAAACGGAACCAGAAATAGAGGAAGACCGAGGAAAACGTGGCACGATCAAATAAATCAAATATTGAATGTCGACCATGTGAGGAGTCGGAGAAATAACGCGCGTGCATGACACGATGTATAAATGTTGAGGAATCGAGAGAAATATGTCAGGAAATAAAAGTGTAGCAGTCCATTCTTTCTGCCTACCTCTTCGGGGAGACGGCGTGATGGTTAGTTAGTTAGTTAGTTAGTAAAAATAAATTAGCTTATTACGAAATACCGACGATACAGTAAAAATAAATTAACTTATTACGAGGACGACCTTCGTGGCCGAGTGGTAAGTACATTGACTGCCACCCCGAAGGTTCCGGGTTCGATTTCCGGCTTGTGCAATGTGATTGTCACTCTGTCTTTGGTCTGGTGTAGAATTCACGCGACAATAAAATGGCGTAGATTAGCTACCTATGACATGTCACGAGAATGATAGCTATAATAGCCTTTACATCGATTTGGTTCATGCTGTTATGATGTAAAGCAACAAAATAATAATAATAATAAAAACGAAAGGAAGTTAGTCTAAAGAGTAAACATAAAATTCATTAATATTGGCAACTGTCAACAAGACAAAACTAGTTTAAAACGAAATAAACAAATGTAATTACCTATACATAAAAGCGTTATTGTGTAAAATAAGCTTTTTTTTCTTCTTAAATAGAAATAAAATTTTGTGGCGACGAGGTTCGCAACCCATCACACCGCGTCTCCCGCGGAGCGAAAAGAGAAGGATGGAGTGCCGCATCGGTTAAAATGTGACAGTCCATTCTTTCTGCCTACCCTTTCGGGGAGACGGCGTGATGGTTAGTTAGTTAGTTAGTTAAATAGAAATGGAATTCTCTTAATATAAGCAATAAAAACAACAACAACAACAACAACAAACCATCACGCCGTTTCCCCGCAGGGGTAGGCATAGAGAATGGA
The DNA here is from genome assembly GCA_022606425.2 of Lepidostoma basale. Lineage (NCBI taxonomy): Eukaryota > Metazoa > Arthropoda > Insecta > Trichoptera > Lepidostomatidae > Lepidostoma > Lepidostoma basale. Next base: position 62,092 of record JAHDVF020000412.1, on the reverse strand, counting down.
CCGCCACACTACTCTATCCTGACATACCTATCTAGCTTCCTCCACGTTCATACGGCGAGTCATACACGCACGTCGATTTTTCCGGCTTCTGACAAGATCGACCTTTAAAATTTGATTAATTTGGTCATGCCATGTTTTCCTCGGTCTACCTCGACTCCGTACTCCATTTACATCATTAACGTATACTTTTTTATCCATTCTTTCTTCACCCATGCGCTCCATATGTCCGAACCTTACAGCGATCCTTTCATAATTTTGTATATAATACCTTCTTTCGCAATAAAAACAACAATATATTTTAATATTATTTCTCCAAAATATCCATAAAATACCAATTCTCTCGCTGCAATAATACCGAGTAACATTCCCTCAGCATTCCTCGCAGGTTGTTTTGTGGATTTATTGAAATAACAAAGTTCATACAAGTCGTGTGTTTTGTGGCCATTGATGACGGTAACTGGCTATTGGTCTTTAGAAGTATCTGGCCGGCTACGTAATTTATCTTGAAGTGCATAAATAAGAACAATATGAACCTATTATGAAATATTCACTTACGTATGTATGTAGGTGTTAGGAATAAATATCCGTTTATCGACTGTGTGGATATATCGTAGAACATTACAAATATTTTGCATAAATTGAGTAAATACCGTAAAGAGCAAAAAACTTGAATACTTCGGGTACATATGAGCAATGATAAATGCAAAGTGCTTCAACTGATTGTCCAAAGTAAAAATAACAGATAACGAAGTGTTGAGAGAAGAAGTAAGTATTGACTGCGGTTCAATTGCAGCAGAACATCCCTATTTAGAGCTAATGTATCAAGGGTAGAAATAGTCATAATGCTGTCCAACCTTCGAAAGGAGAGGAACAACAAGAAGAAGAAAAATCGACTGTAGCAATGATGGCAATATATAGAGATGTTCTAGTGCCTTATCTTTTACTGCATATCCAAGTAAAAAAATTAGCTTTCTAAAATAGCAAAAAAACTATGATATTTGCTGGATAATCCATTGTTTCGGCGGAAATTTTTTGTTATTTCAACATTATTAACGGTTTAAATAAATAAATAATGTTATTGATATCACAATTGATTATATTTTGTCATGAAAGCTGTTTCGCTAATCGATGTTAGCGTCGTCAGGTCTTACAATCAACTTACTGTCTGAAGTCTGAAGTTGGTTCAGACTTACGGTTTGAAGTCTGAAGTTGATTCTAAGACCTGACGATGCTTGCATCGGTTAGCGAAACAGCTGTCGCAACAAAATATGATGAAATGGTAAAGAATTTATTTTTTCTTGAACAATGATGTATAATTTAATATAAAATTATTAATACGGATGGAAATGTCTCTTTTCTAGAAGTTTTATGATATTTTATTTCAATGACATGTTTCGGCTGTCTAAGGCATTATCAAATGTCCATTTGTCCATTTGATAATGCCTTAGGCAGACGAAACATATTACATACATAAAACATAATAAAGCTTCTAGAAAACCGACGCTTTTATTCGTATTAATGGTAAATAACTCATACTAATGGACTAGAAATAGAGGAAATCCAAGGAGAATATGGCACGATGAAATCAAATAAATCTTAATATCTTGATTTTAAAACACTAAAAATACCGTTGTTGAAATAAATGCAGTGTATGTTACGTGTTCAGCGAAAAAATAATATGAAACGTTGCTAGTAACAAGTAATTAAGAGTGTACTAATAATTAACTCTGTGTGCAATGCCCAGATCTCCTCACTCGTGAAGACAGTTATGCTTCCCTTTGATTATACTAGTCAATAACTTGCACACTTATAACTGAGGTTAGTAATCCGATGAAGAATAACTCAAGTCGAGTTGAAAACTTTACTTTAATATCAGATTGAGTCATAAATAACTTCCGATTTTTGATAGTTCTTTTATTTCTTCAATGTTAGCCATGAATTTGTGTTGTAGATGTTCAATGATTATTTTTTATATACGAGTACTTTGTATACAACACTGACATTTATTTAAAAATATTTATTAAATTTCAAACATGTTTCGGAATAACCAACCCTTCATCAGTGATATTATATAACTAACTAACAAACTAACCATCACGCCGTCTCCCCGAAGGGGTAGGCAGAAATAATGGACTGCCACACATTTATTTCCTGACATATTTCTCTCGCTTCCTGGACATTCATACATCGTGGCATACACGCGCGTCGGTTTCCTTGACTCCTCACATGGCCGATATTCAATATTTTATTTATTTGATCGTGCCACGTTTTCCTCGGTCTTCCTCTATTTCTGGTTCCATTTACATCGTTAACATAATTTTTTTTCCCATTCTTTCTTCATTCATTCTTTCCATATGTCCAAACCATCTTAATGATCCTTTCATTATTTTGTTCATAACACCATCATTTGCACCGCATTCACTTCTTATATTTGATATTATATAAATATTATAAAATAATTTACAAATATGGTCAGTTTTGACAAATGTTATAATGATTTATTTTGAAACGTTTATGCTTTTGTTATAACAAATATTATGAATAAATTAAAAATTAAAAATAATAATTTAAAGTTCTTATTGGGATTAAGGTATTAACTCACAACAAAGGAAATGAATTAATGATTGAAGGTTAAATTTATTTGATTATTTATAATATTTTCTTTATTTTTAATTGCCAATTTAATTTCTAAGATTTCAAGATTGTTCAAAGTTATATTTCTATTATTAACATGCAATATTTCAACGCCATTTTCTTTAATAAATTAATGTTCTTTTATTTTTATAAAAAAATACAAAATTATATTAGTCTTATATGTGTTCACCACTGTTATATATTACCTTCTCTCTTCTAATTGGTAACTAATCAATTCTCTCCTCATTAAATTTGGTGGCTTTGGTCTGAAAGAAAGTATCGAGGGCCAGATTAATTCTGTAAGGAACAGAAAAGGTGATGGTCCGTAAGAGCATAATTTGGGGAGTAGGGTGGTAAAACAATAGATGCTTTAAACATTAATTTTATTTGTAATATTTCTTGTTCTTCTCAGTCGTATTCCTCATGATTGAGGGTCGTGTCCATCCTGTAAATTATTGACCACGGCAATCCATGCGCTCTTGTCACCCGTCAGTCTTCAGGCTGCAGCTAATGAGAGTCCAATCAGTTCCTTGATTTGATCGGACCAGTGGCTCAGTGGTCGTTCCTGTAGTAATATTTAATTATAAGATAAAACGAACACAAACACAAAAATGTCTTTCCACCATTAAAATTAATTATTTTTCCTAATTGCGACATACTAGTAATTTTCTAACCGTATATTTTAGTATCAAATGCCGTGCGCTCCTACTGATACCCAATACATTTAGATAGTTTTCAGTAACCAATTTAGGTGGTGTTACTCACACTACTGCAAATATTCTCCCTAATATGAATAGATACATACGTCTAAAACGACTTGCTGAAATGTTTGTAATAAATTAATATTACAAACATTAAACAATTCTGATCAAATGCTTCAAATGTTTTTTTTTCTCCGTGTTAGTTAGCTAATGATGACATTTTTCCAAGTTCCTAATAAATAATCTGTTATATCGGAATGGTAATGATATGCAAATTTAAAAATTAAATTACGGTCATAAAATTTCAAAATTACACGCATACAAAGTATTAGCGGCTTACTTGGAAACTACTACAACTTCTTTATTTTTTAAGTATAAGACAATTTCGTTTTAATATATTTTTTAGCATAATGTATATTGAACTTGTGTAAATTATACGAACCCATAGTGTATGGATAGGGAAGTTTAAAGTTGGCAGAAGAAGGTTGAATGTAAGATAAGTGCCGTAGAAATGAGATCACTAAGAATAATATGCGAAAAAAATTACGTATGATATAATAACTAATGAATAAGTTAGAAAGGAATGTTCGAACGTTCTAAATAAAGTTAAGAATGGGTCACTTAGATGGTTTGGAAATATGGAACTAATAAATGACGGAAGTATGGTTAAAAAAATATTTATATACTAGTAGTTTAAATGGAAAAATAAGTCGAGAAAGGCCAAGGAAGACAAATTCGAAGTAGGAACGATTGATGAGCATGCGTGTCACGGTGTGTGAATGTAGAAGATGCGCGAGAGTCAAAGAACAGTGTGGTGGCCCATTCTTTCTGCCTACCTGCCCGGGAAAACGGCGTGATGATTAGTAAGTTAGTTAGTTTAACTTGGTCATGTAATGCTTTGCTCGGTTCCTCGGCTTTTTATCATTCAAACTTCTTGTATACATATTTTTAATCAATTTTATCTCATCCATTTGTTCGACACGTCCAAACCATCACAGGGATGCTTTCTAATTTTATTTGTCTTTCCCATAAAATAAAATAAAACGCTATACAATTTATTTTAGCTATTATATTGACTCTTATGAGATGTGAAAGGTAGCTTATCTATCGCCATTTTATTGTCACGTGAATTCTACCCCAGACCAAAGACAGTGTGACAATCACACTGCCATCGCCGGGAATCAAACCAGGGACCTTCGGTATGGAAGTCAGAGCTCTACACTACTCTGCCGCGAAGCTCGACATTTTTTTTAAATGATTTAATATGAATTTTTACATTTGAAGATTTAGTCAGAAAAAGAAAACATGAAATAAGTTGACGGGTTTTCGCGGCAAGCCAACGATATATTCTTATTGCAATGTTAACGCAATCGTTCACATTTTTTGTGGTCGTTTGGCATCCACACCTAAATTAGGTGTATTGTACAGTTAGACATAAGTACGAGCATATAAAATGGGTTAGTGGACTCCGGCCGGCCAAATTCGTTGATAATTTAAATTATATTACACGCTGCTGGATACATCCCACACAAGATGATCGAGAGATTTAGGTAAAATCAACGAAATTTGTTACACATTTATATTTTTCGATTATTTTGATAAAAACTAACTAACTAACCATCACGCCGTCTCTCCGAAAGGGTAGGCCGAAATAATGGACTGCCACACTTCCATCCTCCGATCCACTCAAAAAACTCATTCGATCAGGCACTAGATGTTAATCTATGAAAGTAATTTTTTTATTTATTTAAATGATTTCAGATGAACCTACAGATTCATTAGAAGTTATAATGGTTACCGCATTATGGAACAGGGTCCAACATATATGGCGATAACTTCATATGTAGTTTATATATTCTTTTCAAATTTGGGTCAAATCAAGTTAAAACATTATTTAATAGTTTGATATTGTTACAAACTAACAAACTAACCATCACACCGTCTCCCCGAAGGGGTAGGCAGAAATAATGGACTGCCACATTTTTCTTTCCTGAAATATCGCACGCTTAATAGAACACTGGCTTAACTAAAAAAAGCAAGTTTTGCTCAATCTGACATGAGTTGGTGTTTAAACAAAAACAGGTGAAAAACACGTACGAATGGATAGCGTCAACATTGTGAACGATTATCGTACGTACGAATGGATAGCGTTAACATTGTGAAAAATATATGGATAGCGTTAACACAGGCCTCTGTCTAATGTTAACTCAATTATGACCTAAACCAAAATCGGTCAGTTAACTATTAAGCGTGCGATATTTCTCTCCCTTCCTCAACATTCATAAATCGTGTCATGCGCGCGCGTCGATTTCTCTGATTCCTCACGTGGCCGACATTCAATATTTGATTTATTTGATCGTGCCACGTTTTCCTCGGTCTTCCGATTCTTTTTCTAGTTCCATTTACATCGTTAAAATATATATTTTTACCATTCTTTCTTCATGCATTATTTCCATGTGTCCAAACCATTTTAATAATCCTTTCATTATTTTGTTCATAACACCATTATTCGCACCGCATTCACTTCTTATATTTTCATTCGACACTATCATACGCTGAGTTTCCACACATTCGTCTAATAGATCTCATTTCTACTGCATTTATTCTATTTCATCCTTGATTGTAATAGTCCAGAGGAAAACCTAGGAACACGTGGATGATTCAGTGCAATAGCTTCTTGCAGAGAAATGGCTTGAGTGAAGGCGATACTCAGAACCTTAAGAAGGCCAGGAAGAAGAAGAAGAAGAAGAAGAAGAAGTTTATCAGGATAGAACATTGGGGCGGTCCATTATTTCTGCCTACCCCTTCAGAGAGACGGCGTGATGATTAGTTAGATAGTTGCTAGTATTTTTCGTACACAACAGGTCGTTTGAACCCAATTACTGTATATATATATTTTTTCTATTATATTGATTCTCATGACTCTCATGTCCCGTTAATTCTACACAAAACCAAAGACAGTATGACAATCACACTGCATTGCTGAGAATCTAGAACCTTCGGTACTGTAGTCAGAGCTCTTACCACTCTTCCAAGGTCGTCAACATATATTAAAGTAAAAATAAACAGACCATCAAAAGATCTTAAGAATTCTCAATTTCCGTTTGTATAAAATAATTCGGGAGATGCCTATTGGTGGCGATGAAGTTCGCAGCCCATCACACCGCGTCTCCCGCAGGGCGAAAAGAGAAGGATGGAGTGCCGCATCGATTACAGTGTGACAGTCCATTCTTTCTGCCTACCCTTTCGGGGAGACGGCATGATGGTTAGTTAGTTAGTTATAAAATAAGTTGTTAACTTGTGGTAGTCTTAAGTGTAGATGAGAAAAAAATATTTATATTTTATCTGTATAGACTACAGATAATTCAAGAAAATATTATATAAAATCAAAGAGTAGCTACTTGTTACCCTTTTTCTTCCCGGCATGTTTTCACGTACGCTCGCACCATAGATAAATAAACCGCAAAACTGTAGGTTTATTGAAATCTTTTCTTCTGTGGATTTCTAAATACCACAAACACACTCATTGTCTTAATTTAACTTGTGCAACTGCAGCCGGTACCTACCTTCTATACCGCCGTTTTTTTTTAAATCTAGAGTCGGAAAGCAACGAAATGATTTATAAGTAAGTACTCTACCTAGATATACACTGCGCTCTTAAATTTGCGCTACTTTTCAAGTGACGCAAATTGATACAATTCTTTATTTAAAAAACAAAACAAAGGTAAAATTTGAAGAAAAAAAATATGTATCGAAATGAAGCATAGATATGGCAAAAGATGAATAAATGCAGTATAAATGAGAACTCTTATACGAATGTATGGTAAATCTGTATATGATAAATGCTTATATAATAAGTGAATCAGAGCAAATGAAAGTGTCATGAAAAGTATTGAAAAATCATGAAAGTATCATCAAGATGGTTTGGATAAATGGACAAAATGAATGATTTTATTTATTTTTAAAAATATTTAAAAATTGTTTACAAATTTTATAATATTTAAAAAAATGTATCTTAACTGAAGAAGGACCGTTTGTCCGAAACATGTGTATGTAATTTTATTTTATTAATATAAGTGTTGTATATACAAAGTATATAAAAAAGAAAAAGTGAAATAAACCATCATAACAACACAAAGTATGGCGTATATAGAAAAAATATATTTTTCTTTATACGAGTATTATGCGTCAAGAATATCAGATGAAGCGTTCATATTTAGATTTTTAAATTTAAAACACGTTTTAATGCACCCTTGGGGCGATTACATCACAAAAACGGCGCTTTAAATTTAGCATATTATTATTATTATTATTATTGTTATCATTATAATCCATTTAGTTTAATTCCAATTATAATTTATGTTCGACCAGTTACAGGACTTATGACCTGTCATTGGTTGGGTTAAGCGCACGCTTTATGTAATACAACAATCCCCATTCCGCACGTCTTACGACCACCACGTCTGACAATTTTTGAGAAGATGCATATATGCTACAATGTCGCACCACGCTTCACATTTTTTAAATTCAATCTACACTAGCACCATCTATTATGATTGGATTAAGCATTAAGCAGAAGATCTTTATTAACGCATTGTGAAAGGCTACCGCCATTAACATGCAGAATTGAAAAATATTAAATGCATAGTTAAAAAAAAAATTTTTTAATTAAAAATACGTAATAATTTTAGATAATTGTATATAATTTGTATCAAAAATATGAATATTAATATATATCTCACGTGATAAAATTTATTAAGATATACCAATTATTTCTGGGCAACCTGTATTTTTGTTTATGTCAGCTTTTTTTTTACATAAATTCAATAAGGTTGCTCTAAATAACAAAATTTATAATTGTTTGTATTTGTATAACTTAACGCAGTGGTACAATAAACGTGAGAACTCTAAGAGAAACTAGTAATTTCTGCTATTATTGCTGGTGATTTTTCTTAATTTTTTGTTTACCAACACAAATGTTATCAGATTAAACATTTACAGTCTTGTTTATCATAAATTGCTTGAGCAATGCATTTTCGAATATACAGAAACATTTAATATTGAACACTCAATTAATTAATAATATTTTTTTACATTTCAATGGCTAGCTGGTTTTATAATATCATTGGGATTATTTATTATTTCTTGAACAATGACGCAAAACTGCGTATTACATAATTAATACGAATGAAAACGTCTGTTTGCTAGAAGTTTTATTATAATTTATGGGAATGAAATGTTTCGCCTTTCAAAGACATTATCAAATATCAAAACATTTTTTATGCCTTAGCAAGGCAAAATATATCATTCAACAATGAGGTAAAACTGCATATTAAATAATTAATACGAATCAAAACGTCTATTTTCTAGAAGTTAAATTATAATTTATGGGAATGACATGTTTCGCCTTTCAAAGGAATTATCAAATGTCAAAACATTTAATATGCCTTAGCAAGGGGAAACATATCATTCAACAATGACGTAAAACTGCATATTAAATAACTGATACGAATAAAAACGTCTATTTTCAACAAGTTTTATCATAATTTATAGGAATGAAATGTTTCGCCTTTCAAAGGCATTATCAAATGTCAAAACATTTGATATGCCTTAGAAAGGCGAAATATATCATTCCCATAAATTAATATAAAATTTCTAGAAAACGGACGTTTTTCTACGTATTAATTAGCCTTGGGATTGTGAGTGTTTAATTGTTTTAAAGAAAGCAGTTAATCATGACATTACTGGACGAGCAAAATAAAAATCATTGATGGATTATAATGTTAAATATCATGTGTTTTTGAGACACACCCTATTGGATGTATTCCGTTGAATGGCATAAATTAATTGACATCGAACCACAGCTGTATTTGTTTAATTAAATAAAAATTAAAGTATATGAATACTCCAATATAGCAATAGCGAAGCGTTGTAGGGTCCGCTAGTTAATAATAATAATAATAATAATAATATGCTTACTTTTATAGCGCCGTTTTTGTGATGTAATCACCTTAAGGGCGCATAATCACCTCAAGGGCGCATAGTTGTGGATAATAACATATTATTACCGACGATACACTACTCCAGTCTTTCATTTACATTGATTGAAACAAAAAATCAATCCACTGGTTTCTCTCAAGCCTTAAAAGGCAAAAAGTTTGATTTCTTTTTTGGGTAGGCGCAGGTAATAAATTTCGTTTTCTTGAATAATTGTTTAGTTCCCATGGCCGGTGTTCATACATCTCGTTCCCCAATAAGCAGGCCGTGTTTTGTAAGAAAGTAAAAATATTTTTATGATCTATTGTGATATGTGAACAGTAACAATAGGCGGGTATTGAGTGGAGAATGTATGTATGGAGTTTGTCGAATTTTAAACAAAATATTTAATTACGATAACACGCAATTCATTCGCAGTAATTTGAAGTAATGCTTCATCATTTGGGACCCAGAGTAAAACTGTCATCTTGGAACCAGAAAGGATCTAGAAACGATTTTAGAAATATTTATACCTCATTGTGTGCCTACATGGAAAGAGCCATGTTAGGAATAAGCCTAAGAGACAGAGTCAGAAACGATACGTTGAGAGAAAAAACAAAGGTCACTGACATCATCCACCGGGTGGCGACTCTAAAATGGCAATGGGCAGGTCACGTAGCCAGGAGCTGAGATGAAAAATGGACAAGAAGACTGATGACTTGGAGATCGTGGACGGCAAAGAGAAGTGCAGGGCGACCGAAACTACGGTAGTAGGATGATCTGAACAGACACGTCGGAATAACCTGGATGTAGTCTGCACAGGACAGAGTGACATGGAAGCGAATGGAGGAGGCCTTTGTCCAGGAGTGGACGGGAATAGGCTGAGGAAGAAGATGAAGAAGTATGTCTACTATATTTTCTTATACCCCTCAATATTTCTCAAAGGAATGTTAATATCAACATTCTTGAAACTTAAACTGTTAAATTGGGTGAGGAGGAATCAATCTAATTTTATGCCCCAAATTGCCGCACTGATGCGCTTCGTAGTCCTCCTTTATTATAGGCGATTCGCCTACTGAACGAGATGGCAACGGAGTTAGACCTCTTTGGATGCAATTATTGCAAATTCGTTAATACCCTTACGATAAGAGCATCAAAAAGATAATTGTCATTTTTTTATTCACATGGTTCTATGCATATTTCCGTTGAAGTTAATTTTTTTCTAGACTTTACGTGGATTTGGCTCGCGCTGTAATAATGTAAAGAGCCATTCATCGAAATAATAATAACATTTTTTTTAAATCTATTAGTTAGTTAAGATAATATAAATATTATTTTTAATCGACAAATATCAAATAAAATAAAACAGATAAATTTAACCAAATTCTGAAAGTCATACGCGAATTAAAAACAAACGAAATGTAAACATGATATGCTGAATTCAAAATATAGCAACGTATCGAGAAGTGTGCCAGAATAACGTAATATGGCAATCTCTCTTCGCTTTTTATCCACCCGGAATAACGTTATGATGACTTGTTAGTTATTTTTCTAACTAACTTTCGCGTTTTTCCGGAGGTGTAGGCAATGACATACGGTTATATCCTGAAATATCTCTTTAGCTTCTCTGTATATATAAATATATAAAAATATTAAATTAAAAAATATGTAGGTATGTAAATATTCTTAAAAATACAAAATCCAATATACCCACCCGAAATCTAAGGCAAATTAAACTGTTTCACAAAAATCTGCATAAAACAAACTACGAATTTCATGAACCTATACTCAGAATGACAAGATTTGCAAATTGTTATCAAGACATAGATTTTTTTGGAACAAATCTAAATTCTAAAATTAAAAAATTATCCCTCAGATGGTTTGAAAATATGGAACGAATGGACGAGAGAATAATGGTTAAAATGTTGTATACAAGGAGTGTGGGTGGAATGAGAAGCCGTGGACGACCAAGGAAAACATGGCATGACCAAATTAATCAAATACTAAAAAGGCGGCCACATTCGAAGTCGGAAAAATCGACGAACGTGCATGTTACGATGTATGAATATGGAGGAATCTAGAGAGGTATGTCAGGACAGAACGGAGAAACGGCGTAATGGTTAGTTAGTTAGTTAAATCTAAATCATTTTCTTCCTAAACTTAAAATGTATCGACCTCCACCAAACCCATAATTTCTGCAAACCAACTCAATTTTTAATTATTTGCTGTCACTACTTGTACCATGTAACCGTACCACAATATAATAAAATACGTAGCTAGCTAATTGTTAGTCATGTTCATATTACTCATCTCTAGTACATTTATTTATGAATCCTTCCTTCTTTAACTACCCTACCTATTTGAACGTACGCGATACGTTCACTTTGACTATACCATTCTGCGCTATGAGAAAAAGTAATGTACCTAAAATGTACAAAGTTTTAGGGATATGCATGTGTGCCATCAAAACTTGAGCACAAGTCTTCATAAATATGATAGTTTTACAAGGGGCAGGTGAAGTGTGCGGCCGAGTATTTGACGCTTAGTAATTTAAAAAAAGAAAATAAATATATAATTAAATTTCATTAACAAAATAACTGTTTTTTTTGCACACTTCTCGGAAAATAACCCGAAGGTAGGGCGGTTAATGATGTAAAAAATATTAACTTTAATATTGTTTTATTATCTTAGGCTCAATTTTTACGGTTTGTATCGAAATGTTCTTAGATTTATGTCAATTTTCTGTATCAACAAAAAATGTACTGAAATTAATTCGGTCAATATCCAAACAAATAAATAAATTAATTCTGCGTTTGGTCAACTGTCCTATATTCTCCAGCCTCAAAGATTTACAAAACACCAAGAGCAAAAGTTATTTGACATATCCATCCTCCCAGTAATGACATATGGTTGGGAAACTTCCATATCACCTTTACAAAACGAACAGTACAAAAACTCCGAGTAACAAATCTAGCAATGGAGAGAAGGATGTTAAACATTAGTCTGCGAGACAGGAAATGCAATAAGTGGATCAGCGAAAGAACCAATGTTGATGTAGTATGCAGAATAGCTTTTTCAAAATAGAATAAGGCCAGCCGTATATTTAGAATAAGGCATAATAAAGGCCACAGAAACCTGGACAGATTACAAACAAGATGGTCTATGACATTAAAAGAGTGGTCAATAGCATAGGGTGGCGAGGGATAAAGAGTCATGGAAGTCGGGAAGGGAAGTTTATCTTCAACACTAGACGACTAATTGCTGATGATGATCATAAATACATCGTAAAACGTATGCTCGCCTTTACCTGACTTCTTACATAGTCGCATTTAGTAATTGATTATATGACAATGGCATGTTACGTTGGTTTTAATTTTTGCATTCACGTTATTTTTTATTCTTCTGATTGTAGATCTTGCGATCTGTTTTTGCGGGACATCTATTTTATTCCTGTGATGAAGACGACCAGCCTTCTCTCCATCTATTTGGAGGTCGTCTTGGTAGTCGACGACCCTCTGGAGTCTCGTGCATCACGATCTTAGCATTTCTGGATCCATTCTCTTTATGTGGTCCCTCCAGAATCGTCTTCTCTGCCTACTCCATCTCACTATGTCTTCAATTTTGCAGGATTTACGAATTTCTTCACTGGGTATTCTATCTCTAAGGGTTCTCCCCATAATAGGTCGCAATGTTCTCATTTCTGCTACTCTTAAGAGATGTTTGGTTCTGACAGTGTCACGTTGCTTGTCTATACTATTTAATTTATTCATTTTATTTATAAATCCAAACCATCTTAGTCATCCTTTCTTAATTTTACTGACAACTTTCGTCTACCCCACTTATTATTATTTTTTACGGCATTTATTATCCCTTAGTACAGTATTCTATCAAACGTCGTGTATCTGCATATTCTTCTTAGTGATATTATGGCTACGGCTCCAGGCTTTCAACCCCTGAATCTTCTCTTCTTTCTTCTCCTAAGTCATCTCTCCACTGCTAAATATATGCCTCAATTTTTTTCTATTCTGCGCGACTTTTATCCATCTTCTTTCGCCAGCTGTAATGATGACATCAGTCCATCTGTATTTGGGTCGACCAGTGGCTCTTTTTCCTTCCCACGGTCTCCACATTAAAACTCAGGGTGCCCATCTATCTGTTTCCTGCCTGCTGACATAATATAAATTAGTTAGTTTATTCCAGGATTAATTGTATCTCAATAGAGACGAAGATGTAAATTGTTTTTTTGGAAACAGAATATCCACTATTTGTCTACAAGTATTTGTAAACATTAAAAAAAAAATCGTTTATTCCATTTTTGTATGTTAGTGTAAATATATATTATTATAAAATACTATTAATTTATATATTTTGTTGGTTAAATGAAATAAATTAGTTTTGCTATCTGCAAATAGATTTCGAGCAAAAAAAACTAGGAATTTCTCTATATGCACGTAGATCAAAAGAGCATATTCTAAAAGAAAAAAAAAACTCTAACACGTTTTTAATTAGAGCAATTATCATTCATTCTAAGATATGGGAACTAATTTATGGTTGTACATTCGTCATGTTTTTGATCCTACAGCGCAGACCCCGACATGGTTTGATACATGAACCATTTTATCAAATATTAGCGTGGATTCACAATAATACAAATAGTTTTCAAAGAGATAGTTTTTAAATTGATATTTTCCTTCACTTTTGTGCTGTAAATTAATAACAAAAAGTGTTTAAATGTATATTCCCTATCACTTCGTGCTCTAAATTCATAACATATAGCATTTATATGGTATGTTTTAAAAAATGTATATTTTCTCTTCTTTTTCTTTTAATAGATCTGACGATCTGTGACACATAAATCATGTCTCGTCGGATGATGAGGTCCAGCTGTCCTTCCATCTCTTAGGCGGTCTTCCAGGTGGCGGTGTCCGTTGGGATTTCATAAGCGGCTGTATATGCAAGTCTGTTACCATCCATTTGGGCTACATGGTCCCTCCAGTATCTTCTTCTGGATCTACTGCACTGAACGATATCCTCTATTTCGCAAGTTTTTCTTATGTCTACGTTACGGACACGATCTCGGAGAATTTTTCCAGTAATTGATCTAAAGACCTTCATCTCCAATGTTCGCACATTGTCGGCCCGCGTCTCTACAGCATAATACTGTCGATGCTTAAAAAAAAATTATATTTTTTCGGTGTACGATCTTTCAAGTTGTGTTTCTCTCTTTCATGCTTTCTAGGCAGCCAGCAAGCCAAAATTCTAAGCTCTGCCTGAATTGGTTCTTCACCTTTCATGCCGTCGCCACAGTTCCTGACGATCGTATTCACTCACTGTACCATTCTACCGTTTTCATTCTACCGTTTTACCTTTCGTCAGCTTCACTCGTGCACTCCATAGGCCCGTCCCCGGTCCGTGCGGGACTTACGTTAAAAAAAATACAATATGTATTGCAACCAAGGGGGACCCAGACCACATTTAAGCTAGGCTATTCTCCCTCGATGTCCCACCGTACACACATAGCATTTTTTTTTTAAAATGGCCGAGCCATAGAGGGCTCCCTCCGCTTACCCGAAGCTGATATAGGCGCAGCGGCGCCTTTCTTCAGCTTCACTCGTGCACTCCCTAGGCCCGTCCCCCGTCCATGCGGGACTTACGTTAAAAAATATATATATATTTGAAACCAAGGGGGACCCAGACCACATTTAAGCTACGCTACCCTCCCTCGATGTCCCGCCGTACACACATAGCAATACAACAGCAAAAGCAAATACACAATTGATACATAAATAACATATGTTAGAGGAAGAATAAAAAAAAAAGAAGAAATAATGCACAGCAGGAGGCACAGGAGGGAGGGAGGAGACAAAATGCAGGATGGGGGAAATAAGGAAATTTATTTAATGTGTGGACAAAGGAAGGTAACATAGGAAGTTTATTCTATATATATTGAAGAGAAGAAAAATAATGCAATTGAACTAAGCAGGAGGAGGACGAGGTCCGGCATTGCGGATCAGTGTCCCCTCCCCCCAGCAAGATAATCGGCACCCCCTCAAAGGGGCAAGTGACTTCACAAAACGGCAACGTCCGGTCGAGACGATTGGCCGAGGTTAAAAAAAAATAATAATAATTACAATAATTAAATAAAATAAGCAAAAAAAGAATAAGCAATTGATAACAGTAATAATAATAACAGTAAATAATAAACCCGGATCAGGAGCAGTAGCCCCAGAGATAACAAAAACACATAAAATAAGAAGAGAAAAGAAAATTCAACGAGCAAATTAGAAAATACTTAATTATAGTTGTAGATCGGCTAAGTTCCGACCTCAGCAAAAATATCAGTCCATGCTCTCACGAAGTTCTTTAAACATCCAAAGTTGTGTTCGGAGCTTGTCAAGTCTGAGTTCCAGATCGGGCGAGCCGCGACTATCACGTCTTCAATCATCCTATCTCTCGCACGCGCGAGGAGACGACACTCCCAGAGGACGTGAAAGGCCGTCTGGGGCCCCCTGCCGCACACACACTGCGGGTCTGACACCAGTCTAAAATCAAAGAGCCTGGCCCGAAAATTGCCGTGGCCCGAAAGCATCTGGACGACGTGGTGATCCAAGACGATCCACTCACAACTCATCCTCCACTTCAGGGAAGGGAAGAAGGAGTAGGTCCACCTCCCTCGAGGCGAGTCGTCCCACCTATCCTGCCAAACACATAGCAATACAACACCACTGACCATTTTACCGTTGCTCCCATACTCCT
Source organism: Lepidostoma basale (assembly GCA_022606425.2). Taxonomy (NCBI): domain Eukaryota; kingdom Metazoa; phylum Arthropoda; class Insecta; order Trichoptera; family Lepidostomatidae; genus Lepidostoma; species Lepidostoma basale. Next base: position 46,025 of record JAHDVF020000412.1, on the reverse strand, counting down.
GACGCGTTGCCATCTTTGCGCCTTCTGCCGCTTGAACCTCCTACCGCCATCGACGACCCTTCTTCTTGCTCGCCACCTCTTCCTGCCGAATCGCTTGCGACCCGCTAATTTACTCCAATGCCCTACCCACTTTATCCACACTTTAAGGTCATCCTTGTTCCACTCTGCTTCCTACCAAGGATCAAGCGGTCCCCACCTAAAGGTCCATTTACACCGGAATTTACACGTAACTGCACCGTAATTGCTTTGATTCTCACTGATCCATTATTATGCTTGTTATAATATAATAAAATCGCAGTAAAGATAGTTGACAAGAGACAGAGATCAATCCCCGATGGCGATTGATGACGAGTCGGTGAGATTCAAGGCTATTACGGTGACGTTACCATTGTAAATTGGGTGGTGTTATCGGGTGGTGGTCTAGGTGACGCTTGGCTCCTGATCCAGAGGACTTGGGTTCAAGCCTGGACACGACCAGATTCCTTCTTCATAATAATGAGCTTTTTTCTGCTCACATTGAAGATTGTAAACATAAATTCTATTATCATTGATTTAAATCCTTGGTATTAGTCTTTAAAAAAAAAAAAATTAAAAAAAAATAGAACTTAAAGCCACTCCCGACCTCTTCACACTCCTCCCTATCCGGGCAGTCAGGTCCAAATTTCGGAGGACCCATTCCATCACATCCTCCAAGAAACTCTTTTCTCACCATCAAACAATATTTAACCTTAAAATCCAAGAAACAAATTTCCAGCGTGTGGGCGAGAAAAAGCCTCCGGGTTAGTAATCTGGAGAAGACACGATCCAAGAGTTAATTTATATTTTAATTACATTAATAAACGCTCTTGAACCACTTTAAATTAATGTAAAAAACATGACGTTGATTAAAATATTAATCAGAATATATCATATATGTATATATGTAAAATTATATGTTAAGTATTGCATAATGACATTAGTCACGAGATTTTTTCGTTATCCATACATATATATGACGTGATTAATGCTCTACATTTTTTGCTCGGATCCTATGTAAGTAAAAAAAACAAATGCCGTTCTTACTTAGTGATTGAAACTCGATGTATTTATTGCAGCAATCTTAATATACGATGAGAAGAAGGATGAGAACAGAATCTATTATCTATATAAATAAAAGCGAAAGTGTGTTATTGTGAAGAGTTTTTTCTCGATAAATCCGTAACAGATCCTTCTAAAATTTTCAGAATTGATTAAAGTTAACACGGCAGTAGTTATAGGCATAATTTTGTTACGAATCGAGCTCTAATTAAGTTTATAAATTAATAAATTAATTGATAATTTTCGTAGTACAGACCAATATACAATTTTTAGAGTTCATATTCGCTTGACATAGCCAGGTCGCGTTTTAGCCGTTTCTTTAAGTCAAACCGCTATAATTAATACAAATAAAATCCGTAATTCAAATCAATAAAGCTGTATTACCTCAGGCAGTATGTGGAAAGTAGTAATTATTAGTATATTAGTGTATCTTGATTTTTATTCTGCTTGTTATAATATTTTTGTTTTTGTAATAATTGTGTGTTCTGTCATGAATATATTATATATTATAATCATTGTAATTATTTTAAGGCCCAAAACGAGTTTATTATAACTCATGGGGAATACATGCTTTGTTATGTGTTTTTTTATATATAAATAAAAAAATAAAAAAATATATAATCTTACTGTGGAACATTTGATATTTGAACACGGTATCTATGAACGTTGAAAGATTTTAATATGTGCAATGTTTCTTTATTCCAGTCGGATGGGCAATCTGTTCCTGACGTTATTCCTTGGATTGAGTCTCGTGTCTTTGGCTGCTGGGAACTTGGCAGCTGTATTGGCAGGCACTGGGTTATTAAGAGACGTACAAAGGAATCAGGTAAATATCAATCATTTTTTAATAAATGTCTCACGTAGAGTTCGTTCATTTCGGGAAGAATATTTTCAATGGTTTGAGTAACAGTGCGTTTACAAAAAAGCTGGTCGCTGCTTTTATTTTATTTTTTATGAAAACAAAAAGCCTAAAATAATTCAACAATATTGTATATTCAAACATTGAAATAAACAAACTTTTTTTTTTTAAATAAAAATGGTAACAGTTTCTATTGTAATAATCATTAAAATATTGTCCATTAAAATTATATTTTTTTTTATTGATTATTCTTGGATAAACAATTGTATTTGTCTTTTTCTTTTTTAGATACTTCCTTTACAATACTAGCTTACTTTTTATTTTTTTATTATATATCAGACATGTTTCGGACAACCCGGTCCTTCCTCAGTGATATTATAAAGTATTTAAAGTATTTAAAAATTATTTGTCTTTTTGTTTCGGACAACCAGTCTGTCAAAATTTGATCATATTTGTAAACAATTTTATAATATTTTAAATATGTATCTTTATAATATGTATCACTGAAGAAGGACTGGTTGTCCGAAACATGTCTAATATGTAATTTTAATAGTGTTGTATATGCAAAGTATATAAAAAAGAGACAAATAAAACATCTACAACACAAAGTATGGCGAACATAGACGATATTATAAAATTGTTTGCAAATATGATCAGTTTTGACAGATGTTATAAAGATCTGTCAAAACTGATCATATTTGTAAAAAAAAATATTTTATATTATTTTAAATATTTTTATAATATCACTGAGGAAGGACCAGGTTGTCCGAAAAATGTCAGATATATATTTTTATTTATTTAAAGTTAGTGTTGTAAACAAAGTATACAAAAAAGAAAAATACAAATAAAACACCTACAACACAAAGTATGGCGAACATAGAAGAAATTAAGGGTGCTACTAACATTTATAATGATACAATGCAATGTTAAAATTGAAAGGTTTTCAGAGTTTTTATTTCATTATTTCAAATATCTGGTTTCCTGGCTAATGGTGTCTGGAAGATGATATTTTTCTGGTGAATTTGTGTTTTTACTGGAATTAAAAAATAAAACCACAACAAAAACATGTCCTTCCACCGTAGAAATTAATTCCTTTTCTTAAATTCAACATAGTTGTTATTTCTGAGATATCTCTACATGAGAGTTTGGTAGCTATCCGTGGCTTTATCCCACTACATTCCTCTTGAGCATGCTGGGGACCAATAGTTTGGAGATAAGAAGAGATGGGTGCACCGTTACCCATTTCTTCGGACTTATCTGGGGATTCATTGAGAATTCCGCTATCTTGGAGACTATCCATCTTTATGTTCCAGATGGTTATCTTCGACAGCGTCAGCACATACTGTTTTATCTCCCACCATGCAGAACCAACCTGCCTCTGGTGATGCCGGTGGGGAGAGCAATCAAACTGCTGAACATGATCGCTTCGGAGTTCGATGTCTTTCATATTCGTGAAAGTGCGTTCAGAAAACAAATACTCTTGACTTTGGAGAGTATTTTGTATTTCAAATTTCGAACCATCTCTCATGCATTCCTGGTATTATATACGTATATTTCTTTATGTTTTACGTGTTCTTAATAGATGCCTTAAACTATTATATAATTGTTGTTTGTAATATCTTTTGAGAAAAGAATCTGATTTGATTTGATTTGATTTCTAATCACCATTCAATTTTATAAAATGACAAAAAATATATACGTTTTTTGTGTTAAAATTTTTATCCGAAAAAGGGTTTTTATACTATTCGTGATGGCTGAATATTTCCATGTTTAACGGAAACTTTTAAGACTTGGATAACAAAGCTAACGCACCGAGCCGGTCGCGTGTCACGACTCGGTAAGAAGTATCTGCACTCTTTCATTACTTTTATTAGTTAACGATAATTATGTCATGTCATAGCGGAAAGTACCGGCTTTATTGGACAAACAGACGGTGACCGGAGACGTTATTTTTTCAAACGGCAACATTGCGTTTATAATTTCTCCACGCGGTGCATAGATAAACTTTAAGAAAGAATTTCGTCTGAGAAAACTAATTCTTTACTTGGCAACTTACAAATATAAATTTAAATATAACTAACTAACTAACTAACCATCACGCCGTCTTCCGAAGGGGTAGGCAGAAAAATTGGACTGCCACAATTTTCTTTCCTGACATATTTCTCTCGATTCCTCAACATTCATACATCGTGTCATGCACGCGCGTTGATTTATCTGACTCCTCACATGGTCGACATTCAATATTTGATTTATTTGATCGTGCCACGTTTTCCTCGATCTTTCTCTATTTCTGGTTCCATTTATTTTTTTACCATTCTTTCTTCATTCATTCTTTCCATATCGTCACCCCAGAGCAATAGTGAGATAAACCAGTGCCATCTTGACATTATACCAAGCCGTAATGTTCCTTTGATATTGTTTATGGTTTGACTTGGTGGAGGCCTTGCACTTATTTGAGTCTCCTAGGCCCTAAGAGACTCAAATAAGTGCAAGGCCTAGGCCCTAAGAGACTCAAATAAGTGCAAGGCCTCCACCAAGTCAAACCATAAACAATATCAAAGGAAGATTACGGCTTGTTATAATGTCAAGATGGCACTGGTTTATCTCACTATTGCTCTGGGGTGACGATATATCTAAACCATCTAATGATCCTTTCATTATTTTGTTAATAACATCATCATTGGCACCGCATTCAATTCTTATATTTTCATTCGACACTCTATCATACACAGATATATAAATAATTTAAATATAGGTACTTATAATTCGATTTGCAAAAAGCATATGATTACGTTAAGAAAGTAAAGTTGTGGAAAATATTGTCTGAATATGGAATAAGTACAAAACTGATCACGGCAATTAAATCGCTGTACTCGAAAAGCACTGCTAGTGTCAGAGTAAATGGAGATCTTACAGCCTGGTTTGATATCAGTAAAGGGTCAAACAGGATTGCGTAATGTCCCCGTGGTTATTAAATCTATATATGGACAAGTGTATGAAAGAGTTGAAAGGGTTGGATGCAGGTCCTAAAATGAGTGTCAGTAAGCTGTCTCTTGTATGCGGATGACTCTGTCCTACTTGCAGACAACGACCATGAACTACAAGTTCCGGTGAATGAAGTGTATGAGGTATGCATACGAAATAATCTGATGATGAATGTGAATAAGTCCAAGGTAATGATTTTTGAAATTGAAGAAATTATGAAAGTTTGCTACATTAGCGGGAATGGTGAAAATTTGGAGCAAGTAGATGAGTTCGTGTATTTGGGTAGTATGTTAGTTGGGCGAGTGGAGAGGGATATGCTGCCACCCCGAAGGTTCTGGGTTCGATTCCCGGTGACGGCAGTGTGATTGTCACACTGTCACTGTCTGGTGTAGAATTCACGTGACAATAAAATGGCGTTAGATTAGCTACCTATTACATGTCACCAGAATCACTATGATAGCTTTACCCTTTACATCGATTTGGCTCATACTATCATGATGTAAAGAGCGATTCAACGAATAATAATAATAATAATAATAATTAAAAGAAGGGTTGGGGCAGGCAACAAAGTGAATGGTGCACTTAGAGTTGTCATCGCAAACAAAAACCTATCCAAAAAGCTAAAATGGTGTTCTTCTACCGACGGACGGACGAATGAGTAGTGTGGCTGTATATTTTCTTTGCTACCCTTGCGGGAAAACGGCGTGATGGTTTGTTATTTTTGTTGTATCTTATAATGTGTATTTGTAAAATCATGCTGTGATTTGCACTTGTTTTTAAGGGGAAAGTTGTGTTTTGAGTACAAGACAAAATCGAGCGTATTCAGCGCTCGCCTCAGCCGGCCACAACGAGCTTGGGTGGACCTCGTGTCTAGCCACAGCATATTCCGGCCACGTGAATTATGGTCATGTCACGCCATTTTAAAATCAGTTCGGCACTAACCGCGCACTACAGCCCGATTCCACCAAATAATTGTTTATCTATGGTCTATAAAAGTATGTAATTCTGTACTGGAGAGTCATAAAGTCTTAAGTGATCTTTTGGCTGAAATGAGATATACATTAGTTGTAAGGATTGTTTTTTTTATAGTATGTATGAGGTATGCAAGCGATACGATTTGAAGATAAATGTGTATAAGACCAAGGAAATGATTTTCGAAAAAAAGAAAGTATGAACGGTGAAAATTTAGAACAAGTGGATGAATTTGTTTATTTAGGAAGTATGTTTACAAAGGATATTGAAAAAAGGGTTGTGGCAGGCAACAGAGTAAATGGTGCACTTATAGTTGTCATCGCAAACAAAAGCCTATCAAAAAAACCTAAGATGGCAGTGCTTACTGGTGTTCTTGTGCCGACCCTTATGTATGAAAGTGAAGCACGGAACTGGCAAAAGAAGGATGAAAGTAATATGAATGCAGTAGAAAGGTGAATGCAGTAGAGATCTCTAAGGCGAATGTGTAGCAAATCTGTATATGATGGAGTGTCAAATGCAAGTATAAGAAGTGAATGTGGTGCGAATGAAAGTGTTATGAACAAAATAAGGAAAGGGTCATTAAGATGGTTTGGACACATGGAAAGAATGAGTGAAAACAGAAGGGTAAAGAAGGTATATGCAAACGGCGTGAACGGAGCTAGAAATAGAGGAAGGCCGAGGAAAACGTGGCACGATCAAATCAATCAAATATTAAATGTCGGTCACGTTAAGACTCGGAGAAATTGCGTGCATGACAAGATGTATGAATGTAGAGGAATCGAGAGAAGTATGTCAGGACAGAACAGTGTGGCGTTCCATTCTTTCTGCCTACCCCTCCGGGGAGACGGCGTGATGGTAAATTAGTTAGTTCTTTTTTTTTGTATTTTTTTTATATTTAAATGAAGTGTATTAATAATGATTTTAATTACACATATTTGAAAACATAAATTACAAGTAAAAACTAATTTAAACTGTTTAATTGAAACACTGCTATAATATCATAATTGATTTAATTTATATGAAATTGTCGCGACAGCTATTCCGCCAACCTATGTTAATATCACCTGTTGTAACACCTGTTGATGCTAACATTGGTAAGCGAAACAGCTGTCGCGACAATTTCATACAAATTAAATCAATTGTGATATTATTATAACTTAAACTGAAACATGTTTGTGAAAAGTGCAAATAGGTTGTGTAATTTGTTTAAATGTTATTCAAATGTGAATCCACATTATATAATGATGGGAAATATAGAATAAATTAATTTGGGAATGGTTGAATAAATGCAGTTCACTATCATTACATGTCTCTTCTAAGATGTAAGATAGATGGGAGATTAGATATGATATATCAGCAGCCTACGTGTTTGTGAATCATTAAGTACACCGATTTTGCTAGAAAAATATCATAATATTTAAGTTATTTAATACCCAAGAGAAAATTACTTAGATTTTAATTGCATTTCATTATGGAACCAGCTGTTGAAAATACACTCAATTTATAAGCGATAATTAACAGAGATATTTATAATATTCACGTTTTGATTAAAAATCAAGTAATTGCTAAATTTAATTAACACCCAACAGAGAAACTATAATTACAGGTTTTGTAATATATAGACTCGTATTTTTATAGAAACTTGGTCCATTTTACAATAATCAGTAGTGAAAATGTGAATTCATATTTCAATTACTAATCATGTATTTCACACTTACAGAAGAAAAAAGTTTGAGTAAATGTATAGATTAATGATTTATGAAGATTTTTTTAAATATAACTATTATTCAATCAAATGTTCATATACGATGCTTGTTCATATACGTCGGTTTTGGCTCGTAAAGCACAAAAAAAAACTTTGTATTCAATCACGGTATGGTTATTATAATTGATTCCAACTTGTTTCGCTTGGACCCAAGCTTTGTTAATCTAATTTTTTTTTTAATTTTTTGTATGTTATCTTCATGGATTTTTATTATTTAAAATTATTCATTAATTCTAAATGTTAAAAAAAATATATTATTAGTACTTATAAGTAACAGTCCAGGTTAATTTTTTAATTTATATTATTGTCTCGAATTTTAAATGTGTTTTTATATTAGTCTTTCTTTGTTTAGTTTTTATTATATTTTTACACCTGAAGATGGAGGTATCCTCCGAAACATGTCGTGTTTTTTAATATATTTTTTAAAATGATTAGCGGATTAAACAAAGTTATTTTCAATTTCCTATGTATATTGCAATTTAATTCCACAGTGTATGCCTTAGCGTTCATTAAGTTTAAGTGGATTTTTAACTAGGTATACGCTGAAATAAAATATACTTGAAATAACGATTTTTTTTTTTAAATGATTTTTTAAATTTACGATGCATTTGTATATTAAGCAACCAGTTGTGCGGTATGGGATATGAATGAATGACCGCGCTTCAAATAGCGACTTGGCAGCGAGCGGTATCACCTCCTCCCCGTGACCACACGCCAACCATTAGCTCCGCATGGGCAGGCAGTGAATCGAGACCGATCTGTGAATTTCCGCGAAGAAAAAACATCAATTAATGTCAAAATCCATACGCAAGCCCGCCATGGCTTACTTGCCACTGTAATACGTCTGTATTATGTATAGAATCTACGGGTGTGCGTTGCAAGGGCAGCGCGTGATGTTATATTGAAATGCCTCTTCTTCTTCTTGTTACTCTCATTTCGGAGGTTATACAGCAGCATGGCTTTTTACTATTTCAGAAAGCAGAATTTTTCACTTGCATATAAAAAGAAGGCATTTAAGGTGATACGCTGGGGATCGCCGAGAGACTAAATAAAAAGTTCACCCATTCGGGGTAGTCTAGGAGTTACTGATATACATAATAAGCTTGAAGAAATTAATTGTATCTCAATAGGGACGAAGATGTAAATTGTTTTCTGGGAACAGAATATGGTGGTCGAAGCGCTTACAGGACTTATGACCTGCCATTGGTTGGGTTAAGCGATCGCTTTATGTAATACAACATTCCCCATTCCGCCCTTCTTACGACCACCACGTCTGACAATTATTTTTAAAAGATGTATATATGCTACTATGTTGAGAAACATTTCACATATTTTAGTTCAATCTACACTAGCGCCATCTATTAAGATTATGTGTAAGCATTAAGCAGAATTTTTTTATTAATGTAATGTGAAAGGCTATCATCAACCCAATTATCACACATTACTAGTACGGGCATATAAAACGGAGACCACCAGACCACACAGTAAATAGAGCTTTATCTGTGAATCTTCCTCGTCAACCATCCAAAAGAAGATCTAGGAACACGTGAATGATTCAGTACAATAGCGTCTTGCAGAGAAATGGCTTGAGTGAAGGCGATACTCAGAACCGTAAGAAGTACAGCCTGAGATTGAGAAGAGCCGACCCCAACAGTCAACACAGACAATGAGTTGGGATAGCGCCAAAAAGAAGAAGAAGAATATAAAAGATAAGGCACTAGAACATCTCTACGTACTGCCATCTTTGCTTCAGTCGATTCTTCTTATTATTGTTTATTCTTCTATCTATAAAAGAATTATATATAATATTTCCCGTGTTACGTACAAGTTAAACAAATATATCTTGTTGCTCCTTGCGGAAGAAGCCAGGGCGCGTCCATGGCGGAAATATTAAAAATGTTTTATGGACCGCTACTGCATCAGTACATTTCCGCATTGCTTGCATTTAATTGTGAATGTATTTAGCTATTCTAGTGATTTGCTAATCATACACTATAGGAAGGGCTTTTTATAGGGAATTTTTAAAACATCGGAACTCCAATACTCATCATTCATGTGTTCCCGATGGAAAAACAAATATCGGATTCAACACGTATTTAACGAAGCGCGAGAAGTATGTCAGGACAGAGTAGTATGGTGGTCCATCTTCTATGCCTACCAGACATGAACTGCGTCTCATATGATAGCTAGTTGAAGAGGACTGCAGCAGACCGAGCGCAGTGGATGACGAGACTGAAGACTTGCTGCAATGCAATCACTAGGATTGCACTGCGGAGAAGAATTTTATATATAATCGTGGAATCCCACGGCTTCAGTTTTATAATCACGTATAAATAATTTTCGATTGTCAATCGAGCCGACAATAAGACAGCGTTAATTGTTTCCATTCAATTAGTCGCCACAAAAACTATGATTTCCATGTGTAGAAACTATTGTTCGATACGCAAAACATACGCCCGTTTTGAAAATTGCTCACAAAAGGTTTTATTTGCCTTATTGTATGCTAATTCACCTGCATTTCCTTGTGACAGTTTTTTTGCTACGACTTATAATATCTTGGTATTTGTTATTCTATTATTGTACTTATTAGGTACTTAGTGGATTGCATTTATGAGTCGTCGACAGTCTAAAACGAAATATTACAACAAGCGGTGGGTATTAATTCTTCTCCTTTCTTCGTTTCCTCTTACTGAGGGCCGTGATCCATGAAGCTGCTCGTGGCTAAAACAAAACAATTGCAATCCTATTTATTGTTTCTTGAACAATGATGTAAAACTCCATATTAAATAATGAATACGAATGAAAACGTCAGTTTTCTAGAAATTTTATTATATTTTATGCGGATGACATGTTTTGCCCTTCTAAGGCATTATCAAATGTTTGAACAACAATGACAAATAATTGATAATGCTGATCAAACCACCATTTTTTCATAAATTTCACAAAACATTTAAAAAAAAAAAAAATCCTATATTTAATTTTGCTATTGATAACTAACAATACCATTTTTGTAAAAAAAAAACATTAGCTGTTAAATTATAAAACGCTGTTTAGGGTAGGTACCTATCAACCTTTTCATTTTTCGCGTCAAAAATCATGCAATGAACGATTGAATACCATCCAACAGAGTCTGTATTAATACGAATGAAAACGTCAGTTTTCTAGAAGTTTTATTATGTTTTATGGGAATGACATGTTTTGCCCTTCTAAGGCATTTGATAACGGCGAAACATGTAATTCCCGTAAAATATAATAAAACTTCTAGAAAACTGACGTTTTCATAAACAAACAAACAAACCATCACGCTGTTTCTCCGCAGGGGTAGGCAAAGAGAATGGACCGCCACACTACTCTATACTGGCAAACTTCTCTAGCTTCCTCCACATTCATACAACGAGTCATACACGCGCTTCGATTCCTCCGACTTCGAACATTACCAACCTTTAAAATTTGATAAATTTGGTCATGCTATGTTTTCCTCGGTTTGCCTCGACTCCGTACTCCATTTACATAATTGACGTATACTTTCTCCATCCATGCGTTCCATAAGTCCGGACCAACGAAGCGATCCTTTCATAATTTTGTTTATAATACCTTCTTCCGCTCTACAATCCTTTCTTATATCAGCATTTGAGATTCTGTCGTACATCATTCTAGCACACATACGTCTTAGGGACCTCATCTCAACCGCATTTATTCTGCTTTCATCCTTCTTCTGCCAGTTCCATGATTCGTTTCCATACATTAGGAATGGGACCAGAACTCCATTGTGAACGGCCGTTGTCGCTTTCATTGATAGATTCTTGTTTCCAATAACTATTGAACTATTTGAAAATATCATGCAATGAATAATTAAATACCATCCAACAGAGTTTGTTTTGTTTAAACGATGAAACCAAAAAGGGAAAATTGCTACCAAATATAAAGTGATCCCATCACTTTGACATTTCATTGCTATCGTTTAGTGGATACTATTTCCTGCAATATAAGGGTAAACCGATTTATGAAATTACCTATTAAATCTGTCCCGCGGACTACGCTTTGCTTCTCTTTTTAATTTTCATCGCCATATTTATAGTCATTTTACTACGTCCCCCTTCATTATTACGTTATAAAACTGTTCTTCCTTATGGCTATAATAAAGGTATTCTCCAAACTATTTTAGTACGCGTATTTCACTGGTAGAGCATTTTACTGCACAACGGTATATCATAATATTATATTTTATATATTTAATTACTATCAACACGTGCCAGGATAACTAACACATGATTTATAGAGAGTTCTTAAACTATCCAATGTTTCTAAAGAACTTTAGAATTTCTTCTATGTTAGCCATACTTTGTGTTGTAAATGGTTTATTTGTCTTTTTCTTTTTAATATACTTTGTGTACAACACAAACATTTAAATAAAATCAAATTAAATATCAGACATGTTTCGGACAACCCGGTCCTTCCTCAGTGATATTATAAAGATATTTAAAATATTATAAAATTGTTTACAAATATGATCAGTTTTGACAGATCTGCCATATATATTTATAATATCACTGAGGAAGGACCGGGTTGTCCGAAACATGTCTGATATATATTTTTTTAAAGTTAGTGTTGTAAACAAAGTATACAGGTATCTTCTTTCTGTGTCCTGTCAGGTTTCCCCAACGTTGACTATCACCTTTGAGTAGGCCCCATAGTGGTGACCTGGGTAAAAATATCCAGAGTGGTATCCCCTTGCCTTCTCTGGGGGATTTTCTCTATTGGCTCTGGCTCTCTGCAGTACGTCTGCATTACTGACCCTATCGCTCCATGGTATACGGAGCATTCTGCGGTATATCCTCATCTCGAATGCATCCAACCGGTTCATTACATTCACTTTTAGAGTCCAGGTTTCGCAGCCATATAGTAGAACAGACCATATATAACATTTAATCATTATTTGTAATACATTACTTAAATTATATCCTTCTCCTTCTTCTTTAAATATATCTGACGATCTGTGACACAACAATCATGTCTCCTCGGATGATGACGTTGTCCAGCTGTTCCTCCATCACCTCAGTGGTCTTCCAGGGGGACGTTGCCCGGAGGGGATTTCTTAAGCGGTTGTATAAAATATGCGAGTCTGTCACTATCAGTTCTAGCTACATGGTCCCTCCAGCATCTTCTTCTGGATCTACTTCACCAAACGATATCCTTTTTTTCACAAGTTTTTCTCATGTCTTCGTTACGAACACGATGTAGTAGAGTTTTTTTATTATATCTTAATCATGTATGTGCTTAACTAATTGAATTTTTTTTTTCAGGACGAAGAGATCGAAAACTTCTGGCCTCCTATTCTGTCGAACGTTGGCCTCCTTCTAACGTCGATATTAAACTGTTTCTTGGCACTCTTCAGCATCTATCAGACTGCTAAAAGAGTGTGCTCCTGCTTCAGACCAAGAGAACCCTTCAACCACAACCAATTCGATCCTTCTTACTCTAACATTAAGGCTCCATACTCTGTTGTAAGTATATCGGAAAAGATTCACGACAAAAACGGAAAGGTAAAACCGCCCAATACGATGGATAACAGGAAAGAACTTAGCAAGATATTAGAGGGCAAATTGAATTCCGGTTCCGATACAGACGTAACGGATGGAAGCCATGGAAATAAGAGCAAGGATGCTAAGAAGCTACAGGATCATAGAAGGATCTCCAACGAAATAATGCAGGATGGTCAGGTCATCGGGTCGTACTTCGGATCTGCCAACAGTAAGGACAGATTAGTGTGCAGCTGGTTGGGGGAACAGCCTGCTATTCCTATTAGGATACAGAAGATTCCGAAGAGTGGTGTGAGGAAGAACAAGATGAAACAGACGCCCGTCTTGCTGGTGCCGGCTACTGCAGGAAACTCGGTGAGTGTATTTAATTTTGTAATTGAATAGTATATAATATATATTATGAGACAAATACGATTGAAAACTTCTGTTTTCTAGAAGTTTTATTATAATTTATGAGAATGACATAATTGGCCTTTTTTAAGGCATTTTCTGATTTAGCGCGTCAAAATCAAACGCGTTCAAAAGAAACATAATACGGTATTTGGGGATAAACTCTAGAATTTTTTAAAGTATTGACTGGAATACGTTAAAGAATTTTATAATAATTATAAATGTAATGTTCACATAGGTAATGAATATCAAATGATGTTATATAATATACTTAGGAAATTAAAAATATCTTTGTTTATCCACTAATTATTAAAAAAATATTTAAAAAAACACGACATGTTTCGGAGGATACCCTCCATCTTCAGGTGTAAAAATAAAATAATAAAATAAATATAATAATAATAAAAATATGATATTTTTACACCTCAAGATGGAGGTATCCTCCGAAACATCTCGCGTTTTTTAATAATTAGTGGATCGAACAAAGTTATTGTTAATTTCCTAAGTATATTACTGTGGAATCCCACAGTGTTAATGCCTTAGCGTTCAATAAGTTTATGTTATATAAATCTGAGAGATATTTAAATGTTTAATCATTATCATTTGTGCCTTTGACAGGCAAAACTGTCAGTTACATAAAATATATAAAACTTCTAAAAAACAGACGTTTTTATTTGTATTATCGATGCTTTTTTTTTAAAACTTTTTCCAGATTTGTTTTTTATGTGCACGCATATTACGAGTACATTCTGTGTTCTAAATTTGCACGCATGTAATTAGTTTTTCAGTTAAGCAAAAATGTTAATTCATATATTATTTCGGTACCACGGTACCTGTTCGTGAATGCAAAGGTTAACACAGACGACTGAAGGCCTTATGAGTTATTATTGACCCACAAGCTGAGCGTGTCTGCTTTTATTATAAAAAAAACACAGTGAAAAGCGCACGCTCTTGCCTTTTGTTCGGATGTAAATTTATAATTAATTGTAATTACATCTATTTAAATAAATCGGTTATGGATAGTGGAGCTATTGTTGATGACATTATTATACAAATGCGGAGATAACATTTACATATATATGTAGTAACGGTATAAATGAACATGCTTTCCATTGGTAGAATACAAATCTTGCACATTCTTAACCTCATTTTTGAAATATTTTAATTCAAATACCTTTATTTGCTAGCATTCATCTTCTTCACGGCGTAGTGTCGGTATGTAGATACCGGTTTTGGAATTATCCTCCTCTACAACAGTCCTGAAGGATGATGTGTAAAATAAATGAAGTAAAAATGAGATCTCTCAGACGAATATGTCAAAAATTTGTGTATGAAAGAGTGTCGAAAGAAAATGTAAGAAGTGAATGCAGTGCGAATGAAAGCGAAAGGAATATTAAGATGGTTTGGATGACCTTCGTAGTCGAGTAGTAAGTGCATTGAGTGCCACCCCGAAGGTTCCGGGTTTGATTCTCGGCGAGGGCAGTGTGATTATCACACTGTCTTTGGTATGGTATAGAATTCACGCGACAGTAAAATGGTGATAGATTAGCTACCTATCACATGTCACGAGAATCACTATGATAGCTATAATACTTTTTACATCGATTTGCCTCACGCTGTCATGATGTAAAGAGCGACATAAAAAAACACATGGAATTAATGAATGAATGGTAAAAAAAGTATATGTTAACGATGTAAATGGAACTAGAAATATAGGAAGACCAAGGAAAACGTTGCATGATCAAATAAATAAAATATTGAATGTCGGCAACGTGACGAATCGGACAAATCGACGTGCGTGCATGAAATGATGTATGAATGTTGATAATGTGAGAGAAATATGTCAGGAAAGAAAAGTGTGGCTGTCTATTGTTTCTGCCTACCCCTCCAGAGATACGGTGTGATGATTAGTCAGTTAGAACAACAGTCCTCCACGTTAGTCTCCATCCATGCGCTCCATATGTCCGAACCAACGCAGCGATCCTTTCATAATTTTTCATAATACTTTCTTCCGCTCTACATTTCTTACTTATCATTTGAACATCTACATATGAACTTTTCATCTTTAGATGGATTAAGCGTTCATAATTATAATAGCTAAGGCTCTCTGAGCTTTGGAAGAGTTTTTTTTTCTTCCGTATTTCAATGCCGCTATGCATCACAATATTATAAACCAATATAAACAACTGTTAATTCAAGTGTAAATCAATTAACATTCGATAATATCTATTAGAGAGAAAAAAAAGTTTGTTCGTTGTTTATTTTTCTAACGATTTGTAAATCTAAATTTGGGTACCTACGGCAATCACCATTTGAGAATTTATTTAGATTTTTTTTCGTTAACAGTACTTGCTTACTAACATGAGAAGATTTAGGTTGGCAATGTTGGTAAACCTAATGTGATATACCCGTGACAAATGGTTGGTCCAACGTTTTCAAAGATCTGTCGGGAATTAAAAAGAGGCAGAACTAATCCCAGACTAGCAAAAGAAAGTTATTTAGTCTGTAGTATAAGTCATAGCGGAAACCCACAATTTTCTTAAATTAACTAACTAACTAACTAACCATCACGCCGTCGGGGTAGCCAGAAAGAATGGACTACCACACTTTTCTTTCCTGACATATTTCTCTCGATTCCTCAACATTCATACATCGTGTCATGCACGCGCGTCGATTTCTCTGATTCGTCACATGGCCGACATTCAATATTTGATTTACTTGATCGTGCTACGTTTTCCTCGGTCTTCCTCTATTTCTGGTTCTATTTATATCATTAACTTATAATTTTTTTACCATTCTTTCTTCATTCATTCTATCCATCTTAATGATCAAAATAAACTAACTTTAGTTAGTACCATTGGTTTAATCCTGTTATACGTACATATTTTCTAGAAGTTTTATTTTTTGATTAATGTATTTATTTAAGGATTAATTGTATCTCAATAGAGACGAAGATGTAAATTATTTGGAAACAGAATATGGTAGTCGAGGCGTTTACAGGACTTATAACCTGTCATTGGTTGGGTTAAGCGATCACTAACTAACTAACTAACTAACTAACCATCACGCCGTCTCCCCGAAAGGGTAGGCAGAAAGAATGGACTGTCACACTTTTGATGATGCGGAACTCCATCCTTCTCTTTTCGCCCTGCAGGAGACGCGGTGTGATGGGTTGCGAACCTCATCGCCACCAATAGGCATCTCCCGAGCACACTTCGATCGTCCAACACCCACAAAATAAATCTAAAACAAATAATATAAAAAACAATGATATGAAATAAAATAACATAATAAGCGATCACTTTGGTATATTATTTAAAAGGTTAAATAGTATTCGTACATACGCTAAAATGCTAATAAAAATTTGATGCAATATCCTTTTTACAGTCTATTAACCCAAGACGAAGGCGCACGTCAAAATGGCGGTCTACTTTGCTTTGGTTTAAATATGTCTTTTTTCCTTTTTAAAATTTCTCTAGCGGAGAGAGGCCCGGACGGACGCCTGTTTTTTCATATTCTCAAAGTGTGTCAAATCACCAACTGCTGGTCAGATTCTGCATTGATTAGTCTCCGATGTGGCATCTGCGATCTGTTGGCATATCGAATAGATTTCACTTTTCAAGATGAAAGCCAGCACAGGTTTTACAAACGGAGAATTTCCATTGTGGTACTCGATAGGCATTTTTATAATGGCCGAAAGTTGTTTAGATACGAAATTTTGGAATAAAAATACTGAACGATGTTTATTTCTTTTTAAATAAAATAAAATAAAATCAGTTTATTTCCTCAAAAAAAAAATTAAAAAAAGCATTTTTAAGGCATCTATTGAGTACAGGTAAAATATTATACACATACAACATAATACCAGGAACGCACTAGTGATGGTTCGACATTAGGAAGACAAGATACTTTAAACAACCTTTATTTATAATAATTAAATAAAACGATGTTTTTTAACTACTTCTGGGACTGGGCCAGTCTGTCGATGCCAGCGAGCCTGGCGAAACCGGTAGCTGTCTAAATAAAGACAAAAGTGGAAGTAGTTAAAAACATCGTTTTATTTCAATTATTATTTAAAATTAACTTCCTTCAAGAGATTTCAGTAAAATCATTTGATTATCTTAAAAACCTTTATTTAAAAGTTTAATTTAAATTAACACAAACATGTTTCGGAGACAGAAGCCCTACAAAATAAATATTTAAACAAAATTTTCATGAATGTGGTCAGTATTGAGAGATATTAAAAATTATTTATTTATTTTGTAAACAAAATAATTAACTACACTGATAAAGGGCTTCTGTGTCCGAAATATGTCTACGTTAATAAATATATTTTTTAAATAAATTGTTGTTTACAAAGAAATAAACATTATTCAATTCATCCGCAACAGAAAGTTATGGCAAAAATTTAAAGTAGGTACTTTTATTGGGAAGTGTACCATTTCTGTTTTTAATTATTTGGCCTCCTTTATAGGGAAATGTAAAGTAAGTCGATGGTTTAATGATATAGAATTTTAATTACCGGATTCTATTTAATTATGAGTATTGAATTGATTCGTTTGCCAATGTAATCATTATGTTATTGTTTTTTTTATGTAATCAGCGCTTATTTTATTGGCCATCAATATTTATAAATTATTTGTCTAGTTCTACATATTTGTTAAGCAAACAAAATGGTGTCACGTATTTGTTTTATGTATTTATTTCAACAGGATTTGTTTTAAAATAACAAAAATAATTCACTGTTTCGGCAGCAATACTATAATATTTCTGTATTTAAACTCTGTTAAATATCAAATTTATTTATCAAAAAATACAATTATACACTTTTTCGTAGCGCTATGCGGTTTCACTCTGTAGTGAGCTTCCTCAGGGCTATTGGCGGTTGGCGCAGCTAACTGAAATAAAATGGCTTATCTAAAGTGAAAAAGACTTGATTATTATACTTGACGATGTCAATATCGTTGGGTTTAAACAGTTGCCGGAAATGTAAATAACGGGAATAAATACAACTAATATGTAAACGAGATTTCTTTTTTAAAATAAAGCAATGCAAAAAATAATGTAAAAATACGTTTAGATAAAAAAAAAACACATTGGAATACAGGATCCTTCATCGTAATTATGAACTATTTTTTTCTCATATTAGAGTTTATATAATAAATTCTTATACCATTGACTTAAATCCTCGGTTTTAAAAATCTGAGATACATTTCTGAAACTATATAAACACATACTTGTGTATCGAAAAGTCGCGTAATGATGTAGAAAGAATAAATAATATAATACTGTCTAACAAACACTCTTTATTTTTTCACTCTCGCTACTTTTATATTCGCGAGTACGAGAAAGACAAGTAATTTTTTCAAGCGGTCACAGTCCGTTGTCATGGCCAAATTACTCGTATATTTTAAAGCGGTGTAACCGTTTGTCAATAGTGTTTTTCATATTCTTTGTAATAAGATTAAAAATATTTTTACCTTTCACTATATTTACAGTTTACTGAAGCCTCATTTTTAATTTTGTCTCCACGTGTGATGTTACCATAACTAAAACACCTGGACCCCTGGAAATGACGAAAAGTCGGCCAAACCTTCCACGACAGTGACAAGAGAATAGGACATGAAGTGTTTTTAGGACCATCCCTGAGAAATATGCTTTCTATTGAAACAATGAAGAATAATAATAAGATATAGGGGATTATGCTTAAAAAAACCAAATTTGAGTTTTATATTTGTTTACATTATAAATAGAAACATTAAATCGTTTTACTTATTCAAAATATACGCATTTGATATTGTGCAAGTTACTCATGAAAAAATCGTGGGTGGCTCTAGGCATCGTGATTTCTAGCCCAGATAATTTTTAGGCTTTCCTCACCCACGCCGCATTGAATTTATTAACACTTGTGATACTACATCGCCGTGTTGCCCTCAAAATAAAGCTTTTATTGACTGTAAACAAAAACAATAGCATTTAATCAATTTTTATACTTTAACCCGATACTAATCGGTCAATGTTACAAAAGTAGCACAGACCACACCAAATTTGACAAATTGAAGTAACATCAAAGTAAATAATTGAAGTTACTAGAATGATTAAAATGATTGATTTCAATTCAATTAAAAATATATCATAAGCATTACGAACATTATATTTGCCAATGACTACAATTTAAATAAAAATAAAAATAATTAAAAAAGAAGTAAAAATAAACAATAAAGTATGAAAAAACATACGACATTTTTTTTTGTTTATTTTTAATTTAACAATTAAAAAAGTAGTAAAAAAAAACAATGTAGTTCAATTAGAAAAAAAACAAGAAAAGCAAATTCCATTTTAATATATTAGGTCCTTACATATGAAATTGGCGTTTTGTATGGGAGGAACATAAAGTTGATTTTTTTTAAATATAATATATTTATTTAATCAAAGTATGTACCATTGCTATCTATGCACTTTTGCCATCTCATAGGTAGTTCATCGATCCCTTTACTAAAAAAAACATTCGGACGGGAATCAATAAAATCTTTGAAGTCGGTTTGGACTGCCCCATCGGAGGTGAATTTTTTCCCTTGCAAGAAGTTATCTAAATTTCGAAAAAAATAGTAATCTGTTGGGGCAAGGTCCGGAGAGTACGGTGGATGTCTTAGACATTCCAATTGAAGCTCTTCTAATTTGGTAGCCGTCTGTTGTGCAGTTTGTGGTCTAGCGTTATCATGAAGCAGCAGTGGCCTAGAGAGATTAACCAGCCTCGGTTGTTTAGCAGCTAGCTTTTCCATCATGGTTTTCAGTTGCTGACAAAAGACATCTGCCGTAATCGTCTGGCCAGATTTAAGAAAGCTGTAGTGAACGACACCAGCACTAGTCCACCAAACGCTCACAAGTAACTTTTTGGAGTCGGGTTTGGCTGGTTCGGCAGGGTTTAGCCATTGGGATGAGCGCTTCCGATTATCATACAGGATCCACTTTTCATCACAGGTAGATTCGATTTAAAATCCCTTCATTATTGTGCCGGTTGAGTAATGCAACGCAGTAGTCAACCGCGTTTGTTGACTTGCTTCACTCAATTCGAGAGGTACCCACCTTTCAAGCTTTTTCACCTTCCCAATTTGCTTCAAGTGGATTAAAACAGTTTTATCACTAACACCGCAGCCTGCAGCTAACTCGGACGTGGTTTGCGATGGATCCGCTTCCACAATAGCCTTCAATTCTTTATTATCAACTTTGGTCTCCGGCCGTCCACGGGGCTTGTTCTGCAGGTCGAAATTTCCAGAACGAAAACGTTGGAACCTAAAACGCACTGTGTTTTCCTTTGCGGCACCGTCGCCATACACATCATTAATCCTTCGAGCCGTTTCTGCAGCACTGGTGCCACGGTGGAACTCGTACTCGTAAATAACGCGATATTTCAAGTTTTCCATTTTGTTAACCGAGTGACGCAAAGAAAAAAAACAATTGAGGATAAAACAAATGAATTATAATTTTCAAAACACAAATACTTGAGTAAATAGCTGTATAAATTTGAATTTGGAATTCCTAACCAAAGAGAAGATATTTGAGATCAAAGTTGCCAGTACGGCAAAACGCCAATTTCATATGTAAGGACCTAATATTTATAAGAGATAGATGCTTTCTGAGGGTAGCTTCACTATCGTGAAAAACGTCCACATAAAAACATGATCCTTTTTTTATCAACTAACCTAACCTAACCTAACCATCACGCCGTGTCTCTGAAAGTAGATGAAACAATAATGGACAACCTCAATGTTCTTTTCTGACATAATTCTCTTGACTCCTCAACATTCTTACATCATGTCGTGTACACACCCCGATTTCTCCACTCCTCACTAGGAGACCGACTTTAAATATTTGATCAATTTGATCATTCCACGTATTTCTCTATCTTGCTCTATTTCTAGTTCCGTTCACATATACTTTCTTTACCAATCTTTCTTTATTAACTCTTTCCACGTGTCCAAACTATCTTAATGATCCTTTCATTATTTTTTTCAATACGCTTTCCTTCACGCTGCATTCACATTATTATATTTGGATTTTTACTCCATAGATATATTTTATTTAAATATATAATTAAAAACAAAAAAATAATAATTCAAATTAATATTGCTGTATTCGTATTCTTTTCCTTTGCCATTTTACATCATCTGGGTTGGTCCTCCAAACTTTTCTGTCTTGGCTCATCTTCACTATTTTCCATGTTGGCCCACCATGTTGCCATTGGGCGACCTCTACTTCTTGATTGTGTGTAGTATATCGCTCTTGCTTTTGTTGCAATGTTGCATTCTCCAGTTAACGAAGTTGACAAAAAGGCGTCGCTGCGTTCTATAACATCTTCGGGTAAGCGATGGGTAGTATGATTAACAAATGTGCAATTAAGTTTACGTATTGGACACCGCCACTGCATGTGTATAAAATGCATTTACACATGTTCTATGGAACGAGCAGGCGGCTGCATAATTTACAAACACGGCTCGCAATGTGAAAGCGAACGTTAACCATTTCCGTGGAAACTCGAATCATAATTATTGTGCGGAGACAGAGTCGCTTTGACATTCGTTGACCTCGCCTAAGCACCGCGATTCTGCAACGGAAGATGCACATGTAACTTGATAACATTAACGCTATGCAGAAATCCCCTTCTCGTATATTGGGGACCTACTGGGGAATACTGGGGACCAAATGTTTGGAGTTTCGAAACAAATGGTTCCATATAATTATCAATAATCCATTATTTAAATGGTTACTAGGAAAGCATATAATGTAACAAGTGTAAACATTATAATTGGTAAATAATGAAAATAAAAATAAAAAATTTTAAGAATTTTTCTATGTTTATTTTTAGTGTAAAATCTACTTATTAATTTTCGTCTTCGACCGGTTTCGGCAGCTCGCTGCCATCTTCTGGTCTGCAAGATGGCAGCGAGTCCGACAGGCGACAAGTCCAGAAGATGGCAGCGAGCGGCCGCAACCGGTCGAAGACGAAAATTAATAAGTAGATTTTACACTAAAAATAAACATAGAAAAATTCTTATTTTTTTATTTTAATTTTCATTATTTACAATGAACTTCTACCAAGAAATTTCTATCAACAACATCAATAATTATAATTGGTTCCGCATAATAATAATAGTCGACCTTCGAGGCATAGTGGTTAGAGCTCTGACTTACATATCAAAGGTCCCAGGTTCGATTCCCGGCGATGGCAGGGTGATTGTCACACTGTCGTCGGTCTGTTGTAGAATTCACGTGACAATAAAATGGCGATAGATTGGCTACCTATCAAATGTCATGATAATCAATATAATAGCTAAAATAAATTGTACACAGTAATTGGGTTCAAACGACATGTTGTGTACAAGGAAAAAAATAATAATATGCTAACTTTTAAAGCGCCGTTTTTGTGATGTAATCACCCCAAGAGCCCATTAAGACGTGTTTTAAATCTAAATGTGAACGCTGCATCTGATTGATATTCGCGATTGATTAGAAAGTATAATATAACAAAATATGCAAGTTTTAAATTGGGTATGAAATAAGGAAAAAATGGGTTTTCAGCTTAGATCTGAAATCTGTCGGATTATTTATGCATCTGAGGTGTGAAGGGAGATTTTTTCAAGCTGATGGAGCGGCTACCGCAAACGCTCGATCCCCGAAATTTGTACTAGGGCAACGCTTTGGCTCAACTAATCTTCCTATTGCCGGGGAGTTCGCCGAGCGAAGTGTGGATTTCCTTGTATTTAGACTGTCCGTTTTACAGAGTTTGGACATATAACTTGGTGCCATTCCATCTAGCGCTTTGAAGACTGTCCATACCATAATCATGTCGCATAACTACTATTAGTATTTTATTTTTATTATTAGACATTTGCTAGATAGCAAATCTATCGCCATTTTATTGTTGGTGAATTCTAAACCAGACTTACGATAGTGTGACAATCACACTGTCATCGCCGGGAATCGAATCCGAGACTTCGGTATTGTCTAGTCTTAGCACTTTCCACTCGGCCACGAAGGTCGTCATGTGTGTAAATACAAAAAGTTTAGGTATATCCAAATGAGCATCAATTTATATATGCCGGTGAGCCAGATGAAACCGGCCACTGTTAAAATAAAGACAAAAGTGGAAATAGTTCTTATCAAGAAGATTACTTTTATTTTATGGAAGTGACATTTTTCAGCTTCCTAGAACGTAATTAAATGTCGTTACATCAGCATGGTGAAATATGTGACTTCTATAAAATATACAAATACTTTATGGAAGAATTAAAGAGCTAAAAATAAATTTATAAATACAATGAATAAAAACGTATATACCTACGAGCGGTAAACTCACAAGGTTTCTATTTGTACCGCGCGTTAAAGTCTCTTGGTACTAGTAATAAATCTATCTTGACCGAGCGTTGTAGTTTTTATAGTAAAATAATTATCCGACAATTCTCATATAGGACATAACGATATCAAAATATTAACATTTTATACAAAAAGACACCCTTATTATTTGGAAGCGAAAGTTGGATGAAAATTGTTTTTTTTTGCGAAAATGAGATTTCTAAAACGATTGTATTATACTTTATTATAAGATAAACTATAATATAGAATGACAAATGCAGAAGGAAAAAACAAAATTAGATGTAAATATGATACAAAAATACAGTTGTAAATAAAGCAATAAAAAAATGCTAGGACACATGGAAAGAATTGACGAATATATGACAGTATAATTAACCACGAAATACCACCAAATAAATGACATTTTTAATAACGGGTTAGTGAGTGCGTAAATAATACAAAGAATGTATGATATGGTGATAGAAATATTTGAAGATAGAACCATGTAGCCGTCCATCTTCTCTGCTCAATTTAAACTAACTAACTTCAATTTAAACTAACTCATTTCAATTTTTTTTTTTTTTTTTTAAAAGACTAATATCAAGGATTTACATCAATGATATTAGAATTTATTTTACAATCTTCAATGTGAGCAGAAAATAGCTCATTATTATGAAGAAGGAACCTGGTCGTGTCCAGGCTTGAACCCATGCCCCCTGGATCAGGAGCCAAGCGTTCTATCCCCTAGACCACCACCCGATTTTTAAACTCACTAACTAACTAATTAAGTAACCATCACTCCATCTCCCCGAAGGGGTAGGCAGAAAGGATGACCTACCACACTTTAACCGATGCGGCACTCTATCCTTCTCTTTTCGCCCCTGCGAGAGACGCGGTGTGAAAGGTTGCTTATTCAATTTACATTTGTGAAATTGTAGCTACAAGTGTTTCGCCAACCGATGCTAAAATCATGAGTTGAGATAGTTAACTTAAATGATGATGCATGCATCAATGCATCAGCTGTCGCGACAATTTTATACAATGTGGTAACACGTAAAATAATGTTATTTAATCACTATCTTTTATACTTCAGAACTTAATTTATATACGTATTTTATATTTCACAACTCTTCATAACATGCGGACTGACACGTATCTTCGTGGAGAAGTAATATTGATTTCCTTTGCTTTCATAACAATGATGTTAAGAAAGTTAGCACATATTTTACTATCGCGTATCATTTGTTTGGCCACCTACTTAAATTATTTATCTATGAGATTTGAAAATGCGCACACTTGGAATGAAAGTGACCCGAGACGTAGGTACTCGACACACGAGTACCTACCCACAGTCTGAAAGGAGAATAATATCACGCGGAGAAAACTTCTTGCTTTCGAGTGATTCGCTGAATAATGCATCTCGCAGACAGTGATGGATCCCCGTGGAAATCGGACGACTTTTCACCTAGAAAATGACGAGTACACGTCTACGTCTCATGGCACAATACCGACAAGTAGAACCTGAACGCCATCTGCGGAATAATCTCGCGTTCTGGAAATAATTCAGAGCGCTTTAAAGAAAATATATACCTATTTTATATTTTTTCTTTCTTTATAACACTTTATTATTTATGTACTTAGGAAATTTAAAATAAATTTGTTTAATTTACTCATTATTAAACAATAATTAAAAAACACGACATGTTTCAGCGGATACCTCCATCTTCAGGTTTAAAAATATAATAAAAACTAAACAAAGAAAGACTAATATAAAAAACGCATTTAAAATTCGATACAATAATTTCAATTTAAAAATGAACCGTTGCTATTTGTTATAAGTACTTATAATTATTTTTTATCCGTAAGAGCTTATAAATAATATTAAACAATAATAATACTAGATGATAATATATAAAAAGTATATATTTTTAATATTATCATAATACGTTTTTTATTATTCTTAATAAAAATAAAGAAATAATAGTATGCTTTGTTATGACAAAATAATATATTTTTAAATAAAAATATTTCTTACTATAATCAGCCTTATTTATAATTTAATTTCTAGAACAGCTCTGTAAAGCTCACTCTTAAACTTTGCATATTGATGAAAATGTCAGTTTTCTAGAAGATTTATTATGTTTTATATGGGAGTGTCATGTTTTGAAGTTTTATTTATTATAACGATACTGATGATTTACTATTTCTGCTCATATGAAGGACTGTTTTAAAAAAGTAATACCTTTCATTTGATTGTTGATAAAATTTAGCCCTAACACAATATTTGTACTATACTCATAAGTGGAAAGTAATGGGAAACTACCACATTATAAAGATCTAAGTGGCATCCTTATAACCAACAAAGATGTTTGTTAACTTTGCAGCAAACCAAAACTTATAAAATAAAGTAACAATGTTCTAATCTTTATTTTTTATATATACTTGGTATACAGCACTCACTTTATTAAAAAAAATATAAAAATTAAATATCAAACATGTTTCGCATTAACAAGCCATTCATATAAATATAAATATTATATATAAATATAAATTTTTAAAATATTATATATATTTTTTACAAATGTGGTCAGGTTCCAAAAGAAATCATTTTAACATCTGTGAAATCTGACCACATTTGTAAAAATATATATAATATTTAAAAAAAATGTATTTAAATGATGAAGGGTTTGTTAGTCCGAAACATGTTTGGTTTTTAATTTTTAAATGTTTTAAATAAAGTAAGTGTTTTATACTAAGTACCTATATAAAAAAAGAAACATTTAATATAGAAGAAATAATAATGTTCTCATTCATTTATACAGGTAAATTACAATTGGATTAAATTATATTCTCATAAGAAGCACTCATTTTGTGGTTGGACATTTAACACTTATAGATATAAAATATTAAAAACACTTTGTATTTAACCACGGTATGGTTATTATAAATGATGCCAAATAGTTTCGCTTGGACCCAAGATTATCAGGGCATTATAACAACTTATATAACTACTGTTATACTATCCTTTTGAAGCTTGGGTCCAAGCGAAACTAGTTGTCATTAATAATAATAACCATAGCGTTAAATACAAAGTGATTATTTTATATTTATAAGTTTAAATTATATGCAACAAAATATATATTTATCAAAGCGACAATTTAGGATACAACATAAAACTAAGAATGCAAAATCTATGACGAAACGTTAAGATAGCGGAGCAATCTTTAGACTGTCGAAGCATCGATGTTTGCGGATGAACTTAAACCAACTTTAATATACAATTGCCCTATAAACGCAGCATGGGATAGATGTAATGAAAGTAATGTCCAGAGTTAACCCAGAAATGTTTCAATTAGATAATACGACAGCTAATGTACCAAGCTGTCTTCGACATGGTCTGAAAGTTCAACATCACTTGAAATACACGATTAAAATGCCAGCCATTATTAGCAGAAAGCATTACGAAATACAACCTTTATCTAACTGAGTTTTACATTGGGGAATGGCGAACCGTGTTCTGGCGACAGTAACTGTTGTTAGCAACACGTTGGTAGACAATTTTAATGTTACGATAATCTAATGATTTTACTTAAATCTCTTGATGGAAGTTTATTTGAAATAATAATTAAATCAAACGATGTTTTTAGTCTATTTTTTTTGCCGAAGAACTACGATACTTCAAAAATTTTACCTGTTAAATTTACAACACTGTTAGTATCAAATTTTTTTATACACTTTTTGAGAATGTCGCGACAGCTGTTTCGTCTTTGGCATCATCATGTAGTTGTTTATGTTTGGCATCATCTGTTTTTTAATAACAATTTTTCATTTTTGTCTTTATTTCGACAGTGACCGGTTTCGCCGGGCTAGCTGGCTTCGACGCACTGGCCCCAGTTAACTGATGTTTTTTTTTTAAAACTAACTAACCATCTCGCCGTCTCCCGGAAGAAGAAGGCAAAAAGAAAGGGCCACCACACCGTTCTTTCCTGACATACTTATTTCGCTTCCTCAACATGCATACAACGTTTCATGTACGTATGGCGATTTCTCCAACTCCTCACGAGACCGACATTTACTAGTTGATTTATTTTATCGTGCCACGTTTTTATCGATCTTCCTCTTTTTCTAGTTCCGTTTATGTCGTTTTCTATACGAGTATACGTGTTTTTTACTATTCTTTCTTCATTCATCCTTTTCATGTGTCCAAACTATCTTAATGATCCTTTCTTGTGAAATAAGAAAATATACATAAAACGGTGTGAATATAAATATGACAGCTATCTCATTTTAGTTTTAATTGTGAGGGTATTCACGAATTCGCTATTATTGCATCCAAAGAGGTCTCTTTGCTTTATCACCTTGTTTACAAGACGAACCTGTAGCTGTGGGTATCGTATATATTTAGTTCTTTTCATATTCCTGGATTTGAAATACCTATGGATAACCGAATAATATCGTTATCCCAATATCATTATTATATAATAAATATTAATGAAAAAGTCTCTCTTCTAGGAGTTTTATTATATTTTATAAATGGATTGACATGTTTCGCCCTTCTGAGGTATTATCAAATGTTTTCATTTGATTATGTTTTAATTTGATAATGTTTTTATTTGATAATGCCTTAGAAGGGTGAAACAAGTCATTCCTTCTAAAATATAATAAAACTCATAGAAGACAGACGTTTTCATTCATATTAATTATTTATTATGAAGTTTTACAACATTGTTCAAGAAACAATAAATACGTTCTTACATGATTTTTATTCAGTATTTTAGAGTGTCATAATTTATAGATTATTGTCAAAACGCTATTTTTTCAAAAAATGAAGAAACAAGATTATATTAAAAAATACAATATCATTATTGAAAATTTTTAGATTTAATTTATTAAATATATCTTTACAGCATTACAGCTCAAGCTAAATTGAAACAATTATTTAATAAATGGCACGTTATAGAAATATATAGAGAACCCTGTGAATGGCAACATGACATTGATCTATTTGTCGTCTATCAATAGGTTATTCATACATTTGTCATAGCTACATCCAAAGAGACTTACACTGAATGCCACTTTATTGAGAAGACAAATCACCTTGAATATAGGAAAATTTCGAAGTGTTTCTGTGCGGCAATCCGAGGCATAAAATAAGATACGGCCTAGGAATATATAGGTACTAGGAAATACATAGATTACGTTTTCTTAGTATTCATCATCACCTTCAGCGTTTCAACCTGTCTTTGGCTGCCACCTCCCAGTCTTCCTGTCCCACAACAGTCTGCCAGGACACCATTCAACAATCGCAGTCTCAGTCTGCCGACACTTCTTAGCCCTACTGAGTTGTTTAAACAATACGTTTTTGAGAGGGTCTAGATCTCCCATGTAGTGCAAATGACCTAATCACGACCATTGACCACGCTGATGTCCTGGTATAGATCGTAAAGCTCTGTGTTGAATATTTTCTCTACGTCTGATCATCCTTAATGGGTCCAAGGATTCTACGGAAGATTTTGTATCATTTTAAATTAGTGTCCAGGTCTACGAGGCATATGTTTGAAACTGGTCTTATCAATGTATTATATAGAGTGATCATTGTTTTTCTGGATTGTAGATGCGACTTTAATTGTTTAATGAGGCTTAACTAACATTAGAATTGAAAAAACAATGCTGTTTATTTATTGTTTTTTGAACAATGATGTAAAACTTCACATTTAATAATTAATACGAAAGAAAAGTCAGTTTTCTAGAAGTTTTATTCTATTTTACGGAAATGTCATGTTTCGCCCTTCTAATGCATCATCAAATGTTACTGACATTTGATAATGCCTTAGAAGGGCGAAACATGTCATTCCCATAAAATATAATAAAACTTCTAGAAAACTGACGTTTTCTTTCGTATTAATTAACGCTGTTTATGTTTCACTTCTAATTTATTTAATATGTTTATACAAAAAAAAATATTAACCACGAAATGCTTTGGAGGTGACCTCCATCCTCAGGTGTAAATATATAACTATAAGAAAGACTTTTTATATTATCATAAAATTATAGATAAAATATTAAGAATAATCCTTGAATAATATTTTATCTATGCATAATGAGTCTCTATTTATTTAGAGTTTAGTTATATATTTACACCTGAGGTCACCTCCGAAACATGTCGTATGTCGTGGTTAATATTTTTATTGTATAAAGATATTCAATAAATGAAAGTGTAAAATAAAGAGCGTTGCGTTTTCTATTAAACAGTTTTTACAATAGTATTTCATAGTGTTAACGCCATAACTTTCAATAAAGTCAAAGTAACTTTGTCTAGCTGCAAATATCAATTTCTCTTTCATGGTATTCCTGAATTATGAATACTTTCATTACAATTTTAAATAATGCTTTTATAGAAAGATCAAATGACGCGTTTCAAGAGTGTTGAAATCCAACATTCCTGTAAGATGCAGTGAATGATTTCTATGGGAAAGTATTAAAGCGATTTTATTCTTGACCAAAGGTACATTAAGGTTACCTATTATACTTGTGTTTAAATATATAAATATACATCAGATTTCTTTTCTAACGCAGCACGTATCAATCAATAAGATAATAATGATTATGTATAGATCGATCCGCGTTTGTGGTGTACTTGTCCAATCCGAGTTCACGGGTTCAGCGCGCCTCCCATCGGTCAAGGCGAGACTTTCGATGGAGAAATGCTCTCGGAGACATCATAAAATTTCAATTCAGCGACTGAGTTAAGTGCCGATTGTTGTGGTCATGGCTTTGTCATATCGCAGATAGAAGCGAATGATATTATATCCTCCATTAAAGCTATGAAGAATTCGCACTCGGTTGGTCCTGATTTTCTTCCCATTTACTTCTTAAAAGGCTGCTCTGAGCTCCTAATATCTCCGCTGTATTTTTTATTTAACCTATCGTTAAGTACAAATACTTTTCCTGATCTCTGGAAACTTTCCAGAATCAGTCCTATTTTCAAGAGCGGCGCAAAAGAGTCGGTCGAAAACTACAGACCTGTAGCGATACTGTCGGCTCCAGCCAAACTATTTGAATCAATTTTACACAAATTGATATTTCCCAAAGTCGACCCCTATATTATAACAGAACAACATGGATTCAGGAAGGGGCGCTCGACTGAAACTAATCTCATGGTATTCACAGATTACATTGCAAGGGCCTTGGATGATGGTCACCAAGTTGACTGTTCATATAATGATTTCTCAAAGGCCTTTGACACTGTGAACCACGACATTCTGATAGCAAAGCTATCTCAAATTGGATTCTCTTCTCAGTTGATTATGTTTTTCATTAGTTACCTCGAGGGGAGAAAACAATACTTCTCATACGGAATTTTTCAATCGGAACCTTTTCTTGTAAATTCAGGGGTGCCACAAGGTTCAAACTTAGGGCCACTCCTCTTCACCATCTTCATAAATGATATTGCGAAGCTGATAAACTTCTCGCGATTTCTTTTATTTGCCGATGATCTGAAATTATTCCTGGAAATTAAAAATCCTGGAGACTGTCTTCGCCTCCAGTCGGACATCAATAATATTGTCAACTGGAGTCACAGTAATCAAATGCAATTCAATGTCTCTAAATGCGTTATGCTATCTTTTACTAGAGCATTGAGAACTGTGTATTATAGATACACAATGAACAACCAGCAACTAGCACATGTATCTACGATGAGAGATCTCGGGATCATCTATGAGAGTGGGCTGACTTTTCGTGCACATGTTGAGAGAATTTGTGGCACTGCACTGAAGATGTTGGGCTTCATCGTCCGGACCGGCAGAGTTTTCAGGGATCCCAATGTGCTCAGAGTCCTATACAACGCATTGGTTCGGAGCAGACTCGAAAGTGGTTCTGTGATATGGAGTCCTCACGAGGCGAGATATTCCATTATGCTGGAGAGGGTTCAGAAAAAATTTCTGAGGTATCTCTACATGAGGGAGTATGGTAGCTATCCTTGGCTCTATCCCACGGCATTTCTTTTGGGAATGCTCGGAACCAATTCTCTACAGCTTCGAAGAGATGGACATCTAATTACCCATTTCTTTAGATTAATTAGGGGATACTTCGAGAACTCGGCCGTACTGGAGGGTGTTCGGCTTTTTGTCCCCGATAGATATCTCCGACAGCGACAGCACAGATTGTTTTACCTACCGGCTGCCAGAACCAATCTGCCTCTGGTGACACCGGTGGGAAGAGCAATTAGTCTGCTGAACGCGGTCTCCTCGGAGATCGACGTCTTTCATGTTAGTGAAAGTACGTTCAGAAGGCAAATACTCTTAATTCTGGAGAGTATCCTGTCTTCCTAATGTTGAACCATCTCTTATGCGTTTCTGGTAGTATACTATATATAATATATTATTTTACCTGTTCTCAATAGATGCCTTAAAAATAAATTTTGTAATGTCTGTTGATGAAATAAACTGATTTGATTTGATTTGAAAAACAAGACGAAATCCTTTCACTCTTCTCAGAGTGCATGGAAATATACGAAATAAAGTATTGAATCTCCGGACGTATAATTAGACCGGAGTCTTCTTAATGCATATTATAATGTAATTGAAATACAGAGAAAGGTTTTATTTTATTAAAAAAATAGCTACACCAATCTTAACTAGATTATTTAATATAATATTTTTATATCAATTCAAAAACTGTTTATATAAAACTTTTTTTTTACATGTTTCGATTATCAAAATAAGTCCAAAAGGGACCGATGATTATCAAAATAAGTCCAAAGGGGACCAATCCATAAAAAGTATAATTATGAAAATCAGTATTGTGAATGCCTTAAATGCAATACAATGAAAATATAATACTAGTATTTAATAAAAAAATTAATATGTCCTCAAATACATATGTTTTTTTTCATAACGATCATAGTTATTCGACATATCGATGAAATCGATTAATAGTAATTATAGGAAATAAATCTTCATTCATTTTTAATGATACCAATTCATAAAAAGTATAATGATGAAAATCCGTATTGTAAATGCCTTAAGTACAATATAACGAAAATATAATACTTGCATTTTATAAATAAGCTAACATGTTCTCAAATACATATGTTTTTTTATAAAGATCAAAATGATTTGATTAATCGATGAAATCGATTAATCAAATCATTGGATATAAATCTTCATTTAATAATAATATTTCAATTACAGTTTATAACGCTTTTCAAAGGGGTATATTTTTAAACCAGGTATAATAATTGTATAATGTATCATTCTCTGAGCCGTTATCATTAAAAATATGTTCTACCTGCTAGCATAACTATTGCCTGGTTGATTCTTTACAGTCGCTTTAGAATCGAGGACAAATAGATCTATGAAAATCGAATCAAATCAAATCAAATCAAATCAAATCAAATCAGTTTATTTCATCAACAGACATTACAAATTTTATTTTTAAGGCATCTATTGAGAACAGGTAAAATAATATATTATATATAGTAAACTACCAGAAACGCATAAGAGATGGTTCAACATTAGGAAGACAGGATACTCTCCAGAATTAAGAGTATTTGCCTTCTGAACGTACTTTCACTAACATGAAAGACGTCGATCTCCGAGGAGGCCGCGTTCAGCAGACTAATTGCTCTTCCCGCCGGTGTCACCAGAGGCAGATTGGTTCTGGCGGCCGGTAGGTAAAACAATCTGTGCTGTCGCTGTCGGAGATATCTATCGGGGACAAAAAGCCGAACACCCTCCAGTACGGCCGAGTTCTCAAGAGTTTTTGTGCATTGATAATATATTATCTGAATAAATATAACCTGCACGAGATCTTGCACCAATTCTTGTACCAAATTTAATGATAAAACATAACAAAATATACATACTACTGTACCACTTCTTGTTCATTTTACACATTATAGAAGGTTTGAATTACGAGTTTATATTTCAAATAATCAAAATGCGTCGCTGCCGGTTGCCACTTATGACTTAGAAACTGTAACATTGTACAAAAAAAGCTGAGAGCCCAAAGAGACACGGAAAAAAACAAGTCAGGAACAAGCCTTAGAGACAAAGTCAGAAACGATACGGTGAGAGAATAAACAAAGGTCACAGACATCATCCAGTAGCAACTCTTAAACGGTTTGGGCCTGGTCACGTAGCCAGACGAAAAAGTTACCGAAAGACTGCTGACTTGGAGACCATGGGCCGCAAAGAGAATTGTGGGGCGAGTGTAACTACGGTGGAAGGATGACCTGAACCAACACGTCGGAATAAACTGGATGCTGACGTCAAAAGACAGAGTGGCGTGGAAACAAATGGAGGAGGCCTTTGACGGGAATATGCTGGAGAATAATAATATAACGCTCTAAGCGTTATGTTTATTTAAAGAGCATTTCATTTACCTACATACATAGAGTACATACACATAACACATGACGAGGTCTGGCTATATACCCACTCAGATAAGAATAATGTAAGCTTGACAGGGAAACTTTTAATATTGATTGACACCGTAATCACCACATTCTATTAAAGAATCGTTCAATATTTTGATTTCGGAACATACGTTATAATTACTGTTCAACGTTGCCTAATCTCCAAACACAAAATGAAGTCAGCATAGAAATCAACGCTACTTTCTGAATATATTGTATAATAGTTTTTTGGAAGTCATCTTAATTACATTTGTTAGAAATCAATATAAATAATTTTTAAATTAAAGTAACATAAAAAAACTTAACTTACCATCACGCCGTCTCACGATTGGCAGAAAGAATGGACTACCCTCTTATTCCTAGTGCATTTATGACTAAGAAGCTATTGAATGATAGAAAACAAGTCTGTACTAACTACAGCTAGTGCGTTCTTGACAAGTAAAACTTCATTCGAAGTTTTAGTTATTACGATTATGAAAACTGAAAAACCGAGAAAATGAAGAAATCATGAAATGTCACTTTGAGAAAGTTGTAGATCGCGTTTTCCTGATACCAGAAAATGTAATATATCAATTTCGACAAAAACCTCAGTTGATGCGTTTATCGTAAGCGCGGCAGCAAAGCCGGGAATCGAACCCGGGACCTTCGGTATCTTATGTGTCTAATGCTCATATCTAGGGGATTATTAAACAATCACCTAGATTATTAAACAATCACCTAGATCCATTTTTTTTATTTTATATCTGTATAAAAAATTTACGCATTTTTTTGAAATGGTAATATAACTGTTTGATATTTATGAACCGCCTGAATCACTCAGGCATTCCTAAATATAATTGGAAATAATTACAGCAAGTTATTTTAATGTTTTTATTATTAACACAAATTTGTCTCTATTGGATCATTAAGTTGTATACAAATTAATTGCGGGCTTAACACATTCACCTTGTGCTTATTATTTGACAAATTATTTTTTATATGCATTGTCAAATGTAGCGAAAATCAAGCTCGTCATTGTTTTCATACACGAGTTAAATGAGCAGAATACGCTAACTAGGGTAATTAATGTGGCTTAGTTGAAGATAATTACGGGATTAATCCCAAAATATTGGAATGTATTACCTTAACTATAAATTTAATATTCTTCTTTCGTGTCAGGTCCCTTCAACGTTTGGCGATCACTGTAGCAAAATCTCTGTCCTGCGCCACTTGGAATAGGTTCTGAACTCCTGTAATTACTCTTTAATAATCCACAGCCAGGACAGCTGCCTTCTACCAACTCCCCGACGTCCCTCCTATATCCATTAATGTCAGTCGAAGGAGGTGGTAATTTTCTCCCCTTAGCACATGACCCAAATATGAGACCTTTCTAATTTTCACACTCGACAACAGCTCACTTTTGGCTCTGGCTCTCTGCAGTACGTCTGTATTACTGACCCTATCAGTCCACGGTATAGGAGCATTCTGCGGTATATCCAGATCTCGAACGCCTCCAATCGGTTCATTACATTCACTTTTAGAGTCCAGGTTTCGCAGCTATATAGTAGAACAGACCATGTCGGGGTTTCAAGTTAAGATTATCGTTGCAAAAGAAGGTTCTCATTTTATTAAATGCAGCTCGTGCAACTTCAATTCTGCATTATATTTCAAATTCCGGGTAAATAATAGTTATATTAAAGTAAATTTATATGAACTATGTTTACAAGGTAATGAACTAAATGACTTTATATAAATCAGAAAAAGTATTTTAGCGATCGAAATAAAGTGTTTCTGAAAAAAACATGTTTTAATAATTATTTGCAAATTATTATGATAATGATTTCATATTCTGTAGTATGAAAAAATACAATGCAGAATTCAGAGTTCGGAGAGTCTAATTCGATATCGGAACTACAATATATTAATGAGTAAATATTTGTTTAAGTATTGATTAGTGTTATGTTGGGATTTCTAATATCTTTTTTGATTTCTAACTTTTCTAGTAGGTTAAGGATAACCTACTAGAACACATAGAAATTCCTTCGATAGACATTTTAATTCGTAGTAATAAGTTTTTTTTTCTGATTAGTGTCCAAATGAGTAGTCTAAATTTTGTTTTTTTGGTATACTCGTATGTGTTCTTAGAAATTAAGAAGAAAAGTGCAATTAAAACATTTTTTATATACCTCAGGTATGCGCTGTAAAATTCCACAAGTTGATTATGCATATCTTCTTCTTCTTCTTCTTCCTCAGCCTATTCCCGTCCATTCCTGGACAAAGGCCTCCTCCATTCGCTTCCATGTCACTCTGTCCTGTGCAGACTGCACCCAGGTTATTCCGACGTGTCTGTTCAGATAATCTTTCCACCGTAGTTGCGGTCGCCCTGCACTTCTCTTTGCCGTCCACGGTCTCCAAGTCAGCAGTCTTCTTGTCCACTTTTCATCTGAGCTTCTGGCTACGTGACCTGCCCATTGCCATTTTAGAGTCGCCACCCGGTGGATGATGTCAGTGACCTTTGTTTTTTCTCTCACCGTATCGTTTCTGACTCTGTCTCTTAGGCTTATTCCTAACATGGCTCTTTCCATTATACATACAGTTTATTCAAAAGAAAACGCGGACCGAAAGTGTTGTGATATTTTCTTTTATTTTACCACCCAAAGTTTTGCAATTGATTAGACTGCCATTTTAAAAATAACAGGTGATTATAACGATCGGACAACCTTGATTGTGATCAGAAACAGTACTTACCTGCAAATACGTCGTGTTCTTAATAGTTCTTAAAGGCATAAAAAAATACTCTACTATTTTCGGTACCCGCCAATTTATTTTCTAATAAAATAACATTATTATCTTTTCAAGGCTCCAATTCTACTGCATAAAAAAATCTATAATGTTTCGACTACCTTTAAAGAATGTGTATACTAAAATTTGAATCAAATTCTAAAGCCGTTACATTTTATTACATGTTCGATTCCAGGTGTGTTAGATTCTTAGCTATAACCGTCATTAGGTGTCTCATTTATCATATTAATTACACTTAAAATGTAATGAGCATTATACTAACTGTAAACCTAATGTTTTCATAATAAAGAATAAGAGATACAATACGTATAATGCCCGTGTAACGTATAACATAACATTAGCACGTGTTTACGTAATTAATGGTTCAGGTAATTAAGACTAAAACTATTAATCAAATTGTGATTTTTTTTCCACCATCCGGTATTGACACCTCTTCTTCTTCTTCTCCCTCTTTTAATAGATCTGTGGATCTATTTTTATGGCGTCGAGGTCTCCTGGGACACAGAACTCCAACTGTCCCGCCATCTCTTCGCATGTCTCGAGTTCCCATTGGCACGTTGTTTGCGGCTGCTTGGAGGGGTTTATCGTCGCTCATTCGTTCTACGTGGTCGCGCCAGAAGCGTCTTCTTTTCCTGCCCCATCTGACAATATCTTCGGTATCGTAGGTCTCACGTATTTTTGTGTTTCTGATTCTGTCCCTCAGTGTTTTCCCAGAATAGCGCGGAGTGTCTTCATTTCGGCGGTTCGTAATAGTGCTTTGGTTCTATTTGTGTCAGCCTTCGATTCTATACCATAAGTCATTAAGGGTCTGACACATGTCTTATATATT
The DNA here is from genome assembly GCA_022606425.2 of Lepidostoma basale. Classification (NCBI taxonomy): domain Eukaryota; kingdom Metazoa; phylum Arthropoda; class Insecta; order Trichoptera; family Lepidostomatidae; genus Lepidostoma; species Lepidostoma basale. The sequence goes on along the minus strand of JAHDVF020000412.1, from coordinate 8,054 downwards.
CGCACTTTGCTTTCCACTGGCATATGCTTGTTTTTCCACACAAAATCTTTCAAGCATCCAGATGCAGCCGCTTTGGTGGTTTGTTCGCGAACTTCATTATAGAGATCCGTTTGGCATGAGAGATCTACGCCCAAGTATTTGAATTTTTGGACCTGTTCTATAAGTTCATTATCAAGTATTAATTCGCAAGTGGTTCGCTGTTTTGAAACTGTCATACAATTAGTTTTACTAATAATTATCTACATGTTGTACAGCTTAGCACTCTGATTGAATGTATCTAGTAGCTGTTGTAGATCAGTTTCCTTATTGACATCTAAAATCTTTTATCTCATAACATTCTCTCTTCTTCTTAGACTTATCTCATCATCTGGGACCGGCCTTCTTTGTGTCCAGATTCCATACTATGCGATTTGGTTCAGCTCTGACCAAATTAATCAAATTATAAAGGTCGGCCATGTTAGAAGTCGGAAGAATTGATTTGCGTATATGACTCGTTCTATGAATATGGAGGAAATAGTATGGCGTTCTTCTGCCATTTATTTTCTTTTTGTATACAACAGGTCGTTTTGAACCCAATTACTGTATATAATTTGTTTTTAGCTATTACATTGATTCTCGTGACATGTGATAGTCTATCGCCATTTGATTATTACGTGAATTCTACACCAGATCAAAGACAGCGTAACAATCACACTGCCAGGATCTTCGGTATGGCTGTGAGAGCTTTTGCCACTACACCGCGAGAGTCATCTAATGAGAAAATAAATAAACCTTTCTTTGAAATACCATCACACCGTTTTACGTCATGTTTTTTTATTATTATATTTCTTTCCACTTGGAAAATATTCAGGTGCAACAAGAGAAGAAGCGATATTTAATAATCTTAATTTATAATTATTGAAGTAAATAATCGCTCACTCTCGCCCTCCAAACTGGTCCAACACATAGCAACGGAAGAAAGTGATCTCGGACTATGTACACTTAAGCTTGTAATAATGACTTTCGATTTTATCAAAAGCCTCCCAGCCGAATGCATTCAATACTAGGTCTTGTCGGTACACGCCTCGCGAAAGGCGCCTACCATTTCTGTTATAAGTACCAACGTAACAAATATCTGCATTCAATTTAAATCGCGTTCTACAAAATAATTAAACGATCCAAAACGCGAACACGTAAAAAAAACTTAAATGGCATAACCGTTATTTCGGTAATTGCATTTCATGTATTTTATGAAAACATTTTCTTTTATTTTGATTGATTTATTCGATTTAATATGGGTGTATCGTGAGAGGTCTCTCATTTTTGATACTCCACTATTTATGACATGATTGGCTCTCTTGAACATTATTAGAATCAGAAAAAATACTTATTTCAAGTTTGTGAAAAAAAAAATCATAATATTTTTAAAAACTTATTTATTAAACAATTGAACAAATAACAAATTACGGCAAACTTAAGTTAAAATTACATAATCTATTTTAGTTATAACATATTATTAACATAATAAGACGACCTTAGATATGAAAGTGAAACTTGGAACTGGCAAGAAAAGGATGAAATAGAATATATGCGGTAGAAAAAAGACATCTTATTCTCAAAAGACGTATGTGTGGAAAATGTGTGTATGATTGAGTGTCGAATGAAAATATAAGAAGTGAATGCAGTGCGATTGAAAGTGTTATGGACAAAATAATGAAACAATCATTAAGATGATTTGGACACATAAAAAATGAACGAAGAAAGAATACCAAAGAAAGTTTATTCTAACGATGTAAACGGAACAAGAAATAGAGGAAGACTGAGAAAAACGTGGGACGATAAAATAAGTCAAATATTAAATGTCGGCCACGTGAGGCGTCTGAAAAACCGACGTGTGCGTATGGCACTATGTATAAATATTGAGGAAGCGAGAGAATTATGTCATGAAAGAACAGTGTGGCTGTCCATTATTTTTGCCTACCCCTTCGAGGATGGCGTGATAGTTAGTTAATTATCTTTATGCAATATGTATATAATACGAAGATGCAGTATTCATTTCCGAAGCTTGGACATGGACATCTCCATATCTTGGTACTAGAGGATGTTGGTCTTTTTGTCCCCGATAGATATCCCCGACAGCGACAGCACAGATTGTTTTACCTACCGGTCGTCAGAACCAATCTGCTTCTGGTGACACCGGTGGGAAGAGCAATTAGTCTGCTGAAAACGGTCTTCTCGGAGAAAGTCTTTCATGTTAGTGAAAGTACGTTCAGGGGACGAATACTCTTGACTTTGGAAAGTATCTTGTCTTCCTAATGTCGAACCATCACTAATGCGTTCCTGGTATATTATGTTGTATGTGTATAATATCTTACCTGTACTCAATAGATGCTTTAAACATTTGTGCTGTTTGTAATGTCTTTTGAGTAAATAAACTGATTTGATTTCGTTTGCTCTCTTTTTTCACTGCCATTATTTTAGTTACTTTATCAGTTTTGTAGCGGTGAATTTATTTATGTATTTGTTTAAACATTTACTCTTCAAGCACGCAGAATGCTGATTTAAATTACGATACAAAGGTAATTTATTGTCCGTCTGCTACTGGTTGAAGTCTTTCTCTTGTCGGGAGTAAAGTTGCCATAAAGTGTTTTCGTTATCCATTGGCAATAAATCATGCGTACTTACCTCTTGTCATAACATATTACTACCGCGTGTGAACAAAAACCAACGAAGTTAGGTACCTACTTATACACAATAATATTCTAATGTCTGTTCTTATCGTATATGCGTTTTTTTTTTAATATTTTATAGATAATGATAAATTGACTCAGTCAGGAGTCTATAAATAAAAATTCGACTATTGCACGTCATTTTACAGAATAATGAAATACCATATATGATAAACAGAGCAGTGTGGCGTTTCATCCTCTTTGTCCACCCCTGCGTCAACTGGTGTGAAGTTAGATAAATCTATTAAATTGTCACTAAGAAGAATGTGCGGGAAAACGTTGTATGATAGAATACCGAACGATGAAATAAGAAAGAAATGTAAGGCAGATGACTGGATCATGAATAAAATTAAAAAAGAATCCCTGAGATGGTTTGGACATATGGAACGAATGGATGAGAGTAGAATGGTTAAAAAGTTGTAGACAAGCAACGTGAGTGGAAAAAAAAGCCAAGGACGACCGATGAAAACATGGCAAGACCAAATTAATCAATTACTAAAAGGTGGCCATATTCGAAGTCGGAATAATCGACGTGCGTGCATGGTACGATGTATGAATGTAGAGGAAGCCCGAGAGGTATGCCAGGACAGAGAATTGTGGCGATCCATCCTCTCTGCCTACCCCTCCGGGGAAATGGCGTGATGGTTAGTAAGTTAGTTAGTAAAATCGCTGCATTTTACTCTGAATAAAAATTAATGAAAAGAACCATAATAATATTTCTATTAAATGAAAACATTTATGCTTTCCTGTATATGCAATTATTTTTTAATCTATTAACATAAAGTAATAAGTGCTTAAGAAAAATGATCACGCACGCTGGTCATTCATCTCATTTGGCATGAGCCTGCGGGCATCCGGATGCCTCTGTGTTGCCGGCCGAATATTGAAGCAAAGCAGCCACACGAGATGGGAGAAAGTGGTCCAGCAGCCTCCGAAAGGAAGCGGACTTACTTTTAGGAAGGTGAGAGTGCCATCGTTCGCCGGAGATAACAGTTAAATCAACAGCCGGCGGTGATTATGCGAGGTGTCCGCGTCGCAAATAGCGAGATGTATGCCCATTGTTTGATAGGCGTCCGGATGAGAGTTTCACGCCATTTTAAATATGGCGGGTCAAGATTTACCATAGACCACAATTATTTCAAAACATTTCAAATTTAAATTTGAAAAACTATTATTATACGCATCACAATTTATTTTTATAAGATTGACGCTGGAACTGTTTAGCATACCTATGTTTGTATCATCAGGCGTTACAATCAATTAATAATCTTTCGACTGATGGCTGTTGTATACACAAATCAGAAATCTTTTCAAATCAAATCAGTTTATTAACTCAAAAGATATTACTAACAGGAAAATGTTTAAGGCATCTATTGAGTACAGATAAAATATTATAAAAATACAACATAGTACCAGGAACGCATTAGAGATGGTTCGACATTAGGAAGATAATATACTTTCTAAAGTCAAAAGTATTTGTCTCCTGAACGTACCTTCACTAATATGAAAGACGTCGATATCCGAGGAGACCGCGTTCAGCAGACTAATTGCTCTTCCCACCGGTGTCACCAGAGGCAGATTGGTTCTGGTGGCCGAATGGTAAAATCTTGAGTGATGTTGGTCTATTCTTCCCTGATTATATTATCTTCGTAAAAGGGGCCACACGTTGCTTTATCTCCCCCGATGCAGTACCAACCTGCCATTGTTTAGCAATATCTTTGCAAAATTGTGTCATCTCTGAGGTCGACGAATTTTGTGATAACGCAGTTGACCTGAGGAAGGCGCTATCTCTGTCATTGTTCAATAGTGAGTTCATTTTATATTATTTATTATCAAACATTTTATTGAGTATATTATGTATCATTGGTGTGTTGGAATTTGGTTCTGCAATGCTTTTGATGTGTTTAAATAAACAAATGAAAATGAAAATGAAACTAGCACCTGATGCAGCACATCTAATGGTGTCATCTTAGGTTGGCGAAACAGCTGACGCGACAGTCTCTTAAAAATAAATTGTGAGACTTATAATAACAGTGTTTCAAGTTTAAATATTTAATCATATTAAAGCATCATAGTGCTTCGGCCAAAGCAATAGATTATCTTATTCAAATTAATTTAGTTTTTTTTATGCTTTCGAGATTCCAAGAATTAAGATAATTTAGAAGGATAAGCGGAAAAACGATTGGCAGTAAATAGTGGAATTATAATGCATCTGTGAAAATAAGGCTTCGAGCTGGAAAAGAAGCATAAATGATGGACAAACGACGTAAAAATTCAATTATACATCATAATATAATAATGTAGAGTTTATGATAGAATGTCGAACGAAGAGACGAAAGACAGATGAATGCAATGTAAATGCTTAAGAAATGATATGACCTTTAATATGTTCTCCTATAAGTAGTGACTACCCGTTCTTTTAATTAACTTTAATTACGTACCTAACTCAACTCCTGCAAGAACTTCAAAATCATATCAAAATTATTCAAATTGACACAGAAACAAATACACATAAAGGCTCGAAAAATCACGAAAATTTAACAGTTGATATATTATTGTAACACCTAATGATGTCAACATAGGTTGACGAAACAGCTGTCGCGAAAAATAATGATAAAATTGGGATACATAAAAACAAAGTTTTATAATTCAACTGTTTATAATGTTGAAGTATCATAGGGTTTCGGCCAAAACAATGGACTACTTAAAAAATGAACTATTCGATGGCTAAGACTGAATGAGAATAGGCGGGATAGGTGGTCCAATCTCTACGCCAATCCCTCCATAGACACAAGCGTTTTCATAAAGTCTTTCCTTAGCAAGACGGAACATGTCTATCTGGTTTTGTAAATTGATAAATATTTATCCTAATAATAAATCATTATGCTTTAGCTCGCTCAAGTGGAAAGAAGGAAGCAGGCCACACAAATACTATAATATATAGTGTTTTGCTTCTCTTATCTCGTCCATATTAAAACTTTCTTCTTCTCCTTCTTCTTAGTGAAGGCTTTGTGGCCTGTTCCTTAACAAGTGGTGGCCTCCTGCGAGGTGGACTCCCAGCTGTTGATCCATATCTTTGATGGTCTGCCCGGGGGTTGGCCGTGCAACATAATGAAAGGAAGTCTGGATGTATCCATTCTTCACACGTGTGCATATTAGTATGTTCCACTTTGCCTCCCCCACTTAACAAAATCCTTGACCTCGAATATTTTGCCTATCTTTAAATTCCTAATACTATCGCGTAATGTCTTGCCATATATGTTTCTGAGCATCTTGATTTCTGACACTCTAAGCGTGTCCGTCCTGCATCTATCCCATTTGTAATGATGTGCAATAAGTCACATACCATAAATTCTTTCGTTGCTACTGATTTCCATGTCAGAGTTTTTCCAGATATAATTTTTCAAACATCCTGAGATAACCGCAGCCTTATTTATTTGACCCATCACTGTCTCATAAAATATAATAAAACTTGTAAAAAATAAACGTTTTGGTTTGTATTATTTTTTTAATTTGAGTTTTATACTATTGTTCGAGAAACTATAAATAAGTTTGAAAGCGATTTCGTTCGGCAATTTGGTCATAAATCCTAATTTTCATTGAGTTGTAAGAAACGTATGAGGATTTATATCCCGGGTCAGTTTATTTATAATTAGTTATCAATGAACATCGATTTAGAAATTACAGCAACCCGTTTGAAAATTTGCTTCGTTATATTATAAAATGAACATATAAATTTGCTTACTGTGTAATTTTTTTGCCGTGTTTCAATAATAGTGACGTAACTCTTCAATTTGGCTTCAGACATAAAAAGAGCACTCCCAATTAAAGTATAGGTGCATTTGGTATTTCCCGTCCAATCAGAGATCGTAAAAAGTTCATTAAACCCTTACTTATATGAAAGTAATCCAACATGTTATCGACTCACATTCTCTTCTACAATTATCTTGATTGTACTACGCACTACAGATGGTCTATACATACTATAATATATTACTTGTACCTTTCCTTAAGTCTTTCTTTGAGTTCAACTTAGTTATATCAACATCTAAGGATGGAGCAGGTCACCTCAGAAAAACATTTATTTTATATGTTTATTTTGTAAAAATATTTAATAAATAATGTGGATGATACAGTGTTTAAAAATCTCCTTCCAAATTAACGATGGAATTTCACAGTGTTTAAGGCACCCTGCTCAAATATATATTTTGATAAAACTAACAAATGAATCAAATCAAATCAAACAAATCAGTTTATTTTCTCAAAAGATATTATAAACAATTTTTATAGTTTAAGACATCTATTGAGAACAGGTAAAATATAATAAATATATAATACCAGGAACGCATGAGAGATGGTTCGACATTAGGAATACAAGATACTCTTCAAAGTCAAGATTTGGCGGTACTCCAATAAAAGCCCAGAAGCCCGGCTTGCGTAAGAAATTTTGAAACAAAACCCCTAAATCTAAGTAATAATGCCCCCGCATAAACCAACAACCCACCAAATCACCTTCCAACAATGTTCCCATCAGACGTAAGAGGAATAGACACAAGCCGGACTTCTGGGCTTCTATGGGAGTATCGTCTCTGCAAATGTAGTAACCAAAACGTCGTCTCCCCGAAGCGGTAAATATAATTAATTGACCGCCAAACTATTATTTCCTGACACACTTCTTTTGATTCATCAACATTCATACAACGAGTCATACACGCACGTCGATTCTTCCGACTTCTAACAAGACCAACCTTTAAAATTTGATTAATTTAGTCATGCCATGTTCTCCTCGGTCTTCCTCGACTCCGTACTCCATTGACGTATACTTTCTTAGCCATTCTTTCTCCATCCATGCCCTCCATTCGTCCGAACCAACGCAGATAAAATGAAATTAAATTATATCTTTCATTTGCTAGTTTCATAGTTCTTCTACTCTGGTTTCAATCCTGGGATTGGTTTGCAGCAATTTCCTCTATTCTTCTCTTCCATTCTTCCCTGTCTTGTGCGACTTTTTTTAAATCTGCATATGATGAGCAACACACGTCCACCAACAGGTCCTCCAGGTACTCTCGGCGTGGGCATCCCCTAGAGTTTGTTCCCTCGGTCATACCCTCCATTATGGCTGCCAGAGGCCTTCTTGTCGTATTACATGGCCGATCCATCTTGCACGCCTTTCGGACAAGGTCCTGAGCAGGTACCTTTCTCCTACGATTTTTTGCAGAACCTCCCCATTTGTGATGTGGTCTCTCCAGGAAATTCCTAATAGTCTTCTATAGGACCACATCTCAAAAACCTCAAGTCTCCGTTTATCTCTTTCGGATAGGCACCATGTCTCGCAGCCGTACATCA
>JAHDVF020000042.1:600000-847111 GCA_022606425.2 Lepidostoma basale | reverse complement strand
GATAGGAGGCGGTAGCCTCTTCGCATTGTGTTAATAAAGTAGTTCGCTAAATGCTAAACAATCATTCTTCATAGATGGCGTTAGTGGATGGATTGTATGAATTAATCTTAAAAAATTAATTAGTTCAATCAAATCTACATAGATGGCTAACTGGAACTGCCACGTGAAGATAAGTATGAATTTGGAGTATATATACAACTTCCAAAAATGTATCATACATGATCATAATAACAATGGTGGAATGGGGGAATGTTGTAATTACATGAAGCGTGCGCTTAACCCAACCAATGACAGGTCATAAGTCCTGTAAACACCTTGATCATCCATATTCAGTTTCCAGTTTGTTTCTTCGTCTCTATTGAGATACAATTAAAAATTTAAATTAACCACCCACGGGTGAAAATCCAGGATTCGTATACAGATGTAAGTATACATTTTCACAAATATTTGTAAATATTCTGGTCAATTATTTGGCGTATAAAATAGGAGTGGATACTCCAGGCGACTTCTAACAGTACGATAGGAGGCGGTAGCCTCTTCGCATTATGTTAATAAAGTAGTTTGCTAAATGCTAAACAATCATTCTTCATAGATGGCGTTAGTGGATGGATTGTATAGATTAATATTAAAAAAATTAATTAGTACAATCAAATCTACATAGATGGCTAACTGGAACTGCCACGTGAAGATAAGTATGAATTTGGAGTATATATACAACTTCCAAAAAATGTATCATACATGATCATAATAACAATGGTGGAATGGGGAATGTTGTAATTACATAAAGCGTGCGCTTAACCCAACCAATGACAGGTCATAAGTCCTGTAAACACCTTGATCATCCATATTCAGTTTCCAGTTTGTTTCTTCGTCTCTATTGAGATACAATTAAAAATTTAAATTAACCACCCACAGGTGAAAATCCAGGATTCGTATACAGATGTAAGTATACATTTCACAAATATTTGTAAATATTCTGGTCAATTATTTGGCGTATAAAATAGGAGTGGATACTCCAGGCGACTTCTAACAGTGCGATAGGAGGCGGTAGCCTCTTCGCATTGTGTTAATAAAGTAGTTTGCTAAATGCTAAACAATCATTCTTCATAGATGGCGTTAGTGGATGGATTGTATAGATTAATATTAAAAAAATTAATTAGTACAATCAAATCTACATAGATGGCTAACTGGAACTGCCACGTGAAGATAAGTATGGATTTGGAGTATATATACAACTTCCAAAAATGTATCATACATGATCATAATAACAATGGTGGAATGGGGAATGTTGTAATTACATAAAGCGTGCGCTTAACCCAACCAATGACAGGTCATAAGTCCTGTAAACACCTTGATCATCCATATTCAGTTTCCAGTTTGTTTCTTCGTCTCTATTGAGATACAATTAAAAATTTAAATTAACCACCCACAGGTGAAAATCCAGGATTCGTATACAGATGTAAGTATACATTTCACAAATATTTGTAAATATTCTGGTCAATTATTTGGCGTATAAAATAGGAGTGGATACTCCAGGCGACTTCTAACAGTGCGATAGGAGGCGGTAGCCTCTTCGCATTGTGTTAATAAAGTAGTTTGCTAAATGCTAAACAATCATTCTTCATAGATGGCGTTAGTGGATGGATTGTATAGATTAATATTAAAAATTAGTTAGTACAATCAAATCTACATAGATGGCTAACTGGAACTGCCACGTGAAGATAAGTATGAATTTGGAGTATATATACAACTTCCAAAAATGTATCATACATGATCATAACAATGGTGGAATGGGAATGTTGTAATTACATAAAGCGTGCGCTTAACCCAACCAATGACAGGTCATAAGTCCTGTAAACACCTTGATCATCCATATTCAGTTTCCAGTTTGTTTCTTCGTCTCTATTGAGATACGATAATAATATATCTATGAAATCAGAAGAAAAAATTAAATCCGAATCTAAATAACTCAGAAGAAAAAATAATACAAGATATAAGTAACAAAGAGAACCTAGACTCAAAAGAAAATACAAGATATAAGTAACAAGGAGAAACTAAAAACTCAAAAGAAAATACAAGATATAAGTAACAAAGAGAAACTAGACTCAAAAAACAGGTATTCGGTTGTACCTAACTTTGTTTTATTCTCTTGCTTTATTGTATTTATTTGTTGTCTTGTTTTTTGAGTCTAGTTTCTCTTTGTTACTTATATCTTGTATTTTCTTTTGAGTTTTTAGTTTCTCCTTGTTACTTATATCTTGTATTTTCTTTTGAGTCTAGGTTCTCTTTGTTACTTATATCTTGTATTATTTTTTCTTCTGAGTTATTTAGATTCGGATTTAATTTTTTCTTCTGATTTCATAGATATATTATTATCTTTCATAATCTACTTATATTTTTCTTTTTCGCCATTTCTTAATATATTCTAAGTTATGAAAAGCCGAATTTCTAACACCCTGATGATGGAGGCCGCAAGGGCCTCCGAAACGTTGGTGGAGCTTGACGAGAGGGAACACGGTTTCACCCCGAAAAATATTTCTGTAAAAAAAACATGTCATGACCAAACTAATCAAATACTACAATAAAATGTAACCATATTCGAAGGTTAAAAATCGACAAGGGTGCGTATTACGATTTATGAATGTAAAGGACAGACCAGGATGGCGGTCCATCCTCTCTGCCTACCCCTCCAGGGAAACGGTGTCATGGTTAGTGATTTAGTAAAAAAAATATCTTGAAGTTAACTGTTTTACATGAGAGCACATGTTTCACCTTGCTGGGACATTATCAATTGTCCTTGCACTTAAATGGCTAAGAAAGGAGTAACACGTCACTTCGATATAATATTATAAAATTATAGAAAATAAAGCGTTTCTTCAATATTATTGTATATTGTACGAGTACTTAGAGTTATCACATTTCTTATAGTTCAAATAATATTCTTAAGTGTGAGTTAACGTGTCATTTTTTAATCAAAATGTTTGGGATTCTTTCTGATTTGTAGGGCATAAAAACATGTGCATGTTTCCTAATAAATTTATAAATCAAATCTTAAAAAAGTATATATCTCTCAAAAGACAATACAAACATGTTAACAGTTTAACACATCTATTTGAGAACTGGTAAAATACCAGGGCGCATGAGAGACGATTCGAAAAATTGTACAACTAAAAAGTTACAGCCTGTATATATGAATACAATTTCAAACCATACCAGACAACATTCATTTTCCCAATTCGGATACACCCATAAATGCGCACATTAGATGATGAATGCCGAATACTCTTGTATACGCAGAGAGTACAACTTTTACAATTTCATCACATTTTTATAAACCACGGAGACTCTAAAGAATGTTTTTTACCCTTAATTGAGCACAAGACACGCGTACGTTCAAAAATGACATATGGAATAGAAACGAGAGCTGACACCATCAGAATAAAAAGTCTCCTAAGAACCACAGAAATGAAGACTCTCCGATCCGTTGCGGGAACGACACTCCGAGACAGAATAATGAATTCTGAAATAAGAAATATCTGCAATGTAGAAGATGTCATACGATAGGGAAGACTGAGAAGACGCTACTGGAGAGATCATGTGGGAAGAGCATGTTCTGAAAGAGTGATAAATATAGCCGCAAATAAAGTACCAACAGGAAATCGACCTGCAGGAAGTCCACCTAAAAGATGGCGAGACAGTTGGACATCTGCATCCCAGGAACAGGCTCCGTGAAATAACAGGACACAGTCCTAAATAAAACACAAGAAGAAGAATCGAGCACAAGGAAACCGATTATTTTGAATAATATTGTTTTTTATCAAGAGTTACAAAAATATACAACATAAAATGATTTGCTGGCGTACTTGTTCTAAATTATTATGCTTTTCATTCCATCGACAAGTACTTTCATTTTATTTATATAATATTTTGTGTGTAATACGGTATGACATGGATAAGTGTTGTCCGGGATCGACAGACATGGAAGCAGATAAGGAGCCCTGCGTCCAAGAGTGGATGGATATAGGCGATATATAGATATAATGATAACGATTTATATTAATAGTATTATAATTTACTTGTAATATTGCAATAAAATTCTGTGAAATTCATTTATTTAAACTCAGATTTAATTTTGATAGTAAATATTTGCTGTTTCATTAAATTTGCTGTACGATATAAGTTGCTGTTGTATTTTACGTAACCGTAATACGTGAAACTATCTTCGGTTCGGTTCAATACTCGGCCGAACTGCTTCCTATGCAGGCCGTGTATGCCGGCTCACGTTCAGCAATGACTAAATTTCAATTCCCCATACAATCACCATCCTTATGCCCCATATCACTATGGCGGCCATATCCTTTTAACCTTAATAACTTACCGAGCCCGAGCATTCGCTCACCGTTCCGGAAAAACCATATATTTGAAAAGGACGCCGAATTGTGAAGGAGCGTCCGACAAAAGACGTCCCGACGTCAATTTTACATTTCATGTTTCTTATATTGATATGCAGAAACTTTTCAACCAGTTACTTAATGTAATTACATTACTGCATTATTCAAAATGTAAAAAATTATGTATGTATAATAAATACTAAATAGCGGATTAATCCTACATTATATAAATATTTTACAGGATCTTCGAGTCGATTTTTCTGTTTCTATATTATGTTTAAACTGACATGTCTTTGATTGAATTTTGGAAACAACAAAGGTGCATAATTATTTACCATTGTAATTCTTTTTTCTTAAAAACAATTTAAAACGTATTTAAAAAAAAAAGCTATTAAGCATATAAATAACTACAGGTAAACAGCGTTCTTCGAACGATTAAAGGTACAAACCCCATTATCCAAGATACGCCAAACAACAGAATGAAGTTATCGCTACCCCTACCAATAACTGACCTTGATATATTTATTTATTAATATACGCCACAAGGGCTTTAATAAAAAAAGTGGGAAGAATAAAATGCTAAACTATACATAAAGTAAAAGAATATATATATCAGAATCAAAGTAACAAAAAAAAATAACAAATAGCAAAGAAAATTAAACAAAATATCATACACAAAAAAGTATATTAAATAAAAAAGAAGCTCCAGCATGAGCAAAACCGGTTATTTTTTAGAAATTTAAGTGATATAAAAATTTGTCAACATAACGAGTAAAATTATTTTTATTAATGCCACATCACAAATTAAGTGCATCATATTAAAAAAAGTATAGGTACGTATTTTTCTTCTTCTTCTTCTTCTTCTTCTTCCACTTCTTTTGATAGATCTGACGATCTGTGACACAGAAATCATGTCTCGTCGGATGATGAGATCCAGCTGTCTCTTCATCTCTTAGGCGATCTTCCAGGTGGGCGGTGTCCGGAGGGGATTCCATAAGCGGCACTATCCATTCGGGCTACATGTTCCCTCCAGTATCTTCTTCTGGATCTACTCCACTGAACGATATCCTCTATTTCGCAAGTTTTTCTTATGTCTACGTTGCGGACACGATCTCGGAGGGTTTTTCCAGTAATTGATCTTAGGACCTTCATCTCCGATGTTCTTAGTAGTCCCTTGGTTCGCACAGTGTCAGCCCGCGTCTCTACAGCGTACGTCATGATAGGTCGCACGCATGTTTTATAGATTCTGATCTTGCTGTCGACACGCATGTGCTTGTTCTTCCAGACCAGATTCTTCTGGCATCCTGACACGGCAGAGGTTTTACTGACTTGTTCACGTACTTCGGTATAAAGGTCATTTTGGCTGCAGATTATACGTATTTTTCTAAATCCAGTTAATGTTTTCACTCGCAATTTATTTAGTTTCTGTCAACGATTTTATTTAATTACGAATACACACAGATGTTTTTTTTTTCGTGTTCACTTAGCTTATTTTCAACCTTCGATTTGAGGGCGTTTTCCAGCTTGTTGACACTGTTCGATCAATTTATTCCAAAACGTTTTCTAAAAACAAAGCGTAAAGGGTTACCCTCTATTTGCTTAGCAGTCGGCAGTTAAAACACCTAGAGCTCTGTTGCCCTCGGGCTTTTGGTTATGTAAACAATTTTATCTCCAAGCCACTGAGTGCGCCTTTTTTGTTTATGCTTAGAACGCATTGCAGTGAGGTTTGGCTCGAGATAAAATTATAAACCATCTCAAGAAACTTACATAATTTTTATAACAATTATCTATCAATTCATCTTAATTATTGAATATTGACGAAAACGTCAAGTCTCATTTTAAATTATGGGTGACAGAGCTTTTCTAAGACATAATTAAATATTTGATAATTCTTAGCCCCAAAATATGTAAATCTTTTTCGAATATATAACTCTTGAAGAATTTTAACGCCATGTATTGTTTTTTTTAACAATGATATAAAACTCTCTAATAAATCATTAATACGAATGAAAACGTCTGTTTTCTAGAAGTTTTATTATATTTTATGCGAATGGCGTGTTTCTCCTGTCTTAGGTATTATCAATTGAAAGGCTATACGTTTTCGTTCGTACGAATTAATTTTAACTTCCTCAATGATTTATTGTTTCTTGAAATATGATGTAAAACTCCGTATAAAAAAATAATTCGAATGAAAACATCAGTTATCTAGAAGTTTTATTATATTTTATGGGAATGACATATTTCGCCCTTCTAAGGCATTATCAAATGTTTGACATTTAATTATGCCTTAGAAGGAAGAAACATGTCATTTCCATAAAATATAATAAAACTTCTATAAAACTGACGTTTTCATTCGTATTAATTCCTTAATGATGTTTATTTAAGCTGGATTAAATAGCTTAAGAAAAAATATTTAGCAATCTAATAATAATTCTATAACTCTTCTGTTTCTATAGATATTTTCTGTTTAAAACACTGTGTCTACTAAAAATTGGTTATCGTAAAAAATGTACTGAATAACTTGAATGATTTCAGACCAATTTTAAAATATAGTGGTAGCGATACAATTGGATGTTGGTCAAGACGATAACGTTTTGCATTTTTACATTGTTCTATTGTTTTGTGTCTAGTTTTGGAGATAAAAAATTATATAATTGATCAATAATATTGATTAATTAGGATTTTTTTCTATCTTGAAAAATTTTTCATTTTTAATCCTAGTGATAAGTTGCTGCTTACCACGTGTTTATATACAACAGGTTATTTGAACCGAATAACTGTCTCCTCTGAATTTGTCGCTAATCTGATAGTTAGTCTATCGCTATATTTATTGCCACGTGAAATCTGCCAGACTAAAGACAAAGTGAGTTTTTTTTACACTCTCGGAAATTGAACCCGGAACTTTCAATGAAACAGTCATGGCTATTGCCACTCTAGCACGAAGTCCGTCAATCCTGAAATTATAAGTCTTTTTGTGTTTTAATATGAATTTGAAAATTTATTAAATACATAATAGTATTTACTTTAGAACTCTTTCATTTGAATTTAAAAAACGAATCATATGTCAAATATAACATGTTATTGGTATTCTTATATAAACTTAAAAAGTTGTATTTGGAGAACGGTGGTGATGTGATCAACATAAACAAAAGAATTACAAACGTTTTTTTGTGTGTGAGGCAGCATTGATTGCGCATACGTGTTTCCAGGAACAAAGGATCTTATTTGAACATCAACACGACAAACGTTTCGTTTTTTCTCGGTACCGCGTTTTTCTTTGCGAAATTCCGGATAAAACAATTCCCACGTGAAGTTATCATTTTACTTTTACCGAAATAACATCTGCCCTTGCCTTGCAATACAATTACCCGCAAAGATGGGAATCTAAGGTATAAATTCTAAAAGATAAATTAATGATTTGTTGCGAACCAACGTTCAAACAATTTGAACATGTGCTTGTAGATATCACATATGTTTTTGTAGCCATTTTAATTCTTAAACTATTAAATACTATTAGATCTAAAATAAATAAAATATTATTAATTGTAATACACATTAATTGTTTCTTGAACATAGGATATAGAGGATTCCCACCGCTTACCCGAAGCAGTTATAGGCGAACGGCATCTTTCGTCAGCTTCACTCATTCAATATCTAGGCATGTCCCTCGTTCACGTGGAACTTAAGTTAGAAAAGTTGTATGTAAGAAATCAAGAGGGACCCAGGCCAAATTTAATCTACTCATATATTCCTCTATGTCCTTTTATGAAAAAATAAATAAAACTCTTTATTAAATATTTCAGAAAGCGTTTTATTTCTAGGAATTTTATTACATATAATATGAATTACATGCTTTGCTTTGCTAAGGTTATAGTAGTACTTCAATCACAAATGATAACCCTTAAGCTTAATATGTTGTTCCCATAAAATATAATAAAACTTCTAGAAAACACATGTAGGCCTTTATTAATATTTCAAAATTTAGCTTATGCTAACTCTTAGATTCCAAAAGCTACGTGAAATGCAAACAGCGACAATATATTCCTAAAAAACGAACTTATTGAACGCTAAGGCATTAACACTGTGGAATTCCATAGTAATATACTTAGGAAATTGAAAAACTTTGTTTAATCCACTAATTAACAAAATAATATTTAAAACAACACGATATGTTTCGGAGGGTACCTCCATCTTCAGGTCTAAAAATGGATAAAGATGGAGGTATCCTCTGTATATTTATGATACGGTAACTTCCTTAGTAGAATAATAATTGCTTTAACAAAAATAATTTCGTTTCGATAAATAGAGCATCTCGCTCGTACTAAGAAGCAAGAGATAAAGAGCGCAAATCCGGTATATGGTTTGCGTACGAGTAAGTATTTTTAATTATGAATGAAAGCATTTCTAGCTATACTTTTGAAAACATCACAAAAGCCAAAGGGTTGAAAAAACTTTCAATATTATTCTTAACATATAACTATAGTTAATTTTCTTCTTTGGTTTGGTGACTGGTTCGCAGCAAAGATCTGCATCTCGTCCTCCACTCCGTTCCGTCCTCCGCAGCCTTTTAGCTCCACGTATTCGGCGTCGTTCATATCATGACAAAATGATCCAGAAAATCTGGTCGAGGGCGCCATCTGGAGTTTGCCCCCGCAGTCGCCTCCACCAATATATAATAGTATGCAGGATGTTTTAATGGCACATTATTATTATTTTTTTTTATGTATACAACAGGTTGTTTGAACCCAATTACTGTATACAATTTTTTTTTTAGCTATTATATTGATTCTCGTGACATGTGATAGGTAGCCAATCTATCGCCATTTTACGTGAATTCTACACCAGACCAAAGACAGTGTGACAATCACACTGCCATCGCCGGGAATCGAACCCGGAACCTCCGGTATGGAAGCCAGAGCTCTTACCACTCTGCCACGAAGGTCGTCGAATTATGTGGCCTATCCATTTGGTCCGCTTCTCTGAGATGCTCTTTACAAGGTATCTCTCTTCTTGGATTATGTTGAGGACCTCGTCATTCGTGATGTAATCCTTCCAGGAAATTTCTAGTCTTCCTGAATGTGACCTAGATTCTTCTAAATAATCTATAATTTATATATTGAAAACCAAAAATAGTATGGTGGATGCCCAAAACATAATATTCTAATTACTAATAAATAAAAACACATGTTTCGCCACAGGAGTAGACGGAAAAAATAAACTGTCATAATATTATATCCTACATTCATCTCAAGCTTCTTCTATATTCAAACTTAGTAACATGCATTATTTTTCATTTGTTTTAACAAAGTAATTGATTAATATTATCATGCAATGTTTATTCCAACCTTTATTCATTTACACCTCATGTTTACAACGTATGACTATTATTCATTTATCCATTCGTTTCGTATGTCCAAACCATATAAGTAAATGATTTTTTAATTTTAATGAGAACGCATTTATCTTTCTTATCAAATTTTCTTTCGGTATTTTCTCAATGATTTCATTTTAACGACGTTCATCGTATTTTCATACTTATTTTGCCAACTACAAGATTTATTCCCGTACATAACACGATCAACAAGTTTTTATTTTATTTTCAATGTCGTACTTTACAATTAAAAAATAATTTAACGAATAAATAATAAATAATTAAATGAATTGAACTATTATGACTAGTTTCTTTTATCTCAATTTGGTGTCATTTCGACTTTATATTTTCCGGATGAAGTCGAGCCTGTAGAGGGCTCCGGGCTTCCTGTTGGTGGTTTTGGAATAACAGGAGCACTGAAATAATTGTCCAAAAACGTAATCTTTTCCAAAGTCGGCTTCTTCTTCTTAAGCGCTTGCCAAACGTTTGGCTTGCAGCAGAATATAATGAAGATCAAAACAGCTCTGAGGATATTGAAGGAGTCTGTAAGGACCCATACGTAAGCAGGTCCTCCAGCTATTGAGGACAAAACCTCCATTATCCAAGATACTCCCATCAGTAAAAATATTTTCATGTACATCACGTAACTGAAAAAAGTATTTAACAAAATGTTATTATAAGATATACGAGTATGTTACCTAAGATTAAAAAAAAGAATTTTGTTACTTGATATTTCTTGTTAGAATTTGGAAGAGAAGATGAAGAAATTGGTAAAAAGTGAAAATAAGAATAAAATTGTAAAAAATCTTTTTAAAATTTATATTTAGTTAAAATTCTATGATGTCTGTGTCTTCGACTGGTTTCGGCGGCTCGCTGCCATCTTCTGGTAAGTTTTATTAATTGAAAATAATTTTGAACTCTAGAGTGCTGAGAACACTAGCTGCCGAAACCAGTCTAAGACACAAAATCAGTGAATTTTAACTAAATGTACACTTTAAAAATATTTTTTACATTTATTTTTATTTTTGTTACTTTAAATTTGTTTTTAAATTTTCATTGATGTATTACTTTACGTTGAAATTTTAAAACTTAAACTGAAATAGAACGCCCTAATTTTTTCAATGTTAAAGTAAACGAACACCTAGGAGAAACAAACAGTTAATTTATACGAATGAAAACGTCAGTTTTCTAGAAGTCTTATTATATTTTATGGGAATGACATGTTTCGCCTTTCTAAGGCATTATCAAATTGTAACGCCTTAGAAGGCCGAAACATATCATTCCTATAAAATATAATAAAACTTCTAGAAAACTGACGTTTTTATTCATATTAATTGTTTAATATGGAGTTTTACATCATTGTAAATAAAAGTTAATTTGTATATGTCCATAATTTAAACAATCTTATGACCAAATTAAATAGGAACGTTACAGATGTATGTAGTTATATTTTTAATTATGTTATATTTTCAATCTGTTATAAAAATCACATACTACTACATCGCTTTTTTTTATGTAAAATTGTATTATTTGACCAAAAATCGCAGAATATCGCTTTGATACCAAAAAACAAATTGATAATTTGTTTGCAAAATAAAATAAATTTACCTTTTCTTTTGTTCCGCGCTAGTTTGGCTGTCTCCTCCTTCCAATGCATCAGATCCTTTCCTCAACAAATAAATTCTCCACAAGGTTTGGGAAAAGAATATAGTGTTGACTATTACCAAAACCCCCATAGGGCCGTTGAAAAACATATGTAAAGCTGCATTTTCTGTATGGAAAAACAATAAATTATTACATTAATACATCTTTGATTGTAACATTGTATATATACACGATCGTAGCCAATAAACGTTATTCAGATGTCAAGGCCGATATTATTATATTATAAAATATACACTAGACCGTAGAATAACCCCACAAACGTTATTCAGATGTCTCTGTCTTCGGACCGATTATTTCATACTTGTATATACACGACCGTAGAATAACCCAACTAACGCTTTTTAGATGTCAAGGCCAAAAAAGATTTGTTTATTTTTTTATGAATAAAAATGTTTCACGACAAATAAAATAAAATAAATATTTTTTTTACATTAATGTTGATAAAAGTGTATATCTCCAAGAAGTTTTATTATACGAGTATATTGTAGGAATGACAGGTTTAACCTTACCAATGTATAAGAAGGGACAACACGTGTCATTACCATAAAATAAATCTTCTAAACAAACAAAAAATTTATATTTAATGTGGAGTTTTATTATACATTATTTTCTCATAATAATGATAAATAATTTCTTCACATCACTGCGCCAGATTCAATCCGAGAGATTGCTTTGCAGCAAAGTAAAACATTTTTGCTGGTTCTTAGGATGCCACTTGGGCCTTTAATGTGGTAGTTTCACGTTGGTTACCACAATCATTAAATACAGTTAAAAATATTATAAAATAAGCATTTTAAATAACTCCGTATGATACCAATTGATGTCATCTCTGTTTTTAAAATTGATTACATATATTTTTTAAAAGTCCAAATTAGTACCTAAAATCGATCAAAACTTTAATTCAAAATTGATCAAAAATTGTACACAAGCAACGTGAGTGGGAAAAGAAGCCGAGGACGACCGAGAAAAACATGGCATGACTAAATTAATCAATTATTAAAAGGCGGCCACATTCGAAGACGGAATAATCGACGTGCTTGCATGGTACGATGTATGAATGTAGAAGAAGCCCGAGAGGTATGCCAGGACAGGCCATTGTGGCGATCCATCCTCTCTGCCTACCCCTCTGGGGAAATGGCGTGATGGTTAGTTAGTTTAGTTAGTTAGTTTATTTATAAATTATGATGATTGGGATATTATTGTCTAGCTGTTGTTAATGAAAAAATTAAATCAATCTAGTACCAAACGAGTTGGCTAAGCCGATTCCATTGAAAACAAGTTATTTTAACGCGTGTGAAGTCAAGGGCTTTTCCCATAAGAATTATTATTAATAATTGTAAAATACTCGTATATATGCACGGGAGATAAAATATCTGGTGCTATAAAAAGGTGTTCGGTAAACGGTTGAAGCAACAACTGCCAATTCCTTTCCATAGAACAAGAAGCATTATTCATAAGAAGAGTAAGAGAAACGAAAAAAAATAATCATATACGAGTAAAAAGGTGTATATATATATTGTTTTTCAAAACACGTTTTTTTATACCATCATCTTTTTTATTGTATCAAATTAATTTAATATTTTATGGGTCTGGATATTACAAAGATACCAAGTATCAAAAAAGTCAAAATGAAATTTTGATCACATATAGTAACTAACTAACTAACGCCGTCTCCCCGAAGGGGTAGGCAGAAAGAATGGACTTCCACACATTTCTTTCCTGGCATATTTCTCTCGATTTCTCAACATTCATACATCGTGCCATGCACGCGCGTCGATTTCTCTGACTCCTCACATGGCCGACATTCAATATTTGATTTATTTGATCGTGCCACGTTTTCCTCGGTCTTCCTCTATTTCTGGTTCCATTCACATCGTTAACATATAATTTTTTTACCATTCTTTCTTCATTCATTCTTTCCATATGTCCAAACCATCTTAATGATCCTTTCGTTATTTTGTTCATGACACCATCATTCACATCTTATATTTTCATTCGACACTCTAGCATACACAGAGTATCCACTCATTCGTCTAAGAGATCTCATTTCTACTGCATTTATTCTATTTTCATCCTTCTTTTGCCAGTTCTATGCTTCGCTTCCATACATAAGGGTCGGTAGAAGAACACCATTGTGCACTGCCATTCTAGCTTTTTTGGATATAGTATTAAATATAAAACTAACCATCACGCCGTTTCCTCGGAGGGGTAGGCAGAGACAATGGACCGCCATACCGTTCTGTCCTAACAACCCTTTTTTGATTCCTCCACATTCATACATCGTAACATGCACGTTCGTCGATTTTTCCGACTTCGAATGTGGCCGCCTTTCAGTATTTAATTAATTTAGTCAGCCATGCTTTCCTTAGTCTTCCACGACTTCTCTTTTCACTCACACTGCTTGTATACAATATTTTAACCGTTTTTCTGTCGTCCATTCATTCCACATGTCCAAACCATCTGAGACATCCTTCTTTTTTTTTTTTATTATACTTATAATGCAATCATATGCCTTACATTTCTTTCTTATTTTGTCGTTCGGTATCCTATCATATATTGTTTTTTTATTATTGATCATTTACCAAGTACATGGTTTTAATACCTCCCAATTGGGGTTTTGTATGAACATGTGTTTAACGTTTCCCGCACACAATATATTAAATATTGACTACATCAAATATTTCATCGTTTCTCTAGAATATTCTCTCAACTTGTTTTTAATAAATGGGAAACAAAATAAAGTGACAAAATGAAGTATTTTGGATGCAGTTGAAATACTTAATTCACCGTCGCTTGAGCTATAAAACTATATCAGATATTTATAAAATACTTATTTTTGAAACCAAAGTTTGACATGTTTAGCTTGTTTGGGATACTATCAAAATATCATAAATTTTCATGTTGCCTATAAAACACGGAACATATAAAACAATAATTTTGTGGGTCGAAGTCAATTATTTGTATTTTTTTTTTAATTGTATCTCAATAGAGACGAAGACGCAAACTGGAAACTGAATATGGATGATCAAGGTGTTTACAGGACTTATGACCTGTCATTGGTTGGGTTAAGCGCACGCTTTATTCACCACCCTTTGGTGAAAATCCAGAATTTCGTATACAAGTATAAGTATACATTCACAAATATTCAATTATTTGTAATATCGAATATAAAATAAAATTGTATTATTCATTAATTTTAAATATTATGAAAATTTTATTAAAAACAACTTTTTAAATTTTCATCCTCCTGCAAAGAAAGTGATAAATATAAAAAATCTAGAATCTTTTTTTGATCAAGTAAAATATAAATTAATCCATTAATAAGAAATTTTAGAACACTCTATACTCTCAAAATAGATATAACTAACACATAAAGATTATTTATTTAGAATATAGGAAAACTAAATTTAATACAATTAACATCAGTCTATGGAGATAGGAAAAATTTACAGTACAACTAAATATAACTTTTCCCTCTCCACTTTTTCACTCGTCATTTAGGATATAATTATAACTTAATATCATTTAACTGTTAAAATTCATGCACTGAAGAAGGAAAGTTTGCGTCTCGAAACATGTTTGTGAAAAAAGCAAAAAAGTGTTTTAATAATATAATGTTTCTAAAAAATTAATAATCAATTTAAATCCATATTTTATTTTGAAAATTAAATACATATTTTTTTATAAATCACAATCAACCGGTTGAGCAAGGAAATGTTAAACTGAAATAAAATGTAAATTGTTTTTTAGGGATATAAATGAGAGATTTATATGATAAAAAGTATATATTTTTCCTTAAAGGAAGAATATATGTATGAGACAGGATGTAAATAGATTTGGCAAACCATTTTTAGCGTTCACAAGAAATTTTAACACTTCTTTTAATATATTGATACTATTCTAGAAATCTGTTATTTAAAACGACTGTTATTGACACTATAATTATAATATTTCTCATAAATTTACAACAGAAAAATTTTTTGAACAAATTAAAAAACTTTTTTTTAGCATTTTAGAAACGTATTTAAGGAAAAATCATAGTGAATATAAGAGGCAACAAATATTTACATGAGTTATTAAGATTGTTATAATACATATTCATAATCTTATGCAGGAAAAACCAAAAATCTTGAAAAACCCACAATAATTAATAAACGGAGCTAACTGTCACTACAGCTATCACCAAGATACATATATGGTTGTAATTTATTTTATACATATAAAATAATATTATAGTTTTATACATTTATATAATATAATGACTGGAAACAGATGTAATCTATGCTTGAGCCTAAGGCAGTGTTTCCCAACGTAGTGGGGGCAATTTGAATGTCTTGGGGGGGCAATGCGCGAATCATTCATATTTGTTACGTTATTGTCGAAAAACGCATTTTCGAAAGAAAAAAAATTGCAACTATGACTTTTCAAGAATATGATGTCAGCACCTTCAATTTTCCTTCGAGTAGTAATGTAACATACTATACATATTATTTCTTTATTAAAATTAAATAAAAATTGTATATATTGCATATCGCACGCTTAATATTAAACTGACCGATTATGGTTTAGGTCATAATTGAGTTAACATTAGACAGAGGCTTGTGTTAACGCTATCCATCGTTTTGCGTTAAAATTAAGTCAAAATTCCGCCAATTGACCTCCATTACACTATATCGGTCTTTTTCATTCGTACGTGTTTTTCGACTGTTTTTGTTAAAACACCGACTCATATCAGATTGAGCAAAACTTGCTTTTTTTAGTTACGCCAGTGTTCTATTAAGCGTGCGATATGTGCATTTTTTATTTGAAGCAAATCTTTTTTTCAGAATTTGTTTGGTAAATAAAAAAATAGGGGAGGGGGCTGGAGATTTTTGAATCGTTGAAGTGGGGCATGGTACTAATAAGGTTGAGAAACCCTCGCCAAATACGTCATTATTATCTATTATTTATTTTGACAACGATAATAATGACAATAATACTCGTATATGCATATTATACAAATCGGTCAGTACTAAAAATGAGTATTTTTTATACATTAGTTTTAATATTTAACCACAGATGGCACAGATTATTTTATTATTTCCCTAATTATCAAATAAAAACACTGTTTATTCCATTTTTAATTTTATATTTCTCGGCATATTTCGAAGGTTATAAACACCTTCAACATCGGGAGAACATTCTTAATTTATATCGTTCTCCCGATGATGAAATAATAAAACCATCGAAACATCTCGAGAAACATATACTCCATACAAGGAAATCAACAGTATTACTGCCTTAAGCTTATAAAAATATCGATATGTTGAAACGAAAACCACGTATTTATAGCATTCACCAATTTTTCAAAAATTGTGTATAAATTCATTAAACTCACCAAAAAACCAGCATTTAGTTATTCCAAAATTCGGTTTGAATATGGAATCCTTAGGGACTCCTGGAGCCAAGTCGAGCGCTAGTGTCGTCATTGTGATGAGTGCGGGGCTGGTCCAGGCATACAGAGACTGCCATAGAAACTTGGATGACTCCTGGTTCCTCTTGTTCAGCCGGCTCTTCGTCATCCGACTAAATTGCCACGACATTCCGAAGCAGATTATATTCAGCCAGAAGAAGGATGCGAGGTACGTGTATTGCATCAAGTATCCTAAAAATAATAAAAGTCTAATATTATCGGTGACAACGGCTGAGAAGTGAAAGGTATCGCTCCTCGCTTACAGCAACATAGGTACTCCACGAGGACAATATAAAATGACAAATAATTTTTTTTATTTATACATTGAATGCTTTAACTGACACGTTTAGAATAAAAAACTTAGAAGATGAATAATATTCTGAATAGTTAATAGGACATATGACATAGCTCCTAATTCACGGGACTTAAATTCAGTTCTACGATGCGATATAGATAATCTCATATTTGGGTACTATTGACAAAAAAACAATTGGAGTTATACAAAAAAAGGTTATTGAAGGTTAAGGTATTATTTTTGTAAAACCCCATTATTAATTTTTAACAGTAAACACTATTGATAAGATTGAGGGTCGACGGAATTAGGCAGGTTTCCTGGCTGTGGAACATTCGAGATTGAACAGGGCTGAGGACCGTGGAGGAGCTGTTCCGAGCTGCCCAGGACTGGGAGGTCTACTCAAGGGTGATAGTCAACGTTGGGGAGACCTGACAAGACACAGAAAGAAGAAAAAACACTATTGATCAATTCTTAATAGAATGCCCTCGCAAAGGAGAAACAAATATGTCACTACTATTTATATAAATTATATCCAAGTAAAACCATTAAGCAATCGTGTTTACTATTATACATTAAATGTAATGATATTATTTTATAGAATCAATATTTTTGTGATTTATTTTAAACGTATTAAAAAATACTGTGATTAATATTATTTAAAAATCACAAATTTGATAGTGAACACTTAAAAAACTGTATAGATTTTTTTATAATTTCATATTATATTTTATTAAGTAATAAATCGATATTTTCAATGACTCGAATAAGTAATTATTATATCATAATAATTATATATAATCCTTATCATACACTCATATAGGGTATAGCGAATTAGAAATGATTTTATTTATTGTTAAGAATGATGTTAAACTCCTAATTAAATAATATATACGAATGGAAACTTCTGTTTTCTATAAGTTTTATTATATTTTATGTGAATCACATGTTTCGCCTGTCTAAGGCATTATCAAATGTACTTATTTGATATTGCTTTAGACAGGCAAAACATGTCATTCAGATAAAATATAATAAAACTTCCAGAAAACAGACGTTTACATTCGTATTTACGTTTGATATATTCACTAAATATTAAAAATTGTTATGAAAAATGTTTATTTTTTTGTGACACATTTTAAAACATTGAAAATATAAATTTTGTGTGTAATTAGGTGGTACTTACCTACGAAGTAACATTGAAATGTATAATCTGGATCAATGAGAAATTGGTTCGTAGGAGTACAGATGTACCCAACTACCAGACAACTGGCGTGCGCCACCAGACAATCCGCCGGATTTCCGGCCAGCTCCGGGAGCCACAGGTGAAGGAATATTGTTAATATCAGGAAGAACACTCCAATAATACTCAGACAAGCGTACATCTTGATGTGCCATGTCTGGCTTAAAAATGGAATACAGGCTACAATAGTTGAAGTTCGTGTTTCATTTTCTTGAATATAGTCGCCGCAATAATCCGTGGGAATTATTGTTCCGTCGTACTCAGAAAAAATAGAACCGTTTTCTTGTAAATAGTATGTCCCTTCCAGTGTCAAGAAGTGCTCGTCAGCAGCGCATGCAGGTACTTTATTGATAGCGTGAGTTGTTTCTTTAAGACTGCTTCCGTTTAGAATAGTATAATGCCAGTCATCTAGAACTGTTGATGCGCATTTGAAACCAGCAGCTTTGCTCTTTACGTAAGTATATTCTAAATGTTTTGCCATTGGACAACATTTGAATATGCATATATGATCCATGCAAGGGCAAACATAAGCTATATCTGTTATTTCATCTTCAGTTTCAATTTGATCTAAACAAAACGTAGATGGAGTATACTCTGCTCTTATATTTCCATTTGGGTAAAAAGCTTTATACGTTCCATTTTCTGATATAGAATTATTTTCATTTTTAATGTGAATATATTCTGAGTAACAAGAAGGCATCTGATTTGATTTGACTGTAAAATTGTACTCTGTAAATCGATCAAGTATTGATTCTGGTAGCAAATCAGTCTCAGTAGCATTATATGAAACGCAAATCGAATCTGCGTTCAACCTTTCACCGTTTTCACAACACTTGTTTATACTAACACACTCACACACAGATAACATAATAAAGAATACCACTACACTCGCGATTTGCTTTTTAAGCCTTCGTGTCATGTTGAATTCAGCATTTGTAGTGTGTTGTTTCCTCGAACTCTCGGTCAATAGTAACATCACAGCTAGGCGGACAGTTCCTCGTTGCTTCGCGTTTAGTATAATTATGTTACTGCTAAGGCTAAACGAACCGGTTTTTTAAAGATTCACTCAATAATGTTTACATAAATTCCAGATTCAAAATAAAAATGACATGTACATTAAAGTGTTTTATGTAATTCAAATAATTTTTATGCAAATATAAGTAATAAATTATTGAAGTAATTATTGTATTTTTTAATATAAACTAATGTTTTTTTTATTGAAAGTTAAGGCGTTAACACTGTGAAATTCCATTTTTAATTGGAATTTGAATCACAACACTATATATCTTGCTTTGGTTTATTCAATAATCTTTATAAAATAATAATAAAAATAAATAAAACACTATAATTTTTCGGAGGCAACCGCCATCTTCAGGTGTAAGTATATAACTAATGTGTTTTAGTATTTTCATTATTATTTTATCAAGATATTGAATAAACTAAAATGTAATATACAGTATTGTGTTTCAAATTCCTAAACTTATGATGTTGACAATGTAATTTTACATCGTGGCAATTTTTTTATGAAATGAAACAATGTTTTTTTTTTTAATTTTTGGCTTATTTTTCAGGACATGTTTAAACTGTTTAATATAATCAATCTTTACTGTTTAAATAAATAAATTTGATTTGAATTTGATATAAGCTATTATTTAAAACTAAAGACGATTAATTAAAATCACTATTTGAGCTTATATTTCTCAAAACGTTTCAAAGGCTTTAAACTCCTTCATTGGTATAACGGTATATAAAAATTAACTATAGATATTTAAACTTCAAATTTCATATTGCTGATTTGTATGTAAATTAAAACACTGTTTTTTCCACTAGTTTGCGAAAACGATAAAAAAATTCAATCGTTCTCCCAATGGTGAACATCTAAAACCTTCAAACATGTCGACAGAAATAAACTCAAAAGTTAAAAAAAACATTCATAAAATTATAATGCCATGTTCTACGTCACAGTTACTTTTCTAGAATATTTCTAGTTATGAAAGATTTTATTATTGTTAAGACGAAATAATACCAAACAATTTTTAAAGAACAAATATTTCATAAATTTGAATATACTGAAAACTGAAATAATATGTTTCAACCGAAATACGATAAATTCATCAAATTAAAATCTGTCATATTGTGTCAAAAAAATAATATGCGTATGTACATATGGAATATGCAGTTCTTCTAATACAAGGATAAGATAAAAAAAATATAAGCGCAAGTGTTGCCAGCAGGATACGAATCTGCGAACGTTCAATTTCCGGGCGAGTGCGGTATTGTTGTATTTATGACCTTATCTGCCTTCGGATAATCAATACCGTCGTTCATCAATATAATTTTAATGCAAACAAGCTCTGCTGCCAGTATCAATGACTAATTTCAATATTATTGATGGGTTTATTGTATCTTGACCAATGATGTAAAACTCCATCTTAAATCATTAATACAAATAATAACGTCTGTTATGTAGAAGTTTTATTTGAATTAATGTGAATTATACAAAGATTGGGAGAAAATGGAAGGAGCTGGGAAATGGAGAGAGATGTCCAGAGACAGAAGTCAGTGGAGGACCGTTGTGGAAGAGGTCAAGTCCCACACCTGGATGTAGCGCCGAGAAATGAATGAATGATGAATCAATGAATGAATGAATGAATAAATTATACATATTTTTCGGATGTCTAACCTATTATCAAATGTGATATTTGATAATGCCATAGACAATCGAAATATTTCATTCACATAAATTATAACAATGCTTATAGAAAACAGATGTTTTCATTTGTATTAATTATTTGATATATAGTTTTACATCATTGTTTAAAAACAATTAACTAATATTAATCAATATTTTTCATCTCACACGGTGGAACTATTTATATATTATCTTCTATATTAAAATTTAGCTTATAGTGAAGATTACACTCATTTTAACGTGGTTAAAATGAAAGAAAATTTAAATCATTAATCAATCGTTAATCATTTTTTTATATTAATATTTTCCGCGTTCGATTGCAGACATATTTACTTGCCCTCGTTTTTTAAAAAGAAAAACTAGATTTTGTAGCTGATATTAAATAAAGCTCTCTGGGCTCACTCGCCAGTTACGGAGCTTTCAAACGTTACCCCCTTCTGGGATCAAACATAAATAACACGAAAATATTTAAGGTACGGCCCTAAATTGCTGATTTGATTTAGTTTTGCCCATAAAAATGGTAAACAGACTCATAAATAAACGGTTTGCTGACCAACTTACGCGATTCATCATTCACTGAACCATAATATTAGAAAATAAATTATTCTGAAAACGGTTTACACCAGAACATGTGAACAACTTGCGGAACTTGCTTAATTACAGAAACCAGAGTACTTAATTGATACCCTCAATCTGTTCATAAATATACATTCAATGTTCTTGAATGTTGTCTTCTAGGAAATACCAACCAGGAGGTTACTTCTGTTGGAAAATACTTTTTTGGGTGATGGATATTGTTGGATAGTAGGAGAAATGTTTCTTAGAGGATGTGGTGGGTTAGATCTGATATTTGGGACGCATCATCTGGTCAAAGAGAAGTGTGGAGGGGTCAAGGTGGCCACATGCGTAACCGAGTGGCCATAGATGGTGGCCGATTGGTTCTGGATACGAAACCAATTGGGGAGAGAATAGCTTTGGGTGTGGGACGGTGGTCTTAAGTGGAGACCGATTTGGAATAGTGGTTAAGATATATATTGTGGGGTAAGGATAATATAATATAATAATAAATTGGATAATTTAAAGAGCGCCATTTTTCTTACTCATCTCAACGGCGCTGTAAAAAATGCTCCGTTTTATGAACTAGTTAAAAATAAACATATATAGAATGAGGGCTCCACCCAATGCAGTCGATGAACCCTTCTTATCAGGAAAGTATAATTTGAAAAGGTACGTTTTGAGTCTCGATCTAAACTCTGACTGATTCTCAAAGCACTTAAGGCCTGCTGGAAGATTGTTCCAGTGGGAAGGGACGGCTACCGCAAAGGCTCTGTCACCAAAGTTTGTGCTAAGACTGCGTTTTGGCACGCAGAAGTCTTTGCTGATCGCAATGTAGACTGTCTGGCATTCAGGCTCTCGTTGATGCAGAGTTCAGAAATAGAGGTTGTTGCCATACCATGCAACGCCTTGAAGACCGTCCAGCAGAACTTGTATTGCATCCTTTCTGGACCTTTCAGCCAATGGAGCTCGAGGATAGTAGTAAGGAAAGGGGTAGGACATGAGGCTTTGAAGTAAATCAACAGGTCAGCAGCTATTCTACCTAGCTTTATCGTACATAATTTGTCCTTACTTTTGTGGGAGTGGGAGGAATAATCCCATTCACCCAGCTACACTATGGCGCTTGTATGCTGGCAGCAGCATAGCGCCCCCTGTAGACAAGGACCCCATATTTTTTCCTGGTAAGACCTGGTCTTACTACCGCGTCCTTCGGTCGGACAACACGCATCAACACGCACGCTCTTGTCCTAGCTATTGTTTATACACTTGTTTCCGTGTCACAACTGTTTACCAACCTGTGACTTTTCACGCGCAAATATGTATTAATAATATTTTGAATACGCGCGTTTTTATACACTCTTCTTGTTTTTCCTCTTTTAGAAAAAAAAACGATTTCTTTGAAATTTTGATATTTCCCGGCTGCTTTTAAATTTTAGCACAATTTTTAGCACGCGTTTTTTTATATATTCTTCTTCTTCAATTTTAAGAAGAAAAAAAACGATTGCTTTGAAATATTGTTATGTACCGATTGCTTTTAAATTTTGACGCGGGTATTTTTATATAATCTTCTTTTACAGTAAAAGCGCCATCTGTTAAACTTACATATTATATAACAGCAACATAATCAACGGTCGTCGCGGATTTCTCAAATAATTTTTCGTGTTTACGTTCCCATTGTGGTTTCATATATCTACAATATATTAATAAAAATGTAAACTTTCGTGTTCAAAATCTAAAATCTTCGAATGTTATGCACCGATTGCTTTTGAATTTTGACACAACGTTGCATTCGAATATGCGCGTGTAGTTACTTGAATGATGGATATCGTTTTCTCGGGAGTGCCAGACCGGAAGTTATTCACCTGTTGCAAATTCTTTCATGGATGTTCAGGTTGGATATTGTTGGATGGAGAGAGGAATATTTTTTAAAGGATAAGGTGGATTGGCTCCGACATTTGAACAGGAGATGAGGTCTTGGATTGGGATCGAGGGACGATGAAAGATATGGCCTTGGGTGGGGGCCGGTAAGACTTGGATACTGAACTGAATGGGACGGCAGTAGCCTTGGGTGTGAGCCGGTGGTTTCGGATAAGTTTTTCCTCTTGTTATTCTTTAATCGCAAAACCCCAGTAACGTAAGTCCCGCATAGACGATGGACGGACCTAGGGATTGAGAGAGGGAAACTGACGAAAGGCGATATCCGCCTATAACAGCTTCGGGAAAGCGGTGGGACTCATCTAAGTCCCTATGAACTTAAAAAAAAAGAACCGAATGGGACCACAGTAGCCTTGGGTGTGAGCCGGTGGTCTCCGATAAGGAACATTAATTCATCATTTAACCAAAGTGTCAAATGCCGCTCTCTGGACTATGGCAGGCGAAAAGCCAATTAGAGAACAGGTCGCTAGACGCAAATGGCAGTGAATCGGTCACACTCTAAGACGGAACCCAGCCTGCATCGCTCAGGGTGCACTAGACTGGTCCCCTATGGGGGGAAAGAGAAAGCGAGGCAGACCTAGAGCCACCTGGAGAAGAACCCTGCAGGACTAGGTTAAGGCGGCAGGCCTCACTTGGGATGATGTAAGGCATCAGGCATGCGATATAGTCGGGTGGAGAAGGTTCCTTGAGGCCCTATGCACCACGCAGGTGTTACAGGACAAGAAAAATAAGAAAGAAAAGAGCCACAGCGATGCGTGGTTGGGTACAACTAATATTATATAAAACGTAATAATGTAAAACATTGCAAATGTATAATACATAAATATTTCATCAGAGTTTCTGTGGCAAACCAACGGAAAATTATTTTTCTCTATTCCGCGATATTGAATTTCACACGAATGCGAAAATCGGTTATGGAAAACATTCCTGGAGCTGTTCGCCGAATGCGTTGACCCGGGCCATTACACAGAACAGCGGATTCCAATATGGCGTGGGGATGTGACGAGCCACGTCATACTGGAGAATGGCGTAGAGTAACGTGTGCGTGAATTCTAGATTGGTTATTACGTCTCTGAATTAATTGAACTTATTATAAACTCTCATTTAAATCACAAGAATTCAAAAATAAATCTATTTTTAAGACTTTGTGTACTATGCGTTGAAAGGTTTTTGCGTCGAATTACATACATGTTTCGGACAACAGGTCCTTCTTCAGTGATACATATTATAAAGATACATATTTAAAATATTATAAAATTGTTTACAAATATAATCAGTTTTGACAAATGTATTGATCATATGTATTTGTAAACAATTTTATAATATTTTAAATATGTATCTTTATAATATGTATCACTGAAGAAGGACCGGTTGTCCAAAACATGTCTGATATGTTTTTTTTTTTAGTTATTGTTGTATATACAAAAATTAACAATATATTATTTATACAAAGTATATAAAAAAGAAAAAGACAAATAAAACATCTACAACACAAAGTATGGCGAAAATAGATTAAAAATATCTGATTTTAAGAAGTTTTATTATATTTTATAGAAATAACACGTTTTATCTAAATAAGGCATCATGCAAAGTTACTTCTAGAAAACGGAATTTTTTATTCGAATTAATTATTTAATATGAAGTTTTAAATCTTTGTTTTAAGGATGAATAATTTTAATTTGTTGCACTACAATCCTAACGCTGACCACATCAGAAACATTCACATCAGAGTCAGTTTTAAAATGAGGTCTATCTCAGATAAACTTGATCTGAAATGGAACGGCAACATCATACGGAGCCCAGCAGACCATGTTACACAAAAGGTAATGGGAATGGCCCAGCGACCCAGAGGACGTGGTAGTCCCAAGTTGACGTGGATGGGACTCATTCATAGGAGTCTCAAAAGTGACCGGATCTCACCAGACGTAATTCCGGGACAGACAATATTGGAGACGCCCTACAAGAAGGGCCGACCCCTATTAAAGGAGACAAAGCTAAGAAAAAGAAGAAGACTGCAATCCGGAGTAATATTTCATACAGTAGTAACCTACACCGATACCCACCAGTGCAGTTGAATATTTTTGAGAGGGCTGTATCTGAGAAGACTTTAAGATAAAAATTTAATTGATAGATCTATATCTACACGCACAATTCATGAATAAAACTTAATCCACGATGTCTGATATCTTAAAAATTAATTCCACTTCACTTTCTTCCAGGTTTTGCTAAATATTGAATGCCTTCATATTTCAACATGATTCTGCGTGCAAACGTCATTATTTTACTTTTTTTTATCATTCATATATAAATGAATTTTATAATTGATACAATAAAATCCACATAATGAAAAATAAGAACAATAATTGCATTTAGATTTATTTTGTTTTTCGTTTGACTTCAGCAGCTCCCTGTCATCGT
Source organism: Lepidostoma basale (assembly GCA_022606425.2). NCBI lineage: Eukaryota > Metazoa > Arthropoda > Insecta > Trichoptera > Lepidostomatidae > Lepidostoma > Lepidostoma basale. The sequence continues at coordinate 821,100 of JAHDVF020000042.1, read as the reverse complement.
TTTGATCTACCTGGCAGCTAGCTATCGAAACCGGTAATAACTAGAAAAGAACTAAGAATGCAACATTTTATTATTTCATTTATTTTGTCACAACAAATTTCAATTTATAGAAATAAATAATAAATTTAAAAAAATAATATTATTTTGAATAATAATTCTACGAATTAATTATTATATTCTGACTACAACTTTATTCTTATAATCGACAGAGTTTTAATTGCGTATTAATTTGTAAATGCATTTCCTTGTTTTAATCTATTTATAATTTATAATGTAATTTAATATAGAATAATAGAAATTAACTTTAGTATATAATAATAAAAATTGTATTATACAAATATAATAATCTAATAATTATCAAAATATTCTTTGTATAGTTTTTCCTAAATATTTTAATGTTCTACATAACTAAACATTAACTGTAATTGCATTACTAATTCATAAAAACTGGAATTATTCTTTAAAGTTGACGTCAATTATTGTATTCGTTGTTTTAAAATTTAACCATAATATTGAAATTCGCTTAGTATTAATACAACGTGTGTTCAGAATTATTAACATAAGATGTTTTTTTATGAAATCTAGTACTTAACTTTTTCTATAATGAAAATGAAAAAAAAAAATGTTATTCTTTAAAAAATCTTCAAAATGGAATCCCACGCTTATAACGCCTTAAGTTTATCGAAATTTGTTATAAATTTAGAGTAAAGGAGACAATTTTACAGGTTTTTTAATCGCTTATTACGTAGTATTGCTTCAATTATTTTTATTTTAAATTTTTTTCACGTCCAACACTATGATTATTTGAAAGTCTGTCCAAGTTGTCTGTGATTGTGGAGCGTCATTCACTCCATTTTGTGTGTACCATTAATTTCAGAATAGCGCGTATAGAAATGAAGGTCTTTGCAGATTGTATTGAGTTGATCATGATTGATTTACGAGTGGGATTCGTTCATTTGTTTGAGAATTTGAGGAGGTTAACATAACACGCTGTAGAAGGCGTGATGCTTATTTGCGAATTCATTTGTAATTTTTGAAAAGGGTTTGTAATACTGTCTGCGAAAGAATATTTTTATATATGTAAGATTCCAAAAACCTATTACTAGAACATGGCCAACTTTATTTTGTTTGGATATTTTTAAATATTAGAAAACGTTTCTGAAATCATAATTTAACATAACTTAAATATATATTATTAAGTTCGCAATAATCAGTTTTCAATTTTTTCTTGTAGAATGATGTAAAATTCCATATAACTAACTAACTAACTAACTAACTAACATCACGCCGTCTTCCCGAAAGGGTAGGCAGAAAGAATGGACTGTCACACTTTAACCGATACGGCACTCCATCCTTCTCTTTTCGCCACGCGGGAGACGCGGTGTGATGGGTTACGAACCTCATCGCCACCAATAGGCATCTCCCGCGCACACTTCGATCGTAAAACATCCACAAAATAAATCTAAAAAAAATATTATAAAATACAATGATATAAAATAAAATAACACAGTAAAAATAATTTAACACATAATGTTCTTTTTAGGTAGTGCACATATTGTCTATTTAATTTATGTTTCACGTATCCACCGTTTTTTTAAATAGCTGTAATTTAGCACTTAAAACAAATCAACACCAGCAAGAACATAAAAATGATGTTGAAGAAATTATTCAAATTGTCATTGGAACAAATTAAAAATTTATTTTTACACCTGTCAAAATTCTTTATATAAACGAAAAAACTTTAATAATTTTACGAACGTATAATTTTAACATCAAAAAAGCACAAACGTATTACGTGTCACAATCAACTATTATAAAGTGCGGCAACAATCAAATTGACCAAAACAATTCACTTCTACACAAAATATCTCCAAATTTACGGGAAAACCACATGAACCAAACAAAATTTTCCAAATGTGATAGTTCAAAATTTTCAAAAAAGTTAAATAAAATTTTATAGAGATGACATATTTCGGAAAGTGAAGGCATTATCAAATATTGGTATTGTCTTGCAAGGCGAAATATGCCTTTTCCGTAAAATATAATGAAGCATCTAGAAAACAGACATTTTAATTCATATTAATTTAGTGTTATGAACAAAATAATGAAAGGATCATTAAGATGGTCTGGACATATGGAAAGAATGAATGAAGAAAGAATGTTTAAAAAAGTATGCGTTAACGGTGTAAATGGAAGCGGAAATAGAGGAAGACCGAGAAAAACGTGACACGATCAAATAAATCAAATATTGAATGTCGGGCATGTGAGGAGTCAGAAAAATCGACGCGCGTGCAGGACACGATGTATGAATGTTGAGGAATCGAGAGAAATATGTCAGAAAAGAAATGTGTGGCAGTCCATTTTTTCTGCCTACCCCTTTGGGAGACGGCGTGATGGTTAGTTAGTTAGTAAGTTTTTAATTTAGTTGAGACTCACATTATTATTGCATTCGCATTATACATGTAGGTTATAGAAATAATGAAAAATTCTGATGTATCCAAGGGTTGAGAGGTCTAATCTAAATATCGTGTCTCGTTTATTCCCCCAATTCTCGTGAAGGTTTAAGTGGGTTTATGTGTCATTAAAGTGTGTTATCGAACCCCAGACTCGCGGCAATCAGAGTATGGGTTTTATCTCTTCACCATCGAGCCGTGATTTGGGTTTTGCTGATTCCGGAAACGTATTTCAATTTCCTGTTCGTCAATCAGTATTCTACCCCAACCGCTTCTGGTTGCATTTCACAATCAGACTCCAATCACAAATACACGTCACGCTGAAACGAAGTAGTAAACACGACTCAAACTCGTTGTGAACCACATGAAAACAGTTAAATAATAAAATATTAATATAGAAGAATTTAGCATTATTGGGAAGTCTACTCTACCGTACCGTTACAGGCGTATAGAATCTCGGACAGCCAGCATTCGATTCAATTTACAAAGTTATCCGATACATATGCTGGTTTACAATGTAAAATCGTATTGTTACAAAGTCAATACAAATTAATGGAATTTTATTGGTGTAATGTAAACACATTGTATCGTGTTGTCAACCAAACTTGCATGTTTAGATATAAATAAACAAAAATAAAAGTAATTGATCGTGAAATATGTTAAATAGAGGTTTAAACGAGTATGATTGATGAACATTTTGTGTGAACAATATATTTTTAAATTATCAAGTAATGTTTAAAATGGTTTGGACACATGGAAAAATGAATGAAAACTTAATTATTAATACGAATGAAAACGTCTGTTTTCAAGAAGTTTAATTATAGATTATGTGAATGAAATGTTTTACCTGTCCAAGGCATTATCAAATGTAATCTCGGACATGTTTGCCTTAGACAGGCAAAACAAGTCATTCACACAAAATATAATAAAACTTTTAGAAATAAGACACTTTTATTTGTATTAATTATTTAATATTGAGTTTTATATCATTACTCAATAAACAATAAATGAAGGCAGAATGGTGAAGAAAGTATACGTAAACGACGTGAATGGAGCTAGAAATAGAAAATTCCAAGAAAATTATGGCACGATCAAATCAATCAAATATTAAATGTCGGTCACGTAAGGAGTCGGAGAAAACGACGAGCGTGCATGACACGGTTTTTATAAGCGAGTGGAGAAGGTGCCAATCAGTAGGATTGAAACAGGGAAGAATATATAATATTACTGAACCTTGAAACAAAACGAATATCACTCACCATGTCAAAACGATGTTTATTTCAATGATAGCGTTCGTTGATATCAAAATAACAATGTATAATATATAAATTATTATTTAAACAGTTTTAAAAAATCCCACAATGTTAATACCTTAAGATTAACAAAAAAATCAATTAACTCAATTTGTTTAAATCAAAATTACGTAAGATTCTTTATTGCTTTTAAAACATCGATGTTAAACTCAAAATGTAATGATATTGATTAAAACATTGTTTTCTAGATGTATCATTATTTTTTATGGGAGAAATATGGTTCTCCTTTCCAAGGAAAAGCATATACACCTTACCAAGACGAAGAGTGTCACTCTCATAAAATATAATAAAACTCATAGAAAACACGTTTTTATTGATAGTTATTTTTTAATATGAAGTATTACGTCATTGTTCAAGGAACAGCACATATTGTAAGTAAAATTATTTAAATATTTCTTTTCTGTAATATACGAGTATACTAAAACCTCAATCTTAAACTAGATACTAACTTACTAACCATCACGCCGTCTCTCGGATGGGGTAGGCAGAAAGAATGGACCACCACACTTTTCTTTCTTGGCATATGTCTCTCGCTTCCTCAACATTCATAAATCGTGACATGCACGCGCGTCAATTTCTCTGACTCCTCACGTGGTCGACATTCAATATTTGATTTATTTGATCGTGCCACATTTTCCTCGGTCTTCCTCTATTTCTAATTCCATTTACATCGTTGACATATACTTTCTTTACCATTCTTTTCATGTGTCCAAACCATCTTAATGATTATTCCATTATTTTGTTCATTACACTATCGTTCGCCCCGCATTCACTTCTTATATTTTTATTCGACATTCTATAATACATAGAGAATCCACACATTCATCTAAGAGACCTCATTTTCACTGCATTTATTCTACTTTCATCCTTCTTTTACCAATTCCATGCTTCGCTTCCATACATTTTTGGATAGGCTTTTGTTTGCGATGATAACTTTAAGTATACCATTCGCTTTGTTGCCTGCCCCAATCCTTATTTCAATATCCCTGTCCACTCATCTACTTGCTTCAGATTTTCACCATTCACGCTTATGTTGCAGTCTGTCATGATTTCTTCTTTTTCAAAAATCATACCTCATACATACTATTCACCAAAACTTGTAGTTCATGCACGTTGTCTGCAAGAAGGACAGCGTCATCCGCATGCAATAGTTAACAGCTTACTGACACTCTGCTCATTTTGGCACCTACATCCAACCCTTTCAACTATTTCATACACATGTCCATATTTAGATTAAATAACCACGGGGACATTACGTGACCCTGTTTTACACATTATTGATATCAAACCAGGCTGTAAGATCTCTATTTACTCTGACACTAGCAGTGCTTTCCGTGTATAGCGACTTTATTGCCGTGATCAGTTTTGTACTTATTCCATATTCGGACAATATTTTTCGGAACCTTATTCAATTTACGTGGATACTATGAGATAAACAAGACACTTTGAAATAAACAATAAAAACAAAATAAAATACAAATACTTCTTAAATAACAAAAGAACATAAATATTTATTAAATGACTTAGAATTTAAATGAGTAAGTACTATGTATTGTTTATATTTTTTTTCAACAAGTGTTAAGCCTGCACAACCTCTAGCAACGATATACCGAATAGTAATGAAGCACAATTATACCAGGAATGCAACTGCACCACAAGCGGTGAATAATTACAATGTGGCGATTAGATTGATTTTCTAGATCCACAGAAGAATGAGGAGAGGCTGATTCCTTTGCGGCGTAAAACTAAAATAGTGAGAATAATGAAAATGAAAAAATAAATTGTAAATTTTATAACTGTATTTTTTAGTTAAATTCCACTTTGGTTTGTGACTTCGACCGGTTAGGTTGCTGCCATTTTCTACTTAAAAACCCAAAATTTCTACTTTTGATGCATAATAATTTCACATCCATATTTCATTCATTTCATTATCATTCATTATACGGTTAAGTAAAATTGCCTTAAAAACAACCAACATGTTATTACATAATTATGTGCCTTCGCTCAATATTAAAGATCTACTGACCCTAAACAGTCTCAAATGCCGTTCTCTGGACCATGGCAGGCGAAAAGCCAATTAGCTGTGGATCGGTCACACTCTGAAACGAAACCCAGCCTGCATCGCTCAGGGTGCACTAGACTGGTCCCCTATGGGGGGAAAGAGGAAGCGACGCAGGCCGAGAGCCACCTGAGAAGAGCCCTGCAGGACGAGGTTAAAACAGCAGGCCTCACTTGGGATGATGTAAGGAATCAGGCATGCGATAGAGTCAGGTGGAGAAGGTTCCTTGAGGCGCTATGCACCACAGAGGTGTGACGGGATACAAAGAAGATGACATTTAATTGGATGGTGAAACAAGGTGTCCGATTTAAATTGGCAATTGGCTGAATATATAGTCAGACAGGACAGTACCAGATGAGTACCCAGAATACTCCAAAGGTATGTTTGTTGTGTTTTTGGGTAACACCGTGTGATAACTCCTTCTCGACCGACGTTTCGGAGATCGTTGCAGTCTGCAGAGGAGAAGATGATCCCTGAAGAAGATGATCCCTGAAGATGGAGACTGCAACGATCTCCGAAACGTCGGTCGAGAAGGAGTTATCACACGGTGTTACCCAAAAACACAACAAACATATTGCTGCCAACCGTGAAAATCTACGCAATTACTCCAAAGGAAGCCTTGGACAAAAAACAGGAGTGTCAGAAGATGAGATTGTCCGAATAGCTGAATGTTCTGGATACAGATGGGACAAAACATGGATGAATGGAGAGGCCTATATCCAGCAGAAGAGGGAAGAAGGTTTAATAAGAAGATGAATATAATCTAATACGTACATTTTTTTAATTGTTACATATTTAAGTATGACCCGTTTCGTCTTGCTAAAGCATTATTATATTTTGCTAGAGCATCTGATAATGTCCTAAATAGCAATCCAAGCATGTCAATTACATTAAATATAATAAAACTACCAGAAAACTGATAGTAAGGTGCCTCCACGAATAGTGTTACTTTGATTCTAACATGCAGCGTACCTAGAAATGACAAAAAGTTGGCTTAACCTTTCATCAAATTGGCAAGAAAATATCCAATACCACAAATGAAAAGTAGTTAAAAATAAATTCATCAACTACTATTTCAATTTCGATGTTGGTAACAGGCATCTCTGATACTACACTTTTCTTATCAGCTTGCATTCACATGATAAAGAATTTTTCAACCAGTAAGTAGTAAAACAGTAGCAGTAAAATACATTTTTGGGTCTTTCCTCATTGCGTTAATCAAATGCTTGAAGTCGTTCTCCTAATGAATGTTTGCAATTTAATATATTGTAAATACTTGGTTTCATGGGTGGGTTCAAACTAATCCACTTTAACGTTACTGTCGTTGTCATGGCAGATAAATGATGCAACATTAATCTACATAAAACATATTTACAGATAAAACAGGTTAACATGCAGTGTAAGTCGTATAAACACAAAAAAATATTGTCAAACCATCTAATAACTATACTCAATCTCATATAAGAAAAAATATATATCATGAACAGTTATATCGATTAGTTTTCTGCTCTATAATGCAAGTGCTACCATTGGAAGTTTAGGTTAGTTAAAAAATTATTTTGCACTATTTTGGTCAGGAACGTGTTAAAAAACCTGGTTAGTATTTTTATAACAGTATCGGTATATAAAAAAATGATTTATAAGCATAAAAAAGATCAAAATCGCTTTGTTTTTAACAATTGTATGTTTATGGTATGCCAATTATTTCTCTGTATCCATGTTTCAGCAGGGCAATGTAAGAACTATTGAGATAAGGTTAGGAACACGGCCATCCGCTAGATCTGCAAGGTGGAGGATGTCATGATATGGGGCAGACAACGCAGAACATACTGGAATTCGCACGTGCAGAGGATGGATCCCACCAAAATCCCACACGCTGTGGTGCATCAGATTCCTGCTGGCTGCCGTCCCCCCGGAAGACCGCCGAAGAGATGGAGAGATAGTTCGGAGTCAACCACCCAAGAGAGGCTAGCCAGATCTCAGAAACAGACCAAAGGTCTATAAGGAGAAGAAGAAGAAGAAGAAGAGGAATATAAGAATTGTTATTGTGTTACCCTGATGAAGTTTAGATACAAGCGCTTCGTACCATACCCTGATTACATCAAAAGTTGTATTTGCTTTTGTAATTGCTTTTTAATTATATTGTAAACGAACTAACCAAAAACACAATAAATTTACATTACATGGAATCATTTCAAAAATTAGTCACCTATGTGAGTGCTTTTTAATTACATTGAAAACAACAACACTGACAACTTAATAACAGTAATGGATTATTTTTAATCAGTAAAAAAATATAACCTCCACCAATAGCATTTATAATATAAACTAGGTAAATTTTGATGTAGGTACCAGAAGATGGCAGCAAGCTGCCGAAACCGGTCGACGTTAAACACAAGTGGAAGCACACTAAAAATATAATAAAAAGAAATTTTGTACATACTTTTTTGTTTTCATTAAATAACGAGTGGGTTTTTTTTAGTTTTTAGATTTAACTAACTAACATCACGCCGCGTGCCGTCTCCCCGGAGGGGTAAACAGAAGGAATAGACCAATTAATTATGTCCTGACATACAACTCTTGCTTTCTCTACATTCATACATCGTGTAATGCACACCCTTCGATTTCTCCGACTCTTCACGTGACCGACATTTCATATTTTATTGATTTGATCGTGCAACATTCGATTATGTTCAAAGAATGGACACCACCAGACTTCCCTATATTGCATTGCATAATCAGCAGATGGAAGGACAGCTGGTAATCTACCTCACAGGAGAAGCAACACTCTGAAGAACAGACCACATAGGTCTACAACAAGGAAGAAGAAGATCATGCAACATTTTTCTCGGCCTTCCTCTATTTCTAGCTCCGTTCACGTGGTTTACATATATTTTCTTCATCGTTCTGTCTTCATTCATTCTATCCATGTGTCCAAACCATCTTAACGACCCTTTAATTTTTTGTTCTAAACACTTTCATTCGCAGGCTTCACTTGGGATGATGTAAGGCATCAGGCATGTGATAGAATCGGGTGGAGAAGGTTTTTCGAGCCCCTATGTACTACGGAGGTGTGACAAGACAAAAAGAAGAAAAGAACCATAAAGTTACTGCTTCATATGTTTCAAGAGCGTCATCAAGGTAACTAAACAAAAATTACTGTTTAAAAAAAATATTCAGATATTTAATTCAAATTCAAATTATTTTAAAATTCCCAAAATTACTATGCCAAAATTTTCAATCTTAGATATTTGTGACATTATAGGTACTTGGGTACTAAAGTGATAATAGAAAAAACTCCAATAATTAAAAGTAAATATTTTTGGGTACCTGTCGCTCCAAAATAAGGAATGAATTCTTTGATGAAAGACCTCCGCAGACAATGCCGTGGATATAAGACTTTCGACGTGGTCAACATCGGGACGCCAATTTTAAAGGTCGCATAATATTGTATGTGTTTCATTTTATGAATTTTTTTAGGATGCATAGGGTTTAATGATAGGTGATCATACCGTCAACCGAGTTTTCTGTATAGAAGGGATAAAAATGAAAGAGTTTATCAGACATTGTGAGAGTGAGTTCTTACCAGGAGCCACAGACAGTGGGCCGACGCCTTCTTGAGACAACATTCCGGTTCTCTGAAACACTCTAAGGTAGACTGTCTCGCACCGCCTGCGCCTGCCGCAAGTATGTATCAACAAGTGCGGTACGCGGTGCGGGGCATTACATCCATCTTTCTTGCCGGTAAAGCAACGCACAGAGCCGGCGCAGGGGCCGAATGGCCCGTTCGGAAAATTTCGGCAATCCTCGGCATCACTTCATATTATTTGTTAGTATTTACGTATGTACCCCGCTGCAATGGCGGATGTAGAAAGCATTTGTTTTGTGGTGTAATCACATTTTTAAGTCTTCAATAAACGATGTCAGTGTGACGAATATGGTGTGCAACTCGTGAATCGCTGCAGAATTGCTCGTATCCATAGCAAACAAATAACTGATGCTAAAAGACAGACAAATTAAACAAAACACTCGGACGTCACGCTGCCATCTGTCACGTGTCACAGGTAAACTGCTAATTCTGATATAAGTAGCATAGGTTAGGTTGTGCAATATCAAAAACACATATTAACCTAATTTTGTCATAAAACAGTCTACCTACGTGTATATATTTAGTTATAATAAAGTGTAACAATTCTAGCTTCATTCGATTCTATATTTTCAAGGTATTATATATTTTATGTCCATTCTAAAAAAATGTTATTTCAAAGATTTTGACAGAAGTTGGTTATAACTAAAACTAAAAATTCATATAACTTATTTTTCTTCTTCCTTATTGTAGACCTCTGAGGTCTGTTCTCCAGAGTGTTGCTCCTCCTGTGGGGTAGATTCCCAGCTGTCCTTCCATCTTTTAGGAGGTCTTCCACGAGGACGAGTCCCATGAGGCTGATAATGCAATGCAATATAGGGACGTCTGGTGGTGTCCATTCTTTCAACGTGATCGTACCAGTCCCTTTTTCGCTATCTCCTCTATCTTATAATATCCTCAACCTCATATATCTCTCTTATTCTAGTGTTCCTTACGCGATTTCTCAGTGTCTTGCCTGCTATCGTCCCCAGTGTCTTCATTTCGGAAGTCCTCAAAACTTGTTTGGTTCTTACTGTGTCTGCCCTTGCTTCGACGCCATATGTGATATAACTATTAAACTAATAAAATGAAATATTTAACATTTTAATGACAATGGATAAAAATGCCCATATATTTCTTCTTCTTCCTCTTAGTTTAGGTCGTATGATCTGTTTGTGACGGTGGGCTGTTCTGGGATGATGATATCACGCAATCTTTCCATCTCTTTGGCGGCCTTCCTGGTAATCTCTTTATTTCAAATTCATTAATTTTAATTTTATTTTATTTTTGCCCTTAGTACACATCTCAACACACATAAGGCTCCTTAGATTAAGATGGACTGGCCACGTTCAAAGAATGCCTAACTCGCGAGAGTACCTAAGGCAATAAAATCTGGACATCCGGGGGATAGAAGGATTAGAAGACCCATGCTGAGGTGGAAGGACAACGTGAAGAAAGATGCGGCACAGCTATTACAAATTAGAAGGAGGCAGTTGAAAACAGAAGGAGTTGGAGGCAAAATTTGAAGGGGCGGAGGCTCGTTTTGTTGCGCCATCAAAGATGTAGATATGTAAGTCACACATAAATTTATTATTCTTCTAGAATTATTACGAGCATTTACTTCGATTGTTAATTACGCACTAGGTGCGTACTACAGAAATCTCGTTAAGTGATCAATACGCGCCCAATTTTGTAAATGCTTACCGGTGTTTATAATATACAAAATTAAATAGTGATTATTTATTTGGAACATTTTAAATTTCTGCAGAGTATAATTTATTTTTTTAATAATCCTCTACATCATGACAGCATGAGCCAAATCGATGTAAAGTGTACTAAGGTCACGAAGGTCATCATTTATTGTAAGTACTTTTATGTATATTTTTTCACAAACTACAATAAGTATATTTACTAGTTATTATAACGTTTAAAAGAACTCATGTCATAAATACTCCCATACTAAATCAAATAAAAAATAATAAAAAAATTAAAGTAACTAACTAACATACCATCACGCCGTCTTCCCGGAGGGGTAGGCAGAAAGAATGGAACGCCATTCTGTTCTGTCCTGACATACTTATCGATTCCTCTACATTCATACATCTTGTCATGCACGCACGTCAATTTCTCCGACTCCTCACGTGACCGACATTCAATATTTGATTGGTTTGATCGTGCCACGTTTTCCTCGGCCTTCCTCTATTTCTAGCTCCGTTCACGCCGTTTACATATACCTTCTTTACCATGCTACTATAAAAAAATTAAATAAAACTTAATTTGAGCATCTTGCGAGATATCTGAAAATGTTGCGCAATGAAAGTGAACAAACGTAAACGTTTCTTTTTTTAAACTTGATTCTTTGAGATATATTAAAAACATCGAATATTACTCTACAAAATATTACTTTTTCATAAAATTTTCACCAAGGCTAACTTTATTACGTATATCTGGGAAAACGTCCTTCAATACTTCGTGTATAGAAGAATTTATATAGAATATAAATATGATTGCCTTCACCTACTTCTGGATATATATTTATGAAAATAAAAATAAAGTTTCATATTTAAACGAATTAATTGTTTACGTGTAGTACTTCTCCGTTATACTAGAGCGTATTCAAAATGGCTTGAAAATATACGGTAAAACATGAACATTGCGCTAATATGATCGCTTAGAAAATAATATCATAAAGCGAATTGTGTTCTTCTTCTTCTTCTTTTAATAAATCTGACGATCTGTGACTCATAAATCATATCTCGTCGGATTATGAGATCTAGATATCCCTCCATCTCTTAGACGGTCTTCCAGGTGGACGGTGTCCGGAGGGGATTTCATAAGCGGCTGTATATGCAAGTCTCACCATCCATTCGGCCTACATGGTCCCTCCAGTATCTTCTTCTGGATCTACTCCACTGAACGATATCCTCTATTTCGCAAGTTTTTCTTATGTCTACGTTGCGGACACGATCTCGAAGAGTTTTTCCAGTAATTGATCTAAGGATCTGCATCTCCGATGTTCTTAGAAGTCCCTTGGTTTGCACAGTGTCAGCCCGCGTCTCTACAGCGTACGTCATGATAGGTCGCACGCAAAAAAAAAATATTCAAAACCTCTTCTGGCTTACAGAGTTTCAGCTCATGTGGCTATTCCTCTTACGTCTGATGGGAACATTGTTGGAAGGTGATTTGGTGGGTTGTTGGTTTATGGGGGGGCATGATTACTTAGATTTGTGGGTTTTGATTCAAAATTTCTTCCGCAAGCCGGGGTTCTGAACTTCTATGGGAGTAGCGCCGCTGGTCGCACGCATGTTTTATAAATTCTGATCTTGCTGTCGATAGGCATGTGCTTGTTCTTCCAGACCAGATTCTTCAGGCATCCTGACACGGCAGATTGTGTTACATTTATAAATTTTATTTCAAGTATTTTTTTTACTTGATACTCGAAGTAACTTAGTACGGAGGTACTTTTAGGTATGTTAAAGAGTCAGTTACTCTCTCTTTTGATTATATTGTCTTAGATTCTAGTATCTACCGCAGATCTTGGGTCCAACAATAGTTTTAATGAGTCTATGTGAATATCGCCTAAGAAACTTATAAAAATAATCACTTCAAAATATATGTATGTCATCATCATCATCATTAGCCTATATCCGTTTACTCCAAGACCCATCTGTTTCTATGTCTGTTGATCTTGGGCAACACGCATTCATGTTGTACCGGCGGTCTCCTTAATTTCGTCCTTCCATCGAAGTTGGTGACGTCCTGGGTTTCGGGTCGCAGTTCTAGAACACCAGCAAAGGAGGCGTTTTGTTCATCAGAGCTGCGAGCGACATGGTCTACCCAGCACCATTTTGGCGCTGCTACTCTTATGGTGATTTCCGACACATCTGTTCTGGCTCTAATAATGGTGTTTCTCACCCTGTCCGCTAAGATGATTCCCAACATATTTCCATAGTTTTTTGGACGGATCTCAATTTATTCTATGTTCGACATACTTTGTGTTGTAGATGTTTTATTTGTTATTTTTATTTTTTATATACTTTTTATATCACTAACTTTAAAAAAAATTAAATTAAATATCAGACCTGTTTTGGACATCCCGGTCCTTCCTCAGTGATATTATAAAGACATTCAAAATATTATAAAAAAATTTTACAAATATGATCAGTTTTGACAGATGTTATAAAGCTTTATTTTGGAACCTAAATAAATATTTATAACACTGTCAAAACTGATCATTTTGTAAACAATCTTATATTGTTTTTAATATCTTTATAATATTACTGAGGAAGGATCGGTTTGTCCAAAACATGTCTGATATTTAATTAGATTTTTTTAAGTTAGTGTTGTATATACAAAGTATATAAAAAAGAAAAAGGCAAATCGGGTCTCAATTTATTTGCGCTTTTCTCAGACAATGTTATAATTCAAACCCATAAGATAACACCGCAGATGTGAAACACTTTCCGTTTAGTGTTAATGAGGGTTCGTGGATTTTTCAGGATATGGTCTAATTTACGGAAAATCGACCAACTCAAATCAATTCTTCGGTCGATTTCTGCGGTTTGTATATACACAATACATAATTATGTATATACACAATAAATATATAGTGAGTATAGTTCAGTCAGTGCAATATTTAGAATTCATATGACGAGCGGTGATGCAATTAGAGTCAAATGACCAAATTGTTCCGGTACCCAGTACCAGGTAACGTGAGCATTCCCAGTCAACAATTAGTCCCGCGCAATTCCCATTGCAATGCTATAATTACATATCTGGAGTGTGTTCGTGCATAGTATATACGAACGTGACGGCCGATTCATCGCAAAGGATTAAGCAGGGAAGAAAAATTGTAGGAAAGCTATTGCAACGAAATTAGACCTAATTCTCAGAAACGTATTATTCTAGCGAAGACAATAAAGGTCATGAAGCAAGTTCACCTTTTTTACACAAAATTCTACCTTATAAGCATCATACTCTAACCATTATGCTCACATTAAGTTTTAACGATGTTTTTTCACCATTGAATTATATTATACAATCAATATTTGATAGTATAATATAATAAGAGTATATTATATATTGTTTCTTTGGCGATGAGGTTCGCAACCCAACACACCGCGTCTCCCGCGGGGCGAAAAGAAAAGAATGGAGTACCGCATCAGTAAAAGTGTGACAGTCCATTATTTCTGCCTACCCTTTCGGGGAGACGGCGTGATGGTTAGTTAGTTAGTTAGTTGAACATTGATATGAAACTCCATATCAAGGGGTTACGCTACCTTGGCGCTCGGAAAAATAGGTATAAAAGGATCATTTTTTCAACACTGCCATTATATTTAATTAAATAATCTTTGTTTTAACATGAAGATAGTATTTTCATAAACAATTTATAATATTAAATATTGAAAAAAAAATAAGCCGATATGTAGAGTCCTGTTTTGAAAATCCTTTCTGATAGTGTACATGATTTCTTTATAATGCATTGTCTGAAATCAAAAAATCATATTGTTTATTATTAGGAATTGTAATAGCTATCAAATGACGTATATTTAAGGATTATTATTTTTTTGTATAAATGGCAGCTGTAAAATAAACTCTGTGAGTTTAAAAAAATTATCACTTTTGAACACGAAACACAATCAACAAAAGCCCACCTCGCTTTTTAGATAATATTATAGAAAATAATTGTTGTAAATTTCAACCAAATCGGTTAAATAGATCGGGAGATATCGTGTACACCGTTTTAAAAAGGTAGTTTAAAAAAAAGGCAAGAGAAAAAAAAGTAGGACGTCGGCGTCTTTAAATTGAATATTTGAAATTTCTGAACCGTACATGAGGACATCTATTGTTGTTGTGGTGTCCTCTGACTTTTTTTGATCTCCACTGATTTTTGGGGAAATTTCAGGGCGGCGTAACCCCTTAAATAATTAATACGAATGAAAACGTCTTAGAAGTTCTGTCGGGGTTAAATGCGTAACCCAGATAAACATATTTCATGAAGAAATATATGACACGAATAAACACAAAAACGCTGACCCAAGACCTAATTATCAAATTTGATGATTCGCGGGCCCTGAATTCTTCAAGTTGGTCACTAGGTCAGGTCATCGGATCAGGTCATCGGATGACGAAACCAAAGCATATAAAAGCAGTACTTCCGAACACCCAATAGGATCAGTTACTCTTACGACTTCTAACAGACGCGAGATATCGGACTCCCTCCGACGCCGAGCTACGAAGCTAAGGCAGTCCACTCTAGACGTCAGTCAACTCTAAACGTCAGCCAGTATCGCGATCTCGAAGAGACACGAGTCTCCACTACGCAGTCTACGTACGAGAAACCTCCGACGACTCCTCGCTCCAGCCACTCGACGATACCGCCCAGCGAGCCCTTATCCTCTACGACTCACCACCGGACTCCGCCCCGCTGCCATCGACATCCAGCCACGCTCCATCCCGAGTACTTCATAACCTTAACGTAGTGTTACCTGTGATCCACCACCACCGAAACCCCCACAGTTCTATTAAATTTTATTGTGCTTATTTTATCGACATTTCATAGTGCCTTTGACAGGCGAAACATGTCATTCCCATGAAACGTAATAAAACTTCTTGAAAACAGATGTTCTCATTCGTATTAATTATAATACGAGTATGTTAATATGACCTCACACAACTCTGTAAACTATCTAACTAACCATTGGGCCCTTTCCCCGTAGTCAGAAAGAATAGACCGCCATAATGCTCTATCTTTAGATACCTCTCGACATTCCCCTATATTCATACAACGTAAATTAACGCTCATCAATCTTTCCGACTTCGAATGTGACCGCCTTTTAGTAATAGATTTATTTGGTCATGCCATATTTTCCTCGGTCGTCTTCGGCTTCTTTTTCCATTCACACTAATTGCATACAACTTTTTAACCATTCTTCTTTCACCCATTCGTTTTACATGTTCAAACCTCTGCAATGCTAGAAAAAGAAATTTGCGAAATGATATATTGCGATAGATCTCTCTGACACTGTAACCTTTTGTTAATTTTACTTGCGTGGAAAATTATTGAAATTTGTATATTATAGATTTTGCGTAGATACATATTTTTGTTCAATAGTCATTATTTTTTTCTTTTTTCTAAATAATGCACTGACACCAAGATACGAGTAAAATCTTATTATATCTTGCCACCATATTCCTGTGATAATTATAACAAATATTCTTCTTTCTTTGGTGCCGTGTCAGGTCCCTCAGGCATCTCTGTCCTGCGCCACTTGGAACAGGTTCTGAATTCTTGTCATTCCTGTCCATTTTTTTATGTTCCGCAGCCAGGACATCTGTCTTCTACCAACTACCCGACGTCCCTCCACTTGACCCATTAATATCAGTCGAAGGAGGTGGTATTTTTCTCCCCTTAGCACATGACTCAAATATGAGACCTTTCTTATTTACACACTCGACAACAGCTCTCTATTTTGTCTCACTCTTTGTAGTACGTCTGCATTACTGACTATATCGGTCCGCGGTATACGGAGCTGCGGTGTATCCACATCTCGAACGATTCCAACAGGTTCATTACATTCACTTTGAGAGTCCAGGTTTCGCAGGCATATTGTAGAATAGACCATTTATAACATGTAATCATTATTTGTCGGAGTTTCAGGTTAAAATTAGAGTTGCAAAAGAAGGTTCTTATTTTATTAAATGCAGCTCGTACAACTTCCTTTCTGTATTTTATTTCAATGGCCGGGTACATCGCTTTAATCATAATGGTGCCAAGGTATTTAAAATGCTCAACTATTTCCACATTCAAATCATTTAGTTGCAGAATAATTATTCCCCCAAATGTCATCCATGATTTTCTTAACATTGATTTTCAATACAAATAAAATAAGATTAATTGCACTTTTTTTTATTTTAATGTATTTGAGAATTATATTTTATTTACGGAACACCATTTTTATAATGGCTGAATAATATTTTTCATTATTTAAAATAATTCACAATACCTATATACAAAATAAATTAACAAGTCAATATTGTATAAAGTTATTATCTTCTTCTCTGGTTTCAATCCTGGGATTGGTTTGCAGCAATTTCCTCCATTATTCTCTTCCATTTTTCCCTGTCTTGTGCGGCTCTTTTGAGATCTGCATATGATGAGCAGCGTACGTCCACCCACAGGTCCTCCAGGTACTCTTGGCGTGGGCGTCCCCTAGAGTTTGTCCCCTCGATCATACCCTCCATTATGGCATGCAAGAGACCTTCTTGACGTATTACATGGCCGATCCATCTTGCACGCCTTTCGGACAAGGTCCTGAGCAGGTGCCTTCCTCCTTCGATTCCTTGAAGAACTTCCTCATTCGTGATGTGGTCTTATCCCTTTCGGATAGGCACCATGTCTCGCAGCCGTACATCAAGACACTCCATACATAGGTATTGATGAGGAGTATTCTCAGTTTTAGGTCTATATTATTTGACTAAGTTATTATATAATATGAAAAAATATTTCCTTATTATTTTTATTAACAATCATTGAGGAAAAATCCGTTTGATATCATTTCCGTATTTATCGTTGTGATTTCCATCGAGTACCTACATGTATAAGTTTAACAATAAAAATTAATCATTCAGAAATTTTATATGTTTTCTTCAAAAATAAAAGTTAATGATATTATATTTAAATTCTATTTTGCAATCCACTAAGGAATCTACTAAGGAACAGACCCTGTAATACTCGCTTCATGGTTTCAAGTGCTCATTTTGTTTGCGATACAAGATTATTCAAAATTCAGTTCAAAATATTTTTAATTGATTTTAAGAGCATGGGTCAATTTATTTTATTTACCCTTCTTAATGTTCCTGTAATTATTTTATAAAATAATGAAAGGAACATAAAGATGGTTTAGACACATGGAAATAATGAATGGTACAAAAACTATGTCAAAGATGTAAATGGAACTAGAAAAAGAGTAAGACCGAGGAAAATGTGGCACGATTGATTGTCGGCCATGTAAGGAATCGGAGAAATCGATGTATGAATGTTAAGAAAGTGAGAGAAGTAAGCCAGGAAAGAAATGTGTGGCAGGTAATTCTTTCTGCCTACCCTTTCGATGGTAAGATAGTTAGGTTAAAGGTTAATATTTAGCTATAATAATGATTTTATCAGAATGAACTAGCGCGTGGTAACGAATCTGGGGGGACCACATCGAGAGGATGGACCCAGCGAGGATTCTCAAGATCATGAATCAAGAGACTCTAAGGGATGGACACCATTGAGATGGATAGAAAGTTGGACCTCAACATCACAAGGTTAAAAAAAAATTATTCTCACCAGATCCCAAGATATACAGAAAGAAGAAAAAGAAGAACTCTCTGGTTACTCAGTATCCATCACCGTGCGACGAGTGTTAACAGAGGTCGCTGCATACGTTATAAGGGGATATATAAAGCCAAAGGGCGGTGTCTTGTATGCAAATATTCTGGCAATTTTCAGTAGGGCGTGGGTGATTGGTAGTCAACTTGGCGTGGTCCCAGCAAAAAGGGCCAGCGTCCGTCCCTTTGAAGAAGAGATTTTCATTAAATGTTGTGGCATTCTGGGCGCAAGACCTGAAATACGTAACAGCAAAAATATGCGAAACGAAAAAAGTCACGCGTATTGTGGGGGGTTTATTTCGTGAAAAGGGTATACGGCGATGACGTAAAAAAGTCGTTATGAATTGATAATGAATTCATCGGAGCGACGGTCAAGCGGGCAGATCGCGTGGCTCGTAATACAGTAGACAAGGTTAAAAAGTATTTAAATATGTCATATTATAATCTAATGATTTTACCGAAATCTCTTAATGGAAGTTCATTTTAAATAATGATTGGTGTCGATCACCAGGATGACCACAAAAAAGATGAAGCGAAGGCTGGCCGTATTCATCACAGGAAGAAAGACGATGCCAAATCATCTTTATTGTTTCTTGAACAATGATATAAAACTCCATATTAAATTATTAATATGTATGAAAAACGTAAGTTTTCAAGGAGTTTTATTATAATATTTATATATGACATGTTTCGCCCTTCTCAAAATATTTTGAAACATTTTGAAAATTCCTTAGAAGGGCGAAACATGTCACACATAAATATTATAATAAAACTCCTTAAAAACTATCGTTTTTCATACATATTAACAAATCAAATCAGTTTATTTCATGTCGAACGTGTTGTGAATGTTGCGACAGCTGTTTTGACATCTGATGTTGGCTACATCACGTATTACGAACAACTAAAGATATAAATTGAAGACTTGTTTTTCCCAGCTTTGTTAATTTTTTTTGTAAAATTGTCAACAGATTTTTGCATCATCAATTTTAATGACTCGTCACGCTAATGAGTTTTTGACCTATTAATAGTATGCAAGTCTTTCAATTTGCGAATTAATTTGTTTGTAACAGCTGATGATGCTAACATCGGTTGGCGAAACAGCTGTCGCGACATTTTCAAAAAGCTAATAATAAAAAATGTTACATTATGATTGTGTTTTATAATAATATATAATATTATAGTATAAAACCACTTCTAAAAAATGGAAGGATTCCCTGAGAATCTCAAATACAAGATAAACATAATACGATAAACTCCATAGTAGATATACAATTGAAATATTACGTAAAGTAGATGATTTCTTTTTTCAGTTATTTCATATTGATGAAAACATCCGTATAAAATTGTTTAGGGGGTAGAAATGTTTCGCCTACATACGACATCATTAAATGTTGTATAATGTCCTTCTTCTTTCCGTGTCCTGTCAGGTCTCCCCAACGTTGACTATCACCCATGAGTAGGCCTCTCCGTCCTGGGCAGCTCGGAACAGCTCCCCCACGGTCCTCAGCCCCGTCCACTCTCGGATGTTCCTCAGCCAGGAAACCCGACTTCTCCCAACACCTCGTCGACCCTCAATCTTACCTAATTAGGCGTGATATGTCACATAAATGATTATGCTTAAACATCATCAATATTTAATATTTCGTATGGAGTTTGAGATCATTGTTCAAAAACAGTACAAATTTTAATGTTTTATTTTTCCATTTTTTGTTTTGTAGTTACGCATGAGAAAAAACGTGAGGAGAAAATAGCAAAATGTAAATGTTTCGAACAAAGAGATTAGAGCCATTTCGCTCGGGTAATGGAAATATCCTCGGTCATAAACTCTTCTTTACGGCAAGAAAGCGATAAATATTAAATATACATGTTCCAAACACTTTATCGTATGGGAATGTTCCCTGCGAATAGAATTTAAACCAGAGTTTTGCATAATGAAGGATATGTCAGATGAAATATGGTCGAGGGATGAAAGTAATAAGACTAAAAGATGCAATAGAAAGACTCATTCTGCTGAGAAATCTTATTTCTTCTTGTGGTCCTTTAACACCTACGTGGTGCATACGTTGAGGTATTTTTTCTGTCTTGCACCTGACACATAATACCGCTTCTTGAATACACAGTCGATGCTTGATATATTATAGAACTAACTAACTAATTATTACGCCGTCTCCCCGAAGAGGTAGGCAGAAAGAATAGACTGCCACACTTTTCTTTCCTGACACATTTCTCTCGCTTCCTCAACATTAATACATCGTGTCATACACGCGCGTCGAATATTCTGACTCCTCACATGGCCGACATTTAATATTTGATTAATTTGATCGTGCCACATTTTCCTCGGTCTTCCTCTATTTTTAGTTCCATTTACATCGTTAACATATAATTTTTTACCATTCTTTCTTCATTTATTCTTTCCATGTGTCTGTATTTTTATTATATTAGCACTCTGTATGAATGATGCATAATCTCTGTACTATTTTATAATTTATAGTTTTATGAAAATTTTGTAATTATAATAGTATTAATCGTTATTTATTTAATGGAAAATACTGTATAAGACTTTCGAAATTACATTTTCGCTGTTGCCTCCATGATAATTAGAAAATTGCTCACCTGTGAGAAGGAACCACTTAAATATAATGTAAATTTAAATAAAACAATACCTGTGTCAAGATAATGATTGGGAGGTCGGAATAAGCTGGGATAAAGGGCTTTCTATAAATTAAACGTTTTTATTTCACTTTTTAACAACGTCCAAAGAAGGCAAGCTGGCTTGTGTATTTAATTTAATTTAATCTTGACAACTGTTGTCAAAAAAAGGTTACAAATGAGACGGGTCAGCTATGTCGCGGCTAATTCATCCTTATTAGCCGGGTCACTTTTTTAACGACCTATGAGAAGAGGGTCCCTTGTGTTATGCCAGCCGAGTCACACAGACAACACGGAGACGAATATCTAGCTGTTCTTCTTCGCTGTTTCTCTCCTAGAGATTGGTTTGCAGCAAAGTCTTCAGTCTCGTCTTCCACTCTCATCCGTCTTCCGTAGCCCTCTTCTACTAAAAATATATGATGCACTTCATATTGATGTGATTTATGTGATGCACTCATTAATGAGAGTAGGCTGACTTTTCGTGCACATATCGAGAGAATTTGTGACATTGCACTGAAGATGTTGGGCTTCATCATTCGGACCGGAAGAGTTTTCAGAAATCCCAATGTGCTCAGAGTCGAGAACTCGACCGTGCTAGAGGGTGTTGGTCTTTTTGTCCCTGATAGGTTTCTCCGACAGCGACAGCACAGATTGTTTTACCAACCGGCCACCCGAACCAATCTGCCTCTGGTGACACCGGTGGGAAGAGTAATTAGTGATTGAAGTGAAGTGAATTAGTGCTGAACGCGGTCTCCTCGGAGATCGACGTCTTTTATATTAGTGAAGGTACGTTCAGGGGACAAATACTCTTGACTTTAGAAAGAATGTTGTCTTCCTAATGTCGAACCATCTCTAATGCGTTCCTGGTACTTTGTTGTATTTTTATAATATTTTACCCGTACTCAATTGATGCCTTAAACATTTTCCTGTTTGTAATGTCTTTTGAGTTAATAAACTGATTTGATTTGATTTGATATCCCCGCAAACATATTTCAATATAAAGCAGCGACACATTTCGGTTTTCTGGCGGTTAATTCGCAATCCAGCCCCCTCCAGGATCTCTCTTTACTCCTTAACCATTAGTTAAAGATGCTGACCTCTATACTGATGAGGACAATGTCATTCAACTATAGGGGATCAGATGATCCAGCAAAAATGGCCGTTCACAATGGAATTCTTGTCCCAACCCTTATTTATGGAAGCGAACCATGGCACTGGCAAAAGAAGGATGAGAGCAGAACAAATGCGATAAAGATGAGACCCCTATCTCGCCTGTAATCTCTGGCGCTCTAAAATCCACAATATGGAAAAACAAAGACATGGCCATTCAGAGTAAGATGAGAATCTATAAGCCTTGCGTAAGACCAATAATAACATGGGGCGTCGAAGCAAGGGCAGACACAGTAAGGACCAAACAAGTTTTTAGACTTGCGAGATGAAGACACTGAGGACGATAGCAGGCAAGACGCTGAGGGATCGCGTGAGGTACACCAGAATAAGATAGGTATGTGAGGTTGAGGATATCATAAGATGGAGCAGACGGCGAAAAAGGGACTGGTATTGGCATGTTCAAAGAATGGACAACACCAGACTGCAAAATCAGCCTCATGGGACTCGTTCTCGTGGAAGTCCTCCTAAAAAATGGAAGAACAGCTGGGAATCTACCTCACAGGAGGAGCAACACTCTGAAGAGCAGACTACATAGGTATACAACAAGGAAGAAGAAGAAGGAGAAGAATGTTATAATCAAACTTCTAAAAAACAAACGTTTTCATTCATATGAATAATTCAACTTGTACCTAAATGGTAACTAACCATCAAGCCGTCTTCCGGTAGAAGCAAGCAAAAATAATGAACCGCATCATGTCATACAAATCACCATCATCAGCCGTTAATCGTCCAATATTGGATACAGGCGTCCCTTCTCAACTTCCACAACACTTTGTCTTGCCACTCTGTGCCATTGACCTCCTTCCACTGTTGTTATGTCATCAAACCACCTTGCTTGTGGTCTGCCCGTAAGCCATATGAACATACGACAATTTTTCCGACTCCTGACATGCCTAATATTTCGTATTCAGTTAATTTGATCAAGCCAGGTTTTTCTCCGTCTTCCTCTATTACTTGTTCTGTTTGCATCGTTAACGTATTATATAAAGTCTATATTATTCTTTCTTTATTCATTATTTCCATGTGTCCAAACCATCTTAATAATCCTTTTATTATTTATTCATAAAACATTCATTTTCACTGCATTCGCTTCATATATTTACATTTGATACTGTATCATAAACAGATTTACCACTCAGTAATTTGTCTAAGAGATCTCATTTCTTCTGCATTTATTCTTATTTAAACTTCGTGGAATAGGTACAGGAACAGGTATGAGGTTCGCAACACATCACACCGCGTCTCCCGCGGGGCGAAAAGAGAAGGATGGAGTGCCGCATCAGTAAAAGTGTGATAGTCCATTCTTTCTGCCTACCCTTTCGGGGAGACGGCGTGATGGTTAGTTAGTTAGTTAGGAATAGGTACAATATTTTGAATTTGTCACCGATGTATTATACTCAAATTTACATCACATTCATTTTAATCGTCAAAAGAAGTGTTATTTTTTGCATATTTCTAACAAGATAATATACTCGTATGGCAGAAATAACCAACTGTTTGGTACATTGTGAAGCATTTCTTAATTTATCCTTCATTATATGCTTGACCCATTTCGCACAATGTGTAGGTTCCTTTAATCAGGGGTAAGTTTAGTAATTCGCGTATATTTTAGTGCCGGACCTCGTTATTGGTCCTGTCGGGGTAGCATCCCTTCGGACGACTGGGGGCGAGGTAGGGGGGTTCCCCCACCCCGACCCTCGCAAAACAACGGACAGTATAATCCGCCGTGCTTAGCAAACTGGACAGCAAGATGGGCCCTGCCGCCGAGTGATGTTGATGCTTACTGCTATTATAATACGTGTATTATACGCAATGCGGATCTAGATACATATTATAATCAAATTCAACTTGGAATATGAGATTATTTTGTTTGCGTGTGTGCGTATGTAAGTGTAAGAAATTGCGCTGATATTAGAGATGAAAGAGAAAATATATAGTATGGATAAAAATTTTAAATTAATATATTTAAACGATAACACTTTAAATAGTCCATTGTTTTGGCCGAAACACTATGAAACATTAACATTATACACTGTTAAATTAAAAAACTTAACAGTTAATCAATTACTAAAAGGCGGCCACATTCGAAGTCGGAATAATCGACGTGCGTGCATGGTACGATGTATGAATGTAGAGGAATCTCAAGAGGTATACCAGGAAAGAGCATTGTGGCGATCCATCCTCTCTGCCTACCCCTCCGGTTAAATGGCGTGATGGTTAGTTAGCTAATTTTTAAGTCAATTGTATTTTTATTTTTCGTCACAGCTATTTCGTCAACCTATGTTGACATCATCAGGTGTTACAATAATATATCAACTGTCAAATAATGACATCATCAGGTGTAACAATAATATATCTTTATAAAATAACCACAACATTTTAGAAGCTATCAAAAGTATATTTTTTATAAAGTTATAGAAGCTATTTAAAATTTGTTTTAATGCAAAATAAATTTCACACTATGAACGTATAAAAACAATTAATGTTTGATAATGCCTTAGATAGACGAAATATATCATTCCCATAAACTATAGTACAATAAAACTTCTAGAAACTATACGTTTTCATTCGTACTAATCATTCAAATATAGTTTTTTTTTTACATTTTTTAAGTAATTTATGGTAGTATATTCCTCTAGTATATTCAAATCCTTAACGTAATATAAATAAAGCTGAAAATGGCACTTGCAAATAGCGCTGGAAAAGGGTAATATACTTAAAATAAAACAAATGTTAAATTACCTCCGTATCCAGCTCTTAATTTAACTAAATAAACTCTTAATTTAACTACTCACAAGCCGTCTCTCCGAAGGGGTAGGCATAAATAATGGACTGCCAGACTTTTCTTTCCTGGCATACTTCTCTAGTTTCTTCAACATTTATACATCGTGTCATGCACGCATGTTGATTTCTCCTCACGTGACCGACATTAAAAATATTTGATTTGTTTGATCATGCCACTTTTTGCTCAGTCTGCCTCTTTTTCTATTTTCATTTCCATTGTTAACATATACTTTTTTAACATATACTTTTATATACTTTTTCTTCATTCATTATTTCAATATGTCCAAACCATCTTAATGACCTTTTCATTATTTTGTTCATAACACCATCATTTACACCGCATTCATTTCTTATATTTTCATTCGACATTCTATCATACACAGAGTATCAACACATTCGTCTAAGAGATCTAATTTTTACTGCATTTATTCTACTTTCATCATTCTTTTGCCAGTTCAAAAAAATTATAACTTCCATATAATATTTTAAAACTTCTAGAAAGTTTTTATCGGAATCGATATTTAATATGATGTTTTATCTAAAGAATTGTGTATCTTTGCATTAGTGAAAAAGGCTAATAAACACGAGACTCATGAACACGAAACATTTTTTTTTTTTAATATTTTTTGTGAATGTATACTTATACTTGTATACGAATACTGGATTTCACCCATATACTCGTACAAGTATAAGTATCCATTCACAAAAAATATTTGTAATCATTCTGGTCAATTCTTTGGCATATAGATAGGAGTGATATCTCCAGGCGGCTTTTAAACAATGCGCTAATGGCGATAACCTTCACATTGTGTTAATAAAGTAGTTTGCTAAATGCTAAAAATTAATCTCTAAAAATTAAAAAAAATTAATAAGTAGATTATATAGATTAATCTTAAAAAGATTAACATATGTAATCAAATCTACATAGATGGTGTATTGAAACTGACATGTGAAGATAAGCATAGATTTGTAGCATATATACAACCTCCAAAAATTTGTCTTACATGGTCATAAAGAAAATAGGTGGAATGGGGAATGTTGTAATTACATAAAGCGTGCGCTTAACCCAACCAATGACAGGTCATAAGTCCTGTAAACACCTTGATCAACCATATTCAGTTTCCAGTTTGCATCTTCGTCTCTATTGAGATACAATTAAATTTCATATTTTTTTTAAATCTGAATCATAACTATGACAACATACGAATGAAAATCATATCTATCTTTTCTACAGATCTTTTGCGGTCTTGGGAAAACCTTTGAAATGTAATGAGTAAATCTAGTGGGTCACTTTGATTGAATATATTTGTCCCCAGTAGACATTTACATGGGTCCATCCATCCCATAGTAGGTGACAGAACTTTCTTATGGCCCCGGACAACTATTACACTATCATTTTTAATGAATAGTTTTGGTTCAATACTTCTTCTTCTTCTTCTTCAAGTGCCCTGTCGGGTCCCTCCAACGTTGGCGATCACCTCGGCGAAACTGTCCCTGTCCTGCGCCGCTCGAAACAGCTCTTCCACACTTCGGATGCCGGTCCACTCCCTCA
The DNA here is from genome assembly GCA_022606425.2 of Lepidostoma basale. Taxonomy (NCBI): domain Eukaryota; kingdom Metazoa; phylum Arthropoda; class Insecta; order Trichoptera; family Lepidostomatidae; genus Lepidostoma; species Lepidostoma basale. The sequence goes on along the minus strand of JAHDVF020000042.1, from coordinate 794,123 downwards.
CGTTTCGCAGCCAGGACATTTGTCTCCTTCAGGGCCTTCGGCGTCCCCCAATCAGTTGGAGAAGGTGGTACTTTTCCCCACGTAGTATATGACCCAGATGTGAGATCTTTCGAACCTTGATAGTTGATAACAGTTCCCTGTCAACTCTAGATCGCCTCAGGACTTCGGTATTGGTAACTATGTCTATCCAGGGAACTCTGAGCATTTAGCGATGGAGCCATATTTCAAATACTTTAAACTTAAAAACGTTTTGAATCAAGTATCATGAACGAAAACATCGTGAAATATTAAATGAATTAAGTCAGTTTTTAATTTTTGTTCAAAACGATAAAAGTTAAAATACTCAAATTCGTTAGATGTATAGTGCGTCGATTGATTTGTGAAATAAGAATAAATATATATAATTTTAATGTTTACTTGAAAATTCTTCAAGTTAAGTTTAAAGCAGGAAAATATATCGAGAAAAAAAAACTAACTAACCATCACGCCGTCTCCTCGAAAGGGTAGACAGACTGTCACACTTTAACCGATGCGGCACTCCATCTTTCTCTTTTCGCCCCGCAGGGGGAGACGCGATGTGATAGGTTGCGAACATCATCGCCACCAATAGGCATCTCCCGCGCACATTTCAATAGTCCAACATCCACTTAATAAATCTAAAACAAATAATACAAAATACAATGATATACAAGAAAATAACAAAATAAAAATAATTTACCACAAAATGTTGTTTTAGATGGTGCACATATTGTCTGTTTAATTCATGTTCCGCGTAGACTGTAGCATTTGAAATGTGGCTCTATCGCCGAATGCTTAGAATTTCCTGGACAGACATGGTTACCAATACTGAAGTCCTGAGGTGAGCTAGAGTTGACAGGGAACTGTTATCAACTATCAAGGTTCAAAAAATCTCACATCTAGGTCATATACTGCGTGGGGAAAAGTACCACCTCCTCCTGATGATATTGGAGGGGAAAATTGAGGGACGCTGAAGGCCCGGTAGGAGACAGATATCCTGGCTGCGAAACGTGAGACAGTGGACCGGCATCCGAAGTGTCGAGCAGCTGTTCCGAGCGGCGCAGGGCAGGGACAGGTTCATCGAGGTAATCGCCAACGTTGGGAGGACCCAACAGGGCACTTGAAGAAGAAGAAGAAGATTGATTGATCTTTCTAGACTTCACCACAGTCAACAATTATCTTCTTTCTCTGGCTCTATGTAGCATATCATTGTTGATGACCATGTCAGTCCATGTGATCCGCAAAATTCTGCGATTAATATCCATATTCATTCAAATAATTAATCTCATCATATTAACGCGACAGCAAAAGTGGGTCATGTCGACTGGAAGAGTTGTTTCTATCTATCTGACGTGGCTGCTAACCAATCTGACTCACCTATAATGAGATAATTAACAAGTAATACTTCACTAGCGAAATTATAATTTTCTATTAGATGATACAACATTTTTTCTCGGCTTTTATCATTGATGAGCCGATTATAACGCTTAAAGTCCTCTGCATTCAAAATCTTCTTAAGCCGATTTTCATGTCTTTTTTGGAGGGCTTTTTTTTGTAAGAAAATAAAAATGAATCGTTTTGGAAATTTAGGATGTTTTTATTTACATATTAAAAATACATTTTTTTTTTAATTTAATAGTTTATTATTATGATTATTATAAATCGAAGTTGGCACCTCGATAAAAAAGCGCGTGGGTGGCCCGGGTGATTTTGGGTCTTGATGTTATCTGAAATAAAAAATTCTTGAAAATTCTTAATCTAAAGACATATCATTCTGGTCGGAACTACAGGAGTTAAATTTCATGAATAAATAACAAAATGGCGGACTTTAAAAAAAAAGTCAGCAAAGAAGGGGTTGTAAAATAAGAAGTTAGGGGTGAAAAAATGTCTCGGTAAACATTTATTCTCGGCTGTTATCATTGATGAGCCAATTATAACGCTTAAAGTCCTCTGCATTCAAAATCTCTTTGCATTAAAAGATAACTTTTCAAAAGAGAATGACTGTGTAATATAAGCCTCAGTACATCCGTTCCATTTTTTACCATACTGTGTTATGATTTGGGTACGATTTCATTTAACCTTTTGATACCGTATGACGTACATAAAAACAGAAAATCGGCTTAAATCTCCCGCCCTGACATCCGGAAACAAATAAGGTCTAATCCCGCTAAAGCTTCGGGGATTTGATTTTGGCGGACAACGCTTGGAGGCGCCTGTGCCCGGTGGTGGTGGTGGAGGCGCTACGGTGGGGGTGGCGGGGCCACGGGGCGCCCTCTTGCTTCCTTCGCCCTGTTGTCTATGCTGATAAATTGACCGCCTCCCTATCGCGGTACCTGTAAGGGGAAATATATTATTTTTGTCAATCTTCAGCCCAAACCGTGTCGAGTGGTTTAGATAAAAATCATGAGCTTCATTTCAATACTCTCACAAGAACCTTTTTTATGCTTACAGTATGGGTGAAAAGTCACTCAAATAAAATAGATGATATTGGGATGATGATTTGGATGGTTGATGCGATGGTTTCTAAGAACAAATCTAATAAATATAGAACATTAATATTTTGTGAAACTCTATTAAAAATTATAATATAAACGCGATTGTTTAATTGGTTTTACAAAATATTTTTATTAATTGTTTATTCTTCTTCTTTCGGTGCCATGTCAGATCCCCCCAACGTTGGCGATCATTGCATCAAAGGCATCTCTATCCTGCGCCACTTGTAATAGGTTCTGAACTCTTGTTATTCCTGTCCACTCTTTGATGTTCTGCAGCCAGAACCGCTGCCTTCTAACTCCCCGACGTCCCTTCACTTTACCCATTAATATTCTTCTTAAAGTGCCCTGTCAGATTCCCTCAATGTTGGGAATCACTCTGGTAAACTGTTCCCTATCCTGCGCTGTCCGGAATAGCTCCTCCACAGTTCCGATTCCCGTCCATTCCCTCACATTGCACAGCCAAGAGATCTGCCTTTTCCTGCCACCCTGGGGCCCTCTATTTTTCCCTTCAAAATTAGATGCAGCAGGCGATATTTTTCTCCTCGTAGAATGTGAACCAGATATGAAATCTTGCGGACTTTGATCAATGTCAGCAGCTCTCTATTTACTCCTGCACGATTCAGGACTTCTGTGTTCGTCACTCTGTCTGTCCTTGGGATCCTGAACATTCTTCGGTGAAGCCACATTTCAAATGCCTCTAACCGGTTCATTGTATTTACTTTTAATGTCCATGTCTCATACCCATAAAGCAGAACAGACCACACATAACACCTTAACATCCTCTGTCTTAGTTTTATGTTGACATTGTCATTGCGAAAGAGTGACTTCATTTTGTTAAATGCTGTTCTTGCTGCTTCAATCCGACATTTCAACTCTACATCTGGGTCAAGGGTGTCTGTAAGCATGCTGCCGAGGCATCTGAACTTTTGCACCTTTTCAACATTGTAACCGTTCAGTTGCATCACACATCACACATCACATACCTAGACCAATAAGCAAACGTACTCTTTCTGTTATGACTACACGACACGTTCTTTTTCGATGCGTTTTGAAAAAAATGACACTTTTAAAACGATGTTTTCTTACGGACCAAATCATTATATAAATCATCAATTATTTCAATATCTCTCGAGATTCTGATGCGCACGACTTATTAAACTTTCTTATGTCAGTCGTAGCCGTCGATCTGTTTATGTATATTATGTATTAGGTGTTTCGGAAAATTCAGTCCGTTTTACAACAGAGGGCTCTGGCTGCTTCAAGTCTTTTTGTAGTAAGCATTAACATCAGATCAGATCTGTCAATTAAGTTTAGTTTGAAAATATTTGTCATTCTCACAACAACATTTGTTTTAGCCCTCTTTAAAATGTCTACTTTCGTGGTAAATAGTAAGCATTTGTGGACAGTTCTGCTGTACTGTTTTAATTGGAAGAAGAGTGCAGCTGAGATGCATAAAATTCTATTAAATGTTTATGACGATCATACAAAAAAAAATTCATACAAAAAAAAGGACAGAACATTCCGAAATACGCAATACGTTATATTAGTTATTGTGAATCGTTAGCATTTAAACCATAAAATGTCTTACATGTATATCATGTATCAAAATTCAATAAATACGATTAAAATAATAGCGTCATGTCGTTCCCATAAAATATAATAACATTTCTAGAAAACAGACGTTTTCATTCGTATTAATTTTGCTAAGAGTAGAGCGCTGATGTTTTCGTTTCTTCTTCTATTTGAAATGCTCAACTGTTTATATAATTATTCAAATTTCATTTCTGTATACTTTATTGATGAAACAGAGAATACAACATTGTAGCTACCTGCACAACAACTCATTATATCTTATATTTCCTTACAAATTTATTCTCTTGATATTAAATCATTTATTGCCTCGTACTCAAAGGAAGGATTCATTTTGCAACTCAAATTCAAATTTTCAAACTCTTAAGCCAAGATGTTTTCGAATTTCAAGGAAATTTTGTATTTTTAATTAGGATTCTTTTAACCCATATTTAGAAAACCGTTACCCGATTAATAAATAACGAATCGTTTCTAGAACGGGTAAAGTATTTCCATTTTCAATTTATTTAAATTTATTTTGTCATATCGTATTTCGTTATATTATTTTTTTTTCTTCTTCTTTCAGTGCCGTGTCAGGTCCCCCCAACATTGGCGATCACTGCAGCAAAGGCATCTCTGTCCTGCGCCACTTGGAACAGGTAATAAACTCTTGTTAATCCTGTCCACTCTTTGATATTCCGAAGCCAGGACAGCTGCCTTCTACCAACTCCCCAACGTCCCTCTACTTTACCCATTAATATTAGTTAAAGGAGGTGGTATTTTTCTCCCCTTCGCACATGACCCAAATATGAGACCTTTCTTATTTACACACTCGACAACAGCTCTCTATTGGCTCTGGCTCTCTGTAGTACGTCTGCATTACTGACCCTATCTGCCCACAATATACGGAGCTGCGATATATCCACATCTCGAACGCTTCCAACCGGTTACATTACATAAGTAACCGGTTACATACATTACATTCACTTTTAGAGTCCAGGTTTCGCAGCCATATAGTAGAACATACCATATATAATATTTAATCATTCTTTGTCGGAGTTTCCAGTTAAGATTATCGATGCAAAAGAATGTTCTATTTTTATGAATTGCAGCTCGTGAAACTTCAATTTTGCATTTTATTTCAATGTCCGGGTCAAGCGCTTTAGTGATAATGCTGCCAAGGTACTTAAATTGGTTGACCATTTCAACATTATCACCATTCAGTTTCAGAGTGGATGAAGAATAGTTAAGTCACCCAAATGTCATCCATTTGGTCTTCTTAACGTTGGTTTTTAAGCCCAGATCCTCTCCTGCTATATCAATTTTACTTAGGAGTAAGCTATATCAATTTTATTTATAACCCCATTAACCTTCAATCCCAGGCTGGAGTTTTCAATACATCGGAAGACTTGATTGGAATACAAGTTAAATAATAGAGGTGACAAATTGCAGCCTTCTCGAACTCCTCTGCGTATCGCTATTTCGTCTGTACTATCATTTCCATGTCTTTTTTCCGCAGTTTGATACCAGTATTGATTCCTAACTTTTTTTTAAAATGAAACACCGAATTTTCCTTTTCTACGATTTTATTTATGTGTGGTGGGACATTTAAAAGAAAATAAAAATAGGGAAACATTTTTAATGAGCTCATTTTATTTTATTTTTTAAACTCTTTTTGATTTCCTTTCTAGCGGAGCAAAACCGGTCAATAGTTGAATAAACAAAATAAAGTAGTGTTTCTTTCACTTTTGAGTTATTCGACGTGATTTATACCTTTAACTTTGTAAAACAATATAAACTAACCATTTTAAATTAAAAATTCAATTATATATCAATCATTTTTTTATTTCATATTTCTACCATTTCTTCATATGTACATCTAATTTAAGTAATCTTTACACCTTCCACATAAGAATTCAATGGATTTTTATTTCTCATTTTTAATTAAATTAAATCAGATGATATACAAATTTGTATTTCTTTAATACTGTTTCCTTCATTAAGAATAATTTGATGTAAGTTTCTTTATGTTTCTAGTCATAAAAACCGAAGGACCATTAAAAAGTAAAACAAACCCAAATTAAGATACCAATTTCAACTTGCGTGCCTTCTTTATGACGTAATTTGCGAAACTGACAAAGGGCATACCATCAAGCAGTCTATTATGCATAATTATAATGAGTTATTTGTTGATACCATTCAAGAGCTTACGATTATAAAAGAAAAATTGTAAGGGATTGTAAAAACAATTCCTAACTGTTTAATTTACAACACTGTTATAATATCACAGTTTTTTTATTATACAACTTTTAAGAATGTCGCGACAGCTGATTAACCAACATTGGTTGGCAAAACAGCTCATATCAGCTAGTATCTCAACAAAGGTCAGCTTAAATAGACTGAGATTGGCTGGTGAAGCGCAAAGAATGCCATCATCAGAAACCCCAAAAAGGATGCTGGAATGCACCCAAGTGATAGATGACCAATTGGACGACCAAGTCAACGAAATTGTTACCGAGTGTAAAATTTGAGGGTCGAAGCAGAGAACAAGATAAATTGGAGGCGAGGAATAATAGAGGCTAAGATATGGGAGTAGGATATGGGCTGTAGGGCCATCGAAGAAGATCTTTTAAAAAACTCTGACTTATATGATCAATATAAACAAAAACGCCTGTCTTCTAGGAGTCTTATTATATAATATTATAGATGGAAAGATATGTTTCGTCCTTCTAAGGCATTCAAATGTGGCGAAAATTATAAACCTGAGTTAATGTAACAGAATATGGTAATTACGATAATTAAAATAGTTTACAATAGTTACGAGGTGAATGTTTCAAAATACTGGAAAGCATTTCTTAGAATCAACTAACGAATTTTATGACAATTTACAATGCTTATTCATTTAAAGAATACTAACTGGCGTTATATAATTATTAAAATGCTTAAGGTACATAAAAAAGTGTTTTCTTAGAAAAAACATATTTTTACACTTATAAATTAATTATTATGGTATTGAGTTTAAACCGTTAAATAATAAAACTCTATTTTGATGTTTCACAATTTAATTTTTATTTTTCGCCACAGCTGTTTCGTCAACCTATGATCATCAGGAGTTACAGTAATATATCAACTGTTGAATTTTTTTTTTCTCCTTGTATATATCAGGTCGTTTGAACCCAATTACTCTATACAATTTATTTTAGCTATTATATTGATTCTCGTGACATGTGATAGGTAGCCAATCGATCGCCATTTTTTTGTCACGTGAATTCTACACCAGACCAAGGACAGTGTGACAATCACACTGCCATCGCCGGGAATCGAACCCGTGACCTTGAGAATGGAAGTCGGAGCTCTTACCACTCAGCCACGAAGGCCGACTTTTGTAGTGAGTTTGCATATTTCAAATATAATATATTAATGATTCTATGTGTACATTAATATTATCCTTCCGCGATGTGGTAGGCTCTATCAATGTATTCTTCTGGTCTAGATCTGTAATATGAGAAAATACACCGTAGAATCAAAAGTTTAGAGAATTGTAAACTATTTCAATTGTTTTAATTACCATATTCCGTTACGTTAACTCGGGTATATAAACGATCGCGCACTAGATTCTCGCCACATTTGATAATGCCTTTGAAGGAAAAACATGTCATTCCATCTGAAATATAAAAAATCTCCTGGAAGACAGACGTTTTCATTAGTAATAATTGTTTATTCGGTGTTTCGAAAAATTTGATACGTTATTTGTATGAAAATCGCATTTATTTGAAAAGTAAAATAAATATAAACATGTCTATCGTTAGCCACTTTTTTTCCCACCTTTCTGGCAATCGATGAATCCATCGTCGAAAAAACGCCTCGTCTTTTGAGGTAATCTAGTCATCGACCCAATTCTTGACATATACGTACGGAAGTGTTGTTCTTCTAAGGCATGCGTCATGGATCTGAATAAATGGTAGTCCGATGGTGCCACGTCTGGTGAATAAGGCGGGTGCGGTATAATCTCCCAACCCACATTCTGTATGTAGTTTTGGACCGCGATTGCGATGTGAGATCGAGCGTTGTCGTGTTGAAAAATCCGCTTGTTGTGCCTATTGCTCCATTCCGGTTGTTTTTAATACGATGCCTGCTTTAACCGCATTAGTTTTGGTTGGTAGACATCTCTCGAGACCGTTTCAACTGGTTTGAGGAGTTCATTTTTCTGTCAAACTTTTTCGATCTTCCAGGGCGAACTTTGCCACCAACTCTAAAATCACCAGCTTTGAAGCGTCTACACCATTCTCAGCATGATTTATCCGATGTGGCATGATTGCCATAAACTTTTACAAGCATTTATGCACCTCAGCTGCACACTTCTTCCAATTATAACAGAGCAACAGAAATTCCCGCAAATGCTTCTTATTTACCTCGAAAGTCGACATTTTGAGGAGCAATAAAACTAATGTTGTTGTGAGAATGACAAACATTTACAAACTGAACTTAATTGACAGATACTCTGGCTTATAAAAAAAGGCCACCAGATTTGAAGGCTTGAAGCAGCCAGAACCCTCTGTTGTAAAACGGACCGAACTTTCTGAAAAATCTAATAATATAGAGTTTTACAACATTGTTCAAGAACAATAAATATTACTTACATATAAACTAAATAACTAACTAACCATCACGCTGTCTCCCCGAAGGGGTAAACAGAAAGAATGGACTGCCACACTTTTCTTTCTTGACATATTTCTCTCGCTTTTTCAAAATTCATACATCGTGTCATGCACGCGCGTCGATTTCTCTGATTCCTCACGTGGCCGACATTCAATATTTGATTTGTTTGATCGTGTCACGTTTTCCTCGATCTTCCTCTATTTCTAGTTCCAATTACATCGTTAACATACACTTTTTTACCATTCTTTCTTCATTCATTCTTTCCATGTGTCCAAACCATCTTAAGGATCGTTTCATTACTTATATAATATATATACGAGTATATAATATTATAATACATAAATTCTATGGAAATTAATTAAGTACACGAAATAACATTGTCTTAGTAAAATGTACTCCCTTTTCTATGTACAATTTGGACGGAAGATTCTGAATCCGTTAAATGTGACGCTCAAATTTCGTCATCTCTTTCTTGGCTATAAACATTCCTAAGACCCGAGTACAGAATGTCGTGACGCCGCAGCACCCGATTCTAGGCGTTTGACATCTTAATTGGGACATAATTAGCCAGATAACATCCCGGTACACCCGCCCTCCGCCAGAAAGCTCTTACGGTAATAAGAGAGGGTAGAATGTAATGAATAGTGGTACGGTAGAATGTAATCGTAGTTAACTAATAAGTAAAGTGGTGCAACTTTGTAATAATATGCGATACATTTGAGTTGAATAACACATTACATATTTATTGTTTCTTAAAAACATGTAAAAGTCCATGTTTAAGGTATGAACAAGTCTGCTTTCTATATTTTATGATATTTTATGGGAATGACATAGTGGGTCAACTTTGAAATGATATGCAATAAATTTTAATTTAATAACACTTACATATTAATTGTTTCTTAAAAATGATGTAAAAGTCCATATTTTATAATGAATATGAATTAAAAAGTCTGCTTTCTAAGTTTCGTTATTTTTTTATAAGAATGGCCTATTTTGCCTTGTAAAGGAAACATCACATTTTACTTAGTAATTTTAATTTTATACAAATGAGACGTAACAAACTTAATACATTTAGGCGACTCATTAGGACACAAAACGGATTAACAAAAATACAATAAAAATAAAAATAAAACTGTATAAATCAAATCAAATCAGTTTATTAACTCAATAGACATTACAAACAGAAAAATGTTTAAGGCATCTATTAAGTACAGGTAAAATATTATAAAAATACAACAAAGTACCAGGAACTCAGAGATGGTTCGACATTATGAAGACAAGATACTTTCTAAAGTCAATAGTATTTGCCCCCTGAACGTATAAAGCATATTTATATGCTAAGAAACAACATATCCCAGAAGGATTCCAAATATGTCGACGTCAGTGAGGCAGTCGTCCAGAATTAATCATATAATTGTTATGAACACTGCCTCACTGACACTGAAAATGTCCAAATCGAAAACCAATCTCTTTCTATTGGCATCACCAAAGGCAGGTTGGTTCTGCGTGTCTGAGTGAAGAACAAATGATGTCAGCGTTGCGACGGATAACCATTAGGCACAAATATAAGTACTGATTCCAGAACATAGGGGTTCTCAATAAAGCACCAAATCAGCTTGTAAAAATGGTTTGCTGTAAACCCTTATCTTTTCAGTTCAATGGAGTTATACCCTAGCATACCCTAGAAAAATGCCGTTGGATACAGCCAAGGATATACTCCGTACTCTCTCAATAGTAATGACTTGTATAATCTTGTATATATGTTGTTAATGTTGTGTTGTTGTTAATAATGTTAACAATTGATAATGCCTTCGCAAGACAAAACATGTCATTCCCATTTTAATGGGAATGACATGTTTTGTCTTGCAATAAAAATTCTAGAAAAAAGACGAAAGCGTCATAATTTTATCCGCAATAATAATAATATCCTCGTAACATTTTCCCGAAAAAATGTTTATTTGTTTTCAAAATATGAAAAAAAAGGCTAATTGCATATTCGATTTTTTTTTTCAAAACATTGTATTTTCACAAGATTTTTTTATACGTTTCATAAGCATGTTTCGGGCCACAGACACCCAAGTGGCTCAAAACATGTTTTGTGAAAAGTTCAAAAAAAATGTTGTGAAAATAATTATGTTTTTTTTTTATATATTCAAATTTGAATTCACAACAGTAAGTGATGGCAAATACAGAAAACATCCTTATTTCATAATGAATTTGTATTTTATCATAATTGAAACAAACAAAAACAAACAATGAGTTTCATACTATTATGCACTGGATTTTTTAAAGTATATTCAGTAAATTCATTATTCTTCTTCTTCTTCTTCTTTTAATAGATCTGACGATCTGTGACACAGAAATCATGTCTCGTTGGATGATGAGGCACAGCTGTCCCTCCATTTCTTAGGTGGTCTTCCAGGTGGGCGGTGTTCGGAGGGGATTTCATAAGCGGCTGTATATGCAAATCTGTCACTATCCATTCGGGCTACATGGTCCCCCAGTGTCTTCTTCTGGATCTACTCCACTGAACGATATTTCGCAAGTGTTTCTTATTTTTTCGTTGCGGACACGATATCGGAGAGTTTTTCCAGTAATTTATCTTAGGACCTTCATCTCCGATGTTCTTAGTAGACCCTTGGTTCGCACAATGTCGGCTCGCGTCTCTACAGCGTACGTCATGATATGTCGCACGCATGTCTTAATAATTCTGATCTTGCTGTCGATACGCATGTGCTTGCTCTTCCAGATCAGATTCTTCAGACATCCTGACACGGCAGAGGCGTTACTGACTTGTTCTCGAACTTCGGTATAAAGGTCATTATGGCTACAGATCTCTGCTCCTAAATATCTGAAACTCATTATTTGCTCCACAGGTATATCATCAACAGTCAGCTTATATCTTGTAGATTGTCTAGATATAGTGAGACTTTTTGTTTTGCTGACTGATATAGCCATATTAGGCTTTTGTGATACTGTGTGGAATTTGTAAAACATTCTTTACAGGTCATCTTCAGACTCAGCTATTAATGCGGCATCGTCTGCATAACAAATGACGTTCAAAATATTACTGCCCGTTTTATAACCTAGTCCCAAGACAACTACCTCTTCTATGATTTCGTCCAAATTTTTTTCTCAAATTATCTCCCTGTTTTCTACCTTTGCTTGCAGGAATTTCTCTAGACAGTCCATTATCAACCTTAATTTTTGTTTTGCAATTGGTATACAGATCTTGGACAGTCTTTATCAATGTATTGGATATTCCTCCTTCCTGTAATTCTTTCACAATATCCCTTAGCAAATTCATTGATTTGTAAAAATACGTTGCAAATAGAACAAGCGAAAACGTTGTCACCAAAAAGAAAAAGAAGGGAAATTTTACGTTATATTAAAAAAAATACATTGTACATTTAAATGTAACCTTTTTGTGACTTTTTTTTCATTTTTATCAATTAAAGCTTTTAAAACTAATTGTGAAATGAATCCTTTTAATTAATGCTAATAATTTATTGAAGTAAGGAATGATGTTTATTACATATTACAGAGCAACAGAGTTCTCGGAATGATTGCGCTTGTACGGTTATGTGGGTTTATACAATAATATCAGAGCACCGTAGCGATATACCCTCGGAAAATATTCCCGGTAGAGGAAGTGTTCCTACACACGTTACGTGAGTGAAAAGAAATAATAACATGTTTGCAATCTTAGAACTTCTGCGAATTTAACAAGCTGCTGTGCAGATCACAACCCCTGCAATTTCTAGGAAGTGCGCTTTAATGATTTCCTTTTAACCGCAAAGTTTTCTGTAAAGTTTCATTCGAGAAGTAAATTTGCAATACAAACTATACAAAAATACCCCGAAATGGCAAGCTACATCTGATAAAATCCTGAAATTTTCAGTGTGTTTGGAAGCAAATAGACGAGTCTTCGTTTCTGTGGATCACAGGAGACTTTTTGTTCTGATGATGTCAGCTCTCGTTTCTATTCCATACGTCATTATAGAACGTTTGCATGTCTTGTAGATTCGTATTTTGCTCTACTTTAGCTCACTTGATTTTAGAAAAAAAAAATGGAATTTGAATACTACCTAATGTAATATTTCTAGAAAATTCTCTACATATTTTGTAAACTGTGGTTTATCAATAAACAAAAATTAATAATTTTATATTGTTCTAAAAACTTTTGAGCTCATTAGAGTTATAGTATCTTCTAAAAAGTTAGATGATTAGAACTTTATATGATTGAACGTTGTATGATATTAATAGAAAAGTTCTGAATATACTGTACTCGTATGACACAGGTTTATATCAGATTTCAGGTATTTTAAAACTCTCCTTTTTTTTAATTTACAGATCGCATAAGTTATATAACAAATTTTGTCAATTTTCTTATCGGAAACATAATATAACAATACATTTTCCACAATTTTTATAAGAATGTTATGTTATGTGCGGAAAAACACTTATATAATTTATGACTCTTATTTTGGCGTTTTAACCCTGTTTTATCCACAAATGAATTTTTTCAACAATTTGAATGTATAATATCTTCAAAACAAATGTAGAAAAATTAACTGAAACATGAAAAACACATAGAACTTCCAAAATAAGGATCAAAGTAGAATAAATGCAGTAGAAATTTGATCTCTTTGAGCAGTAGTTACCATGTAAGTCCCGTGGACCTCCTGCTGATTTATTTTATTTAGAGCAGACCCCTAAATGTGAATGAGCTTAAAAAAACAGGTTGCCGTAAACCTTGCACGGATCCCCTGACGTTGTTCAGGGACCTTCAAATCACTTTTAATTTTCCACGGATCCCCTGAATGATCCCAGGGACCCCTGGGCGTCCGTATGGATCACTTTGGGAACCACTGTCACACGAATATGTGAAAAAACTGTGTGTGATAGTGTCGAATGAAAATATAAGAAGTGAATGCGTTGCGAATGATGTGTTATTAACAAAACAATGTAAGGATCATTTAGATGGTTTGGACACATGCAAATAAAGAATGGTAAAAAATAATATTTTAACGATGTAAATGGTACTGGAAATGGAGGAAGCCCGAGGAACACTTAGCACGATAAAAAAATCAAATGTTGAATATCGCAATATCGGCTACGTGAGGTGTCGTAGAAATCGTGCATGGCACGATGTATGAATCTTGAGAAATTGAAAGAAGTATGTCTGGAAAGAAAAGTGTAGCGGTCCATTCTAGGAGACGGCATGATAGTGGGTTAGTTTTTTGTAAAAACCCAATTCCAATTAATAATAAAATTACGAAAAGCGGTTTGAAATAACGTGTTAGCATTTCGGTTTTATGGGATTCATTTGGATAATAGCTAATTAATATTTTGACCCGCAATTGCAGATTATAGCAGGCTTTATGCATTTTGTGAACTGTAAACAAAAATTTGCATTAATATGTATAAACCATAACACTATAATAAACAAGGTAATTGACAATACAATGAAGCTAAAATTGGATACAAAACCGGCGGTACTGTTGAACAGGAATGGGTAATTATTGCTGGCATTCTATTTGATTTGTGAGTTTCATTTCATATTAACTGCGACAGCGCATGCTTAATAGTACTGGAATTATCCGATAATTTGTAACTAGCCATACTATTATTCTACAGATTGCTTGTTACGTTGATTGAGCGGTTTAAAATGATCATTAACAAACATACGCATTGTAATTCGATTGTTTTTCAATTTATTCGTTTAATCGAATCACGTCCTTTTCAAACAGTTTAAAATTCCTTTAATTAATCACATTCAATTCGTACAAATGGAAGAAACTAACCATATATCTAACGAAATAACTTACTAACAGAATGGTAGGAAGAGAGGATGAACCGCCATTCTGCTCTATCAGGACATACCTCTCGAGATTCTTTTATATATATACATTGTACATGCGCGCTCGTCGATTTTTTCGACTTCTAATGTGGCCGAATTTTCTTCTTCCGATGGCGCTACAGCTTTGGCCTCCGTCAACTTTCACCTCCAGTAGTCCCTGTCCTCACCAGTCGTCCTCCAGTTCGAAGAAGTTGTGCTGCGTCCCTTTTTACTTCATCCTCCCACCTCAGCCTCAGTCTTTCGACCCTTCTCCTTCCGCCCGGGTGTCCAATCATAATGCGTTTGGGGAACCGTGAGTTCGGCATTCTCTGTACATGTCCAGCCCATCTCAATCTCAATAGCTTTATGGTAACCGACTTTAAAAAAATAATAAATGCTTATGATGTTTTTTTCAATTTTACCCACTTTAGAATTTATTTCGACAGCGATTAATATCGCCAGGTTAGCTAGCATCGAAAGACTGGACCAATTAACTTGTTTTTATGTTTAAGGGATCAACACTATGTCATTCATTAAGAATTCTTTTTTTTATTTCTGTTTTATCCATTTCCAATAATGTTTTAACACAAATTGAACAATTATTAATAAATAGGCAAAATGTGTCTTTTCAAATACATGTTTGTTTTTTCAAAATTTCCATTTTATATTATCACTTATAATGATTATGTATTATTTACTGTTAAAAATTAATTATTAGTTCTTAAAACATTTAGTCCAGGTATTTTTTTTTTAAATTTAAGTGTATTGTACCTTTGTATTGTACCGATTTTTAAATGCGTTTTAATAAATGTTTGGTTTTTTGTTGTATATTTACATCTAAGTCTTCTCCTAAACATGGCGTGATATTTAATAATTTAGTGGAAAATAAAGAGTGTTATTGTCGAGAACAATAAATTCAAATGCAAAAAATCTTTGTTTTCATCATTACCTGAACGCTTGAATTCGCACTGCATTCACTTATTTTGTCGGAACGGTAGAATCAAATTTTGCAATGCCATCTTAGCTTCTTTGAATTGTTTGCGATGACAACTAACTACACAATTTTCGTTGTTTTCTGGTACAATCCCTTTTTTTCACCCTTCAGTTACTTGTCATTTTGTGCAGAACGAGTTATCGGATGTCAAATATACTTGTAAAGTTGTTTAATTAACTGGATTACATTCAGTAATCAAATACAATGTCTAATTGAAACTAACGAAAATGTAGCTTTATTAAATATATTTTTACAGATCCTAACTAATCGCAGTTTAAAAAATGAGAGATTTTTTATTTTATTTTCAGAAATCCTTGAAGGACCTGCTGGATGGAGAAAAATACCCACGGATCCTTTGGAGAGTAAAGCTGTACAGAAATTGTTTATGTATTTAATGTAAGTAAAAAACTTAAATTTCCTGTATCCGATATTTACTTCTATACTTTTTTCATATATGTAGCTGACCTTGTGTGATATTGATATAAAACTCCGCTTTTTACAAATTTAATAATATTAAATGAAAGCAATATGTTATGCCTGTTTGTTTTTGTATTGGGTACTAAATTTATGGTTTGACATTTTTAGAAATGAATGAAACACTTGAATATAATCTTTGAAAACTATTTTATTTTTTAAAAATAAGCGACCGGCTTCGCTTCAAGGGAAGCTTGATCATGATCCTCGGAGATTTACGGCTTTCATATTGAAGGTACGTTCAGGGGACAAATACTCTTGACTTTAGAAAGTGTATTGTCTTCTTAATGTCGAACCATCTATAATGCATTCCTGGTATTATGTTGTATGTGTATACTATTTTACCTGTACTCAATAGATGCCTTAAACATTTATGCTGTTTGTAATGTCTTGATTTGATAATAAATAACAAAACATATAAAAATTCATTAAATAATTTTTTTTCAACACATGTTTTGTTTTCATCAATATTAAATACTCAATATGAAGTTGTATATCATATTTATAGAAAAAATCAACAAATATAATATCTCTCCAATTATAACATTTTTTAAAATTACGTTTAATTTATTTCATATCTAATCACAAAAACAGAATTGTAGTTACGATAAATAAAGCGACTACAGATTACCTATCGTTTCGACGGTAAGGCAATTAACTGGCTAACTTCGTATCTGTCGAACCGCTCACAGGCGGTTCAGGTCGCAGGTGAACTATCCCCTTTTCACATCATCAAATCTGGAGTTCCCCAAGGATCTGTGTTGGGACCTCTTCTATTCATAATGTTCACTAATGATGTAGCCAAAATTATAGAATCCTTCGGTTTGCAGTCGCACTGCTATGCTGACGACCAGCAAATATACTCTTATTGTGATCCCGCTGATACAAGTAATCTCAAATCTTCAACTATAAACTGTATCGATGCAGTATCAAATTGGATGGTTTCAAATAAACTAAAATTAAATCCATCAAAAACAGAATTTCTTTGGACTGCTTCCATGAAGCGCCAACACATAATTGATCACTCCCCAATATCCACACCCGACACAGACATTTCACCTAAAAACTCAATAAAACTTCTTGGCGTCCATTTAGAGACTGATCTTTCATTGAAATCCCAAATCCATAAAACAGTCAGCAACAGCTTTTTTCATCTAAGGCAATTAAGATCTGTAAAAAGAAATATTCCCGTTGACAGTTTTAAAACGCTGATCAACTCCTTCGTCGTGTCACGACTAGATTACTGCAATGGAATCTACGCCAACATTCCAAAACAGCAAATCAATAAACTCCAGTCTGCATTTAACGCGGCAGCCAGATTGATTAAGGGTGTTCCGAAGTATTGTCACATAACGAAACACCTTAAGGAGCTCCATTGGCTGAAATGTCCGGAAAGAATACAATATAAGCTCTGCTGGACTGTATTTAAGGCGCTGCATGGAATGGCACCCGCCTACATATCTGAACTCTGCATCACCGAGAAACCGAATGCGAGGCAGTCTACATTGCGATCAGCAAGGTCTTCTGCGATGGGTAAATTGTACGTACCGAAGCGTTATCCTCGCACAAATTTCGGCGACCGGGCCTTTGCTGTAGCTGGCCCCTCGGCCTGGAACGCTCTCCCTGCAGACTTAAAGTGCATTGATAACCCGTCAGAGTTTAGATCGAGGCTCAAAACGCACCTGTTCAAACTATCCTATCCTGATGCAAATGGTGATCGACTGCGTCAGGTGCATCCCCCATAGTAAAATGTTTTATTTTTAGCAAAAATGTTTATTTTCAACTGTATGTTTATTTTTTACAAAAATGTTTATTCTTAACAAAACGTTCATTTAATTTTTTAAAAATATTTTTAACAAAATGTTTATTCTTAAGTAAATGTTTATTTTGAACAAAATGTTTATTTTTAACAACATGTTTATTTTTAAGAAAATCTTTATTTTTAACAAAATGTTTATTTTTAACAAAATCTATATTCTGAACCAAAATTTTTCACATTAACTAAAATATGTATCTTCAACTAGTTCACAAAATGGAGCTACAGCGCCCTTGAGATGATTAATTCATAAAAATGGCGCTCTATAAATCATCCAATTTATTATTATTATTATTATTATTATTATCAATGCCAATAATATTATAAAATAAAAGTATAATGTCATTTCTTCTCGGCTTTTTTACAAATCTAAATACATTGTCAATACCATGCTTTCTGCCAATTCAAAAGATTTTATTATGAACAGTCCAGCCATATCTTGTTCGTCTTATCTTACGTAGCCAGCTTTTATGATCCTTTTCCATTTGATTTTAATACACACCTGACGCCTAACACCACTCAAAGCCCCGATGTGTACTGAAATTTAAAAGCCCCGATTCTCAGACTTCAAAAGCTTAAATCTAAGTATTATTGATTCTGGTTTGATTATCAATTACTATAACGCATTTATGTTGCATTAGTTAGTTATCGGTTATAAACTATTTTTTTCCTTCTTCTTCTTCTTCTTCCTTATTGTAGACCTATGTGGTCTGTTCTCCAGAGTGTTGCTCCTCCTGTGAGGTAGATTTCCAGCTATCCTTCCATATTTAGGGAGGTCTTCCACGATGACGAGTCCCATGAGGTTGATTATGCAATGCAATATAGGGGAGTCTGGTGGTGTCCATTTTTTGAACATGACCGTACCAGTCCCTTTCTGCTGTCTGCTCCATTTAATAATATCCTCAACCTCACATATCTCTCTTATTCTGGTGTTCCTTACGCGATCCCTCAGTGTCTTGCCTGCTATCGTTCTCAGTGTCTTCATTTCGGAAGTCCTCAAAACTTGTTTGGCCCTTACTGTGTCTGTCCTTGCTTCGACGCCATATGTTATTATTGGTCTTACGCATGCTTTATAGATTCTCATCTATTTTTTTTACGTTTCTTCTATATTTGCTTTCACTTTGTGTTGTATATTAATATTTGAATAAATATAACTAGACTTAGCATTAAAACACTTTATTTTACTTAGCACAGACAAGTTTCGGTTATAACATAACCTTTATCAATGTATGTAATTTTATAATTATGCACTTTGATAAAGCTTATGTTACTCGTATAACCGAAATATGAATGCGATAAGTGAAATAAAGTTTTGTAATACTAAGTATAGTTATATTTATTCATATTTTTACGTTTTGGAAAGCATTGAAGACTTTTTCTTCTTCTCTCGGTACCGTGTCAGGTCCCTCCAACGTTGGCGATCACTGCAGCAAAGGCAGTCCTGCGCTACTTGGAACAAGTTCTGGACTCTGATCATTCCTGTCCAATATTTTATGTTCCACAGCCACGACAACAGGCTTCTACCAACTCTCCAATGTTCTTCTACTTTATCCATTAATATCAGAAGGTGGTTTTTTTATTGAAGACTAAAAGTACATATCTTACGTAAATATTGTTATGTGTACTTTCACATGTGTGTAATATTCTATTATAATTTACTTTATTCCCTCTTAATTTCCAAATTCGCTTACGGTCATAACATCATTATATTCCCTTTGTAAACGAGATAAACTGTTCCATCTAGCACACCTTAAACTCTGAACTCACAGGACTAATGTCCTTTTCACCCCGCGCTAACATTGTCAGCTCTCATTAGCGATAATGAAGATCCTTCTCGAGTGATTAGCGCCCACTTTAGGATCGCGGGCTAAAGGAGGGTGAGTGCAACCCCCCATATTCACTACCCCAGATTCACCACTGGGCCATATCGTTGTCTTACATGGTTGACTCCAGTTTGATAATCAATTCATACATTTCCTATGCAACGACACGTGTCATTTTTTGAAATTAGAGCAAGTTACCGAATTTATTTATCTTGAAAGCATTTTTACAAGAGATGGGAAAATGAAAAAAGATATTGAAAGAAGGGTTGGAGCTGAAAACAAAACAAATGGTGCATTTATATCGTGCAATTATAAATACATCGACTAAAGCAAAGATGGCAGTGCACAATGGAGTTCTAGTCCCGACCCTTATGTATGGAAGTGAAGCTTGGAGTTGGCAGAAAAAAAATGAAAGTAGGATAAATGCCGTAGAAATGAGGTCACTAAGAAGAATGTGGGGAAAAATAATGTATGATAGAATAACTAATGATGAAGTAAGAATAGAATGTAAGGCGGATGATTGCGTGATAAATAAAATTAAGAAAGGGTCACTAAGATGGTTTTGACATATGAATTGATTGGGCGAGGGAAAAATGGTTAAAAAGATATATACAAGTAGTGTGAATTGAAAAGAAGTCGAAGAAGGCCAAGGAAGCCATGGAAAAACCAAATTAATCAATTTCTGAAAGACGGATATATTCGAAGTAGGAACAATCGACAAGCGTGCATGTCACGATTTGTGAAAGTACAAGATGCCCGAGAGTTATGTCAGGATAGAACAATGTGTTGATCGATCCATTCGGGAAAACGGTGTGATGGTTAGTTAGTAAGCTAATAAATAACGGAAAAATAAACTCAGTTTTCTCAGACAATTTTTTTACTCTTCTTCTTCTTCCCTTGGTCTAGGTCGTACGACCTGTTTGTGATGGTGGATTATCCTGGGATGATGATGTCCAATTGTTCTCGCATCTTTTCAGCAACCTTCCTAGTAATCTCCTGCAATTAGGATTTTCAATATTTCATGCAGTCAACAAGGTCTCCTCCAGAAGCCTTTTTTTTATTTTTTCGTACGTCACTATGTCTTCAACACCACAGATATGCCTTATCGTCTCATTTCTGATCCTATCTCTTAGAGTTCTGCGTGCGATGGAGCGTAGTGTTTTCTTTTCCTTCACTCCATGACGGCTTTTTTCCTGATGGTATCGGCTATCAGTTCTATTCCCACATATCATGATGAGGCGGATACATGTCCTATAAATCCTGATGTTACTTTCGATTAGCGTGTGTTTGTTATATAATCAAAATGCTTTGTATTCGCTTTTGGGAGTTTATTCTCGACATATTTTAAAACCATCTGGTGAATACTACCTTAACCCTTTCAGACTCCCTGAACATAATTATGCACATAACATATGAAACCTTATAATATTGTTATGTGAAATTATTTGCACTCCTTTCGGCGCAATAATTAAATATTTCCGATATAGATTTCTTCTTCTTCTTCATCTGCTTTATTTAGGACTGTGTCCTGTTATTTCTCGGAGCCTGTTCCTGGGATACAGATGTCCAACTGTTTCGCCACATTTTAGGTGGTCTTCCTGCCGGTCGATTTCCTTTTGCTACTTTATTTGCGGCTATATTGATCACACTTTCAGATCTCTCCAGTAGCGTCTTCTCAGTCTTCCCCATCGCACGACATCTTCTACATTTCAGATCTCTCTTATTTCAAAATTTCTTATTCTGTCTCGAAGTGTCGTTCCAGCAACGGATCGGAAAGTCTTCAGTTTTTTGGTTATTTTGAGACTTTTTGTTCTGATGGTGTCAGCTCTCGTTTCTATTCCATATGTCATTATAGGATGTACGCATGTCTTGTAGATTCGAATTTTGCTCTCCTTTAGCATATTTTTATTTTTCCAAACAGCATACGTCAAGCAGCCAGCCACAACGGCGGACCTGTTTGTTAGTTCACTTACTTCTCCGTAGAGGTCACTGCTGCTTGATACATCAACCTAAGTACTTGAAATGCATCACTTGTTCTATTATTTTATTATCAAATGCAAGCTTGCATCGTACTGGTTGCTCTCATGTAACCATGCTCTTTGTCTTGTCTATGGAGATTTCTATGAATCTTTGAGATATGGGAATTTGTACAGTAGATATAGATTTAATTATATAAGCCATCTATGATAGTATTTTTTTATCAACAACCGATTCTATTATACTTTCTTAGTAAAAGTTGTCAAAGTTAAGAAAACACAATTAAAAATAATCCAGAAGGAGTTAGAAAGCACTCTGAGATTAATAAAAGTATTTTTAATGAAAAATACATTTTTTTTATAATAGTTCGGTAATTCTAAACGTTAAATTTATTCTTATTTCAAAATTTTAACACTACTTTATAATCCATTAACAACGAGATTCTCTTCCCCTATACTAATGAGCAAAGGGTTACACATTAAAGCACGCGTTAAACACACAGGGAGATAGAAGGCGAAAGGTCTGTGACGTCAGATGCCCTTTCTTATCACTGGCGGCATTAATGCGAGCCCTCGGATGTCTCGAAATGGACTTGATATGTCTGAAGTTATCTAAGTGAGCTAATCCGCTGAAATAATTATATACGCATACATTATTAAACACGAAAAATAATTTGTGTATGTTTAGTTGATTATATTTTTCTAAAATATGTACGGAGATTACTTCAATAATCTTCTTCTTCTTTTCAAATCATATCAGTTTCTTTCATCAATAGACATTACAAAATTAATTTTTAAGGCATCTTTTTGAGAACAGTTAAAATAATATATGAAATGTATACTACCAGAAACGCATGAGAGATAGTTCGACATTAGGAAGACAAGATACTCTCCAGAATTAAGAGTATTTGCTCTTTGAACGTACTTTTACTAATATGAAAGACGTCGAACTCCGAGGAGACCGGTTCAGCAGATTAATTGCTCTTCCCACCAGTGTCACCAAGGCAGGTTGTTCTGGCAGCCGATAGATAAAACAATCTATGCTGTCGCTGTCGGAGATATCTATCAGGGACAAAAGCCGAACACCCTCCAGCACGGCCGAGTTCTCGAAATATCCCTGGTAAACTAAAGAAATGAGTTATCAGATGCCCATCTCTCGAAGCTGCATAGAGTTGGTCCCAAGCATTCCCAAATGAAATGTTGTGGTATAGAGCCAGGATAGCCTTCTCTTCTCTTACTGCTGGATAAAAAGCTTCTTCCATTTTCTTCACTCGTCCCTGTCTTTCCCTCCCGTATTAAGGTCGTTCCAGCTATTTGGGCAAGATCGTCAGTCCATCTTTTGGTGGCCTCCCGACACTCTCTTTCTTTGTCCAAGGCCTGCACTGAAGTATTTTAGATGTCCTACGGGTATTGCCTTGTCTTGCTCTATGTCCAGCTTACTGTCACATTTATCTGTACGATCCATGATGTCGGCAACTTCGGTTTGGCGTCTTATTTCTTCATTTCTTATTTGTCTCGAAGCTCACCCTGAACATTCTCCTCCGTGGATCGTAGTGTGTTTATGGACACTTTTGCTGTAAGGGTAGTTGTCTCTAGACTATATGTCAGGATAGGCAGTGTACATGCGTTGAACATTTTTCTTTAACTTTATAATATATTTTGTTAATTTGTATACCTTTTGAAACTATTTTGCAATATTTACCTTTGAAATTCTAGTTATCTACAGATCATTCGCAAATCCATCGAGAAATGATAATTACGTTTGTCGTTCTAAAAATGACTCATAATACTTAAATTTTACTAATTTTTGTGGCATGTAGTGCATCTTGCATGCACAAATCATTACATTTCTACACTGAGGAAGACGTCATGGTCCGAAATATGTTTATGAAAGTGCAATGATTACAAAAATATATTAAAATTGGCTAAGCATAAATAATGGACCACCACACAGTTCCTTCTTCTTTCTTACATCGTGTCATGCACGCACGTCGATAGCTCCGACTCCTCACGTGGCCGACATTCAAGATTTATTCATTTCATGGTACCATTTTTACCCCGTCTTCTTCTATTTCTAGTTCCGTAACATTAATTTTTGTATCATTCTTTCTACAAAATCTGTATATTTAAATTGATGTATTTCCTAAATTACATATGCGTATATGTTATAGAAGACAAGGCCTATCGTGTGATAAAACCCTTAAGTAAAGAAATTGAAAGGGTTTAGAGTTTTCATGAACCATTAACATTTTTCACTTTAACCCGTTGATTACACTGAAAGTTGACTGTTCACGTTTCATGTTGCCAGTCAATATTTATATAATGTATTAGAACCCATGGATGGACAAGAATTTTTAATTTAAAAAAATATTTATTTTTCAATTTCGAACCTATTTTTCTTCTATTTTGAGAAATTGTTGAGTTGATTCTTCCGACACTTAATACGAATAATAATAAACAAAATACGAATCTACAAGACATGCGTTCGTCATATAATGACATATGCAATAGAAACGAGAGCTGACTCCATCAGAACAAAAAGTCTCCTAAGAACCACAGAAATGAAGACTCTCCGATCCGTTGCGGGAACGACACCCAGGATAGAGTAAGAAATTCTGAAATAAGAAAGATCTGCAATGTGGAAGATATCGTGCAATGGGGAAGACTGAGAAGACGCTACTGGAGATCATGTAGAAATAGCATGTTCTGAAAGAGTAATAAATATAACGGGCAAATGAAGTGCCAACAGGAAATTGACATCCAGGAAAACCACCCAAAAGATGGCGAGACAGTTGGATATCTATATCCCAAGAACAGGCTCTGAAAAATAACAGGACACAGTCCTAAATAAGGCAGAAGAAGAATAAGAATAATTGAAAAAAAAAAAAAAAAAATTTCATTTTATTCACTTAAAATAAGAGGGAAAAATCTTTTTTTCAAAGAAGTTGTCTTACTCGCGTGGCTTCTTGTTGATAGCCTTTCACATCACATTAATAAAGATTTTCTGCTTAATGCTTACATCCAGTATTAATAGATTCGCGCTAGTGCAGATTGAACTAAAATATGTGAAATGTTTCTCAACATGGTAGCATATTTACAACTTTCAAAAATAATTGTCAGACGTGATGTTCGTAAGAAGGGCGGAATGGGGAATGTTGTATTACATAAAGCGATTGATTGACCCAACTCCTCACATGGCCAACAAACATTTGATTTATTTGATCATGCCACGTTTTCCTCGATCTTCCTCTATTTCTGGTTCCATTTACATCGTTAACATGTAATTTTTTACCATTCTTGCTTCATTCATTCTTTCCATATGTCCAAACCATCTTAATGATCCTTTCATTATTTTGTTCATAACACCATCATTCGCACCGTATTCACTTCTTATATTATGTTATATGTATATAACATTTGACCTGTACTCAATAGATGCCTTAAACATTTGTAATGTCTTTTGAGTAAATAAACTGATTTGATTTGATTTGAATAGAGAGAAGTAAAAAAGTGTGGCGGTCTATTTTTTCTGCCTACCCCTCCGAAGAGGCGTGATGGTTAGTTAGTTGATCAATTAGTTTTTCTCTGGCTTAGTCGCCTGGGTTAACGGCGTGATTTTTATTTGGTTTTTGTTTTTATCCTCGCATTCGTTATGCAAACAACGTTCGTGTGTGTGGTCCTAGAACAATAAACGTGTCAGTATCGCGGAAAGCAAATCATAACGTCGTTAGCATGATTGACTTCATCATGTGCCCCGTGTAGCCTCGCCGGGCGTCATTACACGCGGGGGGCACGTGACGTGTCGACTTGTCCCATTTTTAGGAACAATGGCGGCGAATTTCATTCATAAAAAATATTTGAGCGCTTTGTATCTTCATTGTTTTCAAAAAATCAAAATATGATTCTGGATTACTCGTTCCTTCCACAATTCATACATTTTACACTTTTCTGATTTTATGCCGTGTATCACAACTTTAGTGATATTTTTGGCATATTGCTGCTCTTTGTTTTTTATGTTATTTTTTAATAATCTTAAAGTATTAACTAACTTACTAACTAACCATCACGCCGTCTCCCCAAAGGGGTAGGCAGAAAAATTGGACGGTCACACTTTTCTTTCCTGATTTGATTTATTTGATCGTGCCACGTTTTCCTCGGTCTTCCTCTATTTCTGGTTCCATTTACATCGTTTACGTATAATTTTTTTACCATTCTTTCTTCATTCATTTTTTCCATATGTCCAAACCATCTTAATGATCCTTTCATTATTTTGTTCATAACACCATCAGTCGCACCGCATTCACTTCTTATATTTTCATTCGACACTCTATCATACACAGTATTCACACATTCGTCTAAGAGATCTCATTTCTACTGCATTTATTCTTCTTAAATTATTAACACCGTGGAATTCCACAATGAACATTATCCATAAATTAAAAATTTCTTATTTATTGTTTCTTGAATAAAGATGTAAAACTCCATATTAAATTATTAATATGTATGATAAAACAATAGTTTTCAAGGAGTTTTATTGTACTATAATATTTATGTATGTTCATGTATATATATATTTGATAATGCCTTAGAATGGCAAAACATGTCATATATAAATATTATAATAAAACTGCTTGAAAACTATCGTTTTTTCATACATATTAGTAATAAAATTATCTTTTTTCTAGTTTATTTTTCTCAACATGTTTCGAAGATTTTTCATTTTCATCATCGGGGAAATGAAATCAACTCGTCGTTATATAA
This sequence comes from Lepidostoma basale, assembly GCA_022606425.2. Classification (NCBI taxonomy): domain Eukaryota; kingdom Metazoa; phylum Arthropoda; class Insecta; order Trichoptera; family Lepidostomatidae; genus Lepidostoma; species Lepidostoma basale. Next base: position 767,696 of record JAHDVF020000042.1, on the reverse strand, counting down.
TTCTCCGGGTGATGAAGATGTGAAACCTTCGAAACATGTCTAGAAAAAACACAAAAGTGAAAATAACAGTATTTTAATTCGTATATAAAATAAACATTAAAACGTTCCTATATTTTTTTTTTATTATGATTAATTAAATCAATGTCAACTGAAGTTTGGGATATGTGATATTATAATTTACGGCGCCGCTTATTTCTTATGTTTTGCCTAAATTTAGCAAGACGAAGATCCTTAAATTACGGTAATATTCAAATAAGCTCACAAGAGCACTACAAAACTCTATTTTTTAAAGGAAATTCGTTTTCCCAAAGAGATGGAATTTGATGTATTTGGGATGCAGTCTACCTTAGAATGATGCGGGAAACAAAAAAGGAAAATATTTATTTGCATATAACAACAACAAACCATCACGCTGTTTCTCCGCAGGGGTAGGCAGAGAGAATGGACCGTCACACTACTCTATCCTGACATACTTCTCTAGATTCCTACACAATCATACAACGAGTCATACACGCATGTCAATTCTTCCGACTTCTAACATGACCAACATTTAAAAATTTATTAATTTGGTCAAGCTATGTTTTCCTAGGTCTACCTCGAATCCGTACTCCATTTACGTCGTTAACGTATACTTTCTTAACCATCCATGCGATTCATATATCCTAACCAACGCAGCGATCGTTTCATAATTTTGTTCATAATTCACTCCTTTCTTATATCACAGCATTTGAAATTCTGTAGTTCGTCGTTTTACTACACATACGTCTTAGGGACCTCATCTCTACCGCATTTATTCAACTCTCATCTTTCTTCTGTCAGTTCCATGCTTTGCATCCATTCACAACGGTTGGGACCAGTTAATAAATTCTTGTTTCCAAAAACTACTATTAAAGCTCCATTCCCTTTGTTACCAGCATCAACCCACTATCCGTTCGTCTATCCGCTGTGAACATGCTACTATATGTAAAATATAAGCAACAATCATAATAGTTCATGATGTAAAAATATATCTATATTCGTTAGAGTAAGTTCTCACTAGAAGTTTTAATGGAAAATATTGAAACCTCAAGAACGAAGAAGCCATTAGCCATTTGGAAGTGGGTGTATTTGTATTACTACCGTTCGAAACAAAACCTTCAAACTCGACTAATTGTAAGATGCAGGGAAGCTATTCTTGAGATTCTGTTATCAAATTTTGTTTTGGAAAGTAAGTTAATTAAGATATGGAAAAGCAAAAATTTGCATTTAAACGAATTTCACAACCAATATTTGAATTATTCAGTCGAATCAGACGTCTTTTATATTTCGAACTAAATTTATACTTCAAACCTACTGCGAAATACTTCAACTGCATTGGATTCTTATCCTTAATGACGGCTAGGAGTACCTACATTATGGTTTTTATGTTATTTATTTTACATTTTAACTAACTAACCATTCCACTATTTCCTAGAAGAAATAAGCAGAAAAGAGGCGATCCTACCTTTATTTTATTTATTTTTATATATATTTTTTCAGTACATTGGCTATTGTTTTCACTGCATTCGCTTCTTATATTTCATCGTCCTTATTTTTTAAGTAGATACACAATATTGTAGAAAAATGCAGGGTGCAGATAATTTTAGAAAAAATTTCACCTTTTTTTTTGTTTCTTGAACAATGATGTAAAACTATATATTAAATAATTAATACGAATGTAAATGTCAGTTTTCTAGAAGTTTTATTCTATTTTATAGGAATGACATGTTTCGCGCTTCTAAGGCATTATCAAATGATTGTGCCTCCTCAGACATTTGATAATGCCTTAGAAGGGTGAATCATATCATTTTCATAAAATATAATAAAACTTCTAGAAAACTGACGTTTTCATTCGTATTAATTAAATTTTCACAACTTTTTTAGAAAGATAGTGCGCGATGTATAATATTATAATTAGTGTATCAATAAATAAATACAGCAATAAAGCATAAAGCTAACAAAAAGAAATTTGAAAATATAAAGCAAATAAAAATCTTTCTGTCAATTGCTTACAATATAGAATTGCTCTGTGTAGATTTATTTATAAACAACTGCGTAAAATGATTTCTAGGAATATCTTATATATAGATGAAAATGGATATCAATCAGTGAAAAAATAAAGTAAAATTACAATTATTATACTTATCTCCTACTTCTAATAGCGCCGTGTCAGGTCCCACGTTGGCAATCACTGTGGCAAATGCTTTCTCGCCACAGTGATTTCATGTTGTTCAAGTGTTTCTGGAGTGGATTCACGTTGCCTTTTTCAGGGATTTTTGTATGAATTCCACTCTGTATGAGTTACCTTCTCTTAGCTGGTGGGTTTCGGTTTTGTGGTGCCAAAAACACACCTTTAATTTTTTTTTAAATACAATTTATTCTCACCATTACGCCATTTCCCCGAAGGACGCATTTGTCAGTCTAAGGTGTTTTTTTAACTTTTTCATTGAGTATTCTGTTCTATTTCTTATATTATTCACACATTGTTTTTTTCGTACATTGTTGTTAGTGATCTCATTTCTACGGCAATTGTTTGTATTTTCATTGCATTCACTTCTGAAAACGTCTCTCTGTCTCTCACCTATCTAAACATCGAAAGGGGAACAATTTGGTGTTGTTAATTGTACAATTTTTAACGAGTGTAGAAAAAAAAGATTTACATTAAAAGTTTAACTTTATTACTAATTACGATTATCAAACGAACCAAGTTTTTAAAGTGTTGAAAATCTGTACTTCCTTAAATATTTCACAGGTTGCAACTAGTATATATTAATAATTCTGGATCCTTACCAAGGTGAGGGCACTTCAGATATGGCTTTAGTTTCTGTCCGTCTAAAATCTTCAGAGACATTCCGCGGTCATTATAGTGTCGTCCGATCTTCCCGCCTCCTCCCGTCCACCCGACCCCGGCGTACATTAGTAATTCAAGAATGGCGCCCTCCCCCACCCAGCCTGGGTGAACACCTTTAAACACACTGAAACTTTTAATGGCTGCATTTACACAATTACTTCGTCTGCTGAGCTTGTAGGGAGACACGAGGTTTTCTAATTTAAATCGTGTTTAAAAAGTGCTTGTTATAACGCGCATTGCATACACTCTAACTTACTAACTTACTACAGATGGCCGCACAGCTCTTGTAAGAGAGTTTTAACCTCCTTGATGATATTATTTTTATTTCTGATAGATATCTGCGACAGCGCCAGAATAGATTATTTTATCTACCACCCCAAAGTACCAACCTGCCTTTGGTGATACCGGTGGGAATCAATCTGCTGAACACGATCTTCTCGAGAAACGACGGCTTTCTTCATATTAGTGAAATTGCGTTCAGAACACGATTACGACCGACCAATCTATCGTGCTTTTCTGGTATTTTACCTGTTCTCAAATAGATGCCTCAAACTAAAAAATAGTCGTTCATAGCCTTTCACATTGCAGTCATAAAGATTTTTCTGCTTAACGCTTACACCTAATCTTAATAGAGCTATTATAGATTGATCTAAAAAATGTGCAGTGTTTCACAACATGGTAGCATATATACATCTTTCAAAAAAAATTGGCAGACGTGGTGGTCGTAATGAGGGCGGAATAAGGAATGCTGTTAACATAAAGCGATCGCTTAACCCAACCAATGACAGGTCTTAAGTCCTGTAAGCGCCTTGACCACCATATTTTGTTTCCAGAAAACAATTAACATCTTCGTCTCTATTATCGAGATACAATTAATCCTTAAAAATATAGTTTGTAAAGTCTTTTAAGAAAAATAAACTGATTAGATTTATTCGTTCTTTAATTCAGCGTCTTTTTCTCTCAGTAGTCTCTCTCGTCTAGCTTAGCCAGATCAGCCAGAATATCATCTATTAGGCGCTGTTTTGGCCTTCTTAGATGTCGTATTCCAGCTTGTTTTGACGCGTACTTGATCATGTTTGCTCTATTCTCTCCAGCTTGGCACACGAGACCAATGCATACTAATAAGAAGCTACTGAGTCATTATTGGAATTTCGTGTTTGCTGTAATGCTTTCAAGTTCCAGCAACATATGATTATGCTTTACAAATGTGAAACATCACATTCCCATAAAATTTGATAAAACTTCTAGAAAATTGACGTTTTCTTCAATATCTCATCCATACGACTCATTATTATGATAATTATCGTAGATCACGTTATGTTTTCTTATTATTCGATATTTTCTTTATACAACCAACACTCTCAACAGTTGGTTATAACACGTGATGATGCCAACATAGGTTGGTGAATCAGCTGGCGCGACAAACTCTTTAAATAAATTGTGATACGTAATTACAGTGAACAATTTATATTTTTTTAACTTTGTACAAAACACCAACTTTATTAAAATAAAAATAGCGTGTTTCGGAAACGGAAGCCGTTCATCAGTGATAAAAATATTATTTCAAAAAATTCATGAATGTGATCAGTTTTGACAGATATTAAAATGTTTTTTTTCGGAACGTACCTAAATGCTTTTGTTTAGACAAATATTTAAAAAAATATGTTTAAGTTCTTATTGGAGTCCGGGTATTATAAACCTTACAACAAAGGAAATAAATAAATTATTGAACTTGAAGTTAAATTAAAGTTTAAAAACGTAGCTTTATCCCACGGCATTTCTGTTGGGAATGCTTGGGACCAACTCTCTGCAGCTGCGAAGAGATGGGCATCTCATAACCCATTTCTTTAGTTTACTCAGAGGATATTTCGAGAACTCGGCCGTGCTGGAGGGTATTCGGCTTTTTGTCCCTGACAGATATCTCCGACAGCGACAACATACATTGTTTTACCTACTGCCCGCCAGAACCAACCTGCCTCTGGTGACACCGGTGGGAAGAGCTATTAATCTGCTGAACCTGGTCTCCTCGGAGATCGACGTCTTTCATATTAGTGAAACTACGTTAAGAAGGCAAATATATAATATTAATTCTGGATCTTTCATGCGTTTCTGGTAGTATACCATACAAAATATATTATTTTCACTGTTCTCAATAGATGCTTCAAAAATTAATTTTGTAATGTCTATTGATGAAATAAACTGATTTGGTTTCATTTGGTTTATTCATAATATTTTCTTTATTTTCAATTTTTAAAATTTCGAGATTATTCAATTAACAGTGTTCCAAATTTAAAAGTAATAATAAAAATATTGAAGTATCAAAGTGTTTCGGCCGAAACTATTAATTACTTTTTTTTTTCATTATTTACAATGAACTTCTACCAAGATATTTCAAATAACAACATTGATATTTTGGGACAATTTTGTTTATTTGTCTAATAGTTTACGTAATGTGTTAAATTAACTGCTTGATTGATCTGTTCGACACGAAATTGGGACGCAAATGTGATTAGCAGGCGGTGAGCTTCCTGGGCCGGGCGCGTAAGGAGGGGGCGGGTCGCTTGACTTCTGCAAACATTTCACTCAATCTACCTGTGGCAGTTAAATTTATACCCCACCTTCGCAGGTGAGCCAGTATCACCGCCGGAATTCGGAATATTCGACCCACGACTTCCCGACAACAAATCATGAATGAATATTAATAACCTCATTTAAATTAAGTTTAACTGGGCCCAGCATAATTGGGCACCAACAGGTTGGTTGTTCCAAAAATAATTATAATTTTAAATATGTAAAATAAAAACTTAACATTTTAAGTTACGACAAAGAATGGTCAGATGCTATGTTTGGTCAGTGCTCCTATACGGGGTGGAGTCATAGACCCTTAAAGTCAATGTTATGAACCAATTGGAGGCCTTTGAGGTGTGGATACACCGAAGGATGTTACACATCTCCTGGACTGACATGGTCAGCAACACAAACGTTCTCCATAGAGCCAGAGTTGACAGAAAGTTGCTGAGCAACATCAAAGTCCGTAAGATGTCCTACTTGGGCCATGTTCTGAGAGGCAAAAAGTAAGCACTTTACATCTGATCTTGGAGGGTAAGATTGAGGGTCGACGAGGTGTTGGGAGAAGGCGGGTTTCCTGGCTGAGGAACATCCGAGAGTGGACGGGGCTGAGGACCGTGGGGGAGCTGTTCCGAGCTGCCCAGGACGGGGAGGTCTACTCATGGGTGATAGTCACCGTTGGGGAGACCTGACAGGACACGGAAAGAAAAAGAAAACAAAAACTGTAACAGAATATATATTTCAAAGGTTTATCACAATATCCCACGCTGGAGGATGGGATTTACAGAATTAAAAGTAACTTTGAACTACTGATTAAGTACTGATTAACCAGGAAACAGTAGTGAGATTCTGTAAGTCTCGAGGCCTACGGTGGACTGGCCATGGGGAAAGAATGCCAGAGGGTAGAACACCACAAATTATATCCAGATGGATGGAGAAAAGAAACCATGAGGCAGACCGAAGAAAAGATGGGCGGATTGCGCGGAAGAATATTGGAAGAAAATGGAAGGTGCTAGGGAATGGTAGATGTCCAGAGACAGAAGTCAGTTGAGGGCTGTTGTGGAGGAGGCTAAGTCCCACACCGGGATAGCGCCGAGAAATGAATGAATGGATGAATCACAATATGAAAATAATTAATAATTTATTTAAATGAAGATTTTTCAACTACTTCCACTTTTGTCTTTATTTCGACAGCGAATGGTTTCGCCAGGCTGGCTGGTGTCGACAAAGTAGTGTGTTGATGTCTTTTGATTAATTTAAAATATGAATTTAGTTTCCGGCAAGTGGTAACTAGAAGATGTTAGATGTTGTGAGGTGCCGAAACAGCTGTCGCGGAAAATAAAATACAATTGTGATACATATAACAAAGTTTTTTAATTATTTAACAGTTTATAATGTTAAAGTATCATAGTGTTTCGGCCAAAACACAGGTATGTAATAAGAGTGTTTCAAAATTACACATTTAATAATGCTAAAGTGTCGTAGTGTTTCGGGAAAAACAATGAATTATCTAAAAAATTCCACAAAAAATTTTTTTTTAACAACAATAATGTTTTAAGTTTTTATTTTGAATCTATATCTAAATATTACTTTTTCGTCAACCTTGTCCGGCCCTTGCGAAGTTATACGGGAAGTAGGCAGTACGCAGAAGGTGCCGGGCGGCGGGCGCCAGGCAGTGTATTAAAGAGCGAGTGTCACGTAGGCCTTGATCCGTCTTCCCCTCCGTTGACACGTCTGATGATTAGGCTTAACTTCTCCACCCTTTCTGAATAGACCCACATTGTCTCCATATTCTTTATTGCATTACACTTTACACACCATTCACTTATGTACGTATACGTACGAGTATATACCAAACGTTTGGTTTTTGTTCTTGAAAATTCTTGTAGACTTCGAGTATTCAGCAACTATTAAGGTAATGATAAGTAAAAAAGGCTTTTTCGTAGCAAGATTATTAAAATATGTAATTATTATTTTTAGTTAAGCTAAAATGGCAACGAACATGAACTACAAGTCCTGGTGAATAGTTTGTATAGTAGATATGAATGCGAAATGATCTATTGATGAATAGGAATAAGTCTATTTTGACAAATAATAAATCAAGACAGTCTGCAACATTAGCTTAAACGGTGAAAATTTGGAGCAAGTAGATGACCTCGTGTATTTGGGTAGTATGTTTACAAAAGATGGGCGAGTGGAGAGGGATATTGAAAGAAGTGTTGAGACAGGCAACAAAGTAAATGGTGCACTTAAAGTTGTCGTCGCAAACAAAAACCTATCCAAAAAAGCTAAAATGGCAGGGCACAATGGTGTTCTTGTACCGAACCTTATGTATGGAAGCGAAGCATGGAACTAACAAAAGAAGGATGAAAGTAGAATAAATGCAGTAGAAATCAGATATTTTAGACGAATGTGTGGATACTCTGTTTATGATAGAGTGTCGAATTAAAATATAAGAAGTGAATGCGATGCGAATAAAAGTGTTATGAACAAAATAATGAATGAAAGTAGTAAAACCGGATTCTGATCAGAATTGAAACCTATTCCTTTGAATCAGGAGCCAAACGTTCTGTCTACAAGACCACCACCACATGGATGTATATTATAGTAGATCATGTAATTATGTTATAATTCTGTGAGTTTTCATTTTTTTTTAAAAAGCGATCTATTCACAGACGACCTATTTTTCCACAGCTTCTAGATATATTTATGAGACGGCGTGATGGTTGAATATTTAGTTGATAATATTCATAAAACATTATCAAGCTTCAATAAAAACTTTCCGTATAGTGTTATGAAACAATTCAAACTCAAAACATTTCTAATCTCGTAACATATTTCTGGTGTAATGTTTTATGAGGGAAAACCGAATATTCAGTTTTATTAAGTACCGAGTTAGCTTTATTTGACAATAAATTCTTAAAGTTGTGTATCTGTTAGTGCTCGGGCATACGCGAAAAGTTTAAACTTACTTAGCAGTAATAATATAATATTATACAGTAACCTGTTGTCCGGTGCTACAGAATTCGGTAAATATTAAAGTTTGGCAAACTTCTGACATTGCCATTGATTTGCGAGTAGATTAAACCAAGCGCCAAGGGAGCAGTAAGCTGTAGGCTAATATTAACAATCGGTGCTTAGCCAACAGCTCTTGAGAGCATTCTCAAGGATAGAATAGCCACTCGTAGAGTTTCATATAAGAAAAGGCGATGCCAAACATGCCAACAGTGATATTGACAAGTAACAATGTTTTATGGATTGGACACATGGAAAGAATGAATGAAGAAAGAATGTTTTAAAAATCATTTGTTTACGATTAAAATGGAACTAGAAATATAGGACGACCAAGGAAAACGTGGAACGATCAAATAAATGAAATATTGAATATCGGCCACGTAAAGAATCGGAGAAATTGACTCGCGTGCATGATACGATGTATGAATGTTGAGGAATCCATAGAAATATGTCAGGAATGAAAACTGTGGCAATCCATTATTACCTACCCCTTCGAGGAGACGGCCGGTGTGATGGTTAGTTAGTTAGTTAGTAACAATATGCTATAATTTATTTTATTGGCTTATTTTTTTCTTATGAGGCGTTACGGATACGATTTTTCTAGTAATTGATCTTAGTACCTTCATCTCAGGTGTTCTTAACAGAACCTTGGTTCATACAATGTTAAAATCATATGAATTGAATAATAACCGAACACATTTGTGAGATCGTATTTATATTTAAAGGAAAGCTTAAAAAATCAATTATTTATGATATAAATGTTACAAGATTGTTTTTTTGAATGTGTACAATTACTTGTAGAGATGCTTACCTTAGACTCAATAGATGGCGCTAGTGTAGATTGAACTAAAATATGTGCAATGTTTCTCAACATGGTAGCATATATACAACTTTCAAAAAATAATTGTCAGACGTGGTGTTCGTAAGAAGGGTGGAATGGGGAAATTTGTATTACATAACGCGATCGCTTAACCCAACCAATGACAGGTCATAAGTCCTGTAAACGCCTCGACCACCATATTCTGTTTCCAAATAATTTACATAATTAATTCTTACAAGATTGTAAAATACATTATTATTATTATTGTTGTTACTAATATTTTATTGAATTTTTCATATCATTATTACACATCAAGCCAAGTCGATGTAAAGTATATAGCTTTCATATTGATTCTCATGACAAGTGGTAGGTAACTAATATATCCCCGTGTTATTGTATCGTGAGTTCTACACCAGACCAAAGACTGGAATCCAACCCGGTGTGGCAGTCATAGCACTTGCCAGTCAACCCGAAGGTCGTCGATATTTTTTAATCTACATAGGTTACTTAATATAAAAATTAAGGTTGACGTTTATTTATTTATAATGATCACTTTAGTGAATATATTGAGGTTGTTAAGTTCAGTGAATTCGCGTAGTAAGACCTTTAGAATTCTATGAAGAACTAAGATAGAAGGCCTCCGAGCGGGATGGAAAAACAGATCCGCAGTGAAGTATTGTTACAGAAGGCATGCTCTGAATCAAGATGCGAGCTAAGGGATGATCGTGAATGTCATTTGAATATATGAAACACGCCCGGTCTTAACCCCAATAAAACAAGCTGACAATGTGAATTCAAAATGAATATATTTCACCTATTCACGACCCCTTCGCGCCCTCCGAACTGCCCCATTTCGGTCGGAATCTGGGTTCAAAGTATAGAGACCTCTAACCACTAATAGTATTACTTATTCACTAAGAGTAACTCTATTCATTATTTAGAAGCCATTTACATTATTTAGAAGCCATTTTTTTTTCCTTGAATTTTTTCATCAAGTTTGTGATTAAAATGCATTATTTGATGTGAAAAAATCCAACTTGAAAGGAAAAAAAATGTTTAACATTCATATAAAGCACTTAATTTTAACAAGACAATTCAAACTTACATATAGATAGAAAATAATAAAGCACTTTGTATTTAACCACGGTGGGTTATTATAATTGATGCCAACTGGTTTCGCTTGTACTCGAGCTTCATCAGGGCTAATAACCTGTTATTATTGTTATTATATTGCCCTATTGTAAAAACAAAAAGTTTATATCCCGATGATAATTATTATCCCGTTGATGAAGTTGTTAAAGCTTCGGAAGATGTGGGGAAAAATAAACTAAAACTGGAAAAACAGTGTTTTGATTCATAAAAAAAGTCGTCAATTTTATTTTTATTAATATTTTTAAGTCATCATTTCGCATTAGCGCTGTTTGCATAAAATCAATTATCATACTCATAATATTAAGAAGAAAAATTATTAAATATAAGTTGAACGCTAAGCATTTTCTTTTAATACCAGTTTATTTTTTTTAAACACTACCAACCGAAGCAAAATTGACCCAGTTCTTGCTCTGATAGAAATTAACAAAAAAAATTATGTTAAAAATATTTAAGTGTTTCAACTAACTAACCATCACGCCATTTCTTCGGAGGGGTAGGCAGAGAAGATGGATCGCCACAATGCTCTGTCCTGACATATCTATCAGGCTTCCTCTACATTCATACATCGTACCATGCACGCACGTCGATTATTCCGACTTCGAATGTGACCGCCTTTTAGTAATTGATTAATTTGGTCATACCATGTTTTCCTCGGTCATCCTCGGCTTCTTTTTCCACTCACGCTGCTTGTGTACAACTTTTTAACCTTTCTACTCTGTTTCACTTATTCCTAAAAATGTTGCATAAGATTACATATAAAATCCGTGATAGAACTCCAACAGAATTTGAAGAATTTAATAATTCAAAAATCCTAATTGAGTCATTCCCTTATGAAGATATTTCGCCCAGTGCAATTAGGGTAACACATTCCACCAGTAATTTATTACTGGGTGCACAAAAGGCGTAAATGTCGTATTGATGATGTAATCAACTCCCTCGCAAGGGGTGCGCATGTAATCTATCAACATGTCACTAGATTATCACGCGATATCTTCGGCCTACAGGGTAACCCCGAAATTGCTAAAACTTTTTGAATGTTTACTTGATATCCTATTTGCTTATAATGTTATTACAATTGAAATTTTTGTTTAACAAAACTCTTCAACGAGAACAAGACAATATAGTCTTCAGGGTGTATAAAAAATCTGGTCTGTAAGAACAAACACATGCGTATTGATAACAGGGTCAGAATTTATAAGACATGCATGCGACCTATCACGACGTATACTGTAGGGACGCGGGTCGATACTGCACGAACAAATAGGTTCTTAGAATATCTAAGATAAAGGTTCTAAGATCCAATACTGGAAAAACCTCTCCGCAATCGTGTGCGTAACGCAGAAAAAATAAATTCCTCGTGACATTCCAGACGACCTTCGTGGCAGAGTGGTAACAGCTCTGACTTCCATACCGAAGGTTCCGGGTTCGATTCCCTGCGATGGCAGTGTGATTGTCACACTGTCTTTGGTCTGGTGTAGAATTCACGTGACAATAAAATGGCGATAGATTGGCTACCTATCGCATGTCACGAGAATCAATATATTAGCTAAAAAATAACTTGTATACAGTAATTGGGTTCGAACAACCTGTTGTATACATAAAAAAAAAAAATAAAAAAAAATAAAAAAAAAAACGGAAAAAACATTTTTAAATTTGAGAAACAGAAGACATCATTCGGTAGAGTAGATTCAGAAGAAGATACTAGAGAGACCATATAGCCAGAATGGAATTTACTCACCCACATATACAGACGTTAACTAATTTCCAATTTTCCAGTTTTTTTTCGTTATGAATTATGTATGTATGATTTTTATTATTTTGAAACAGAAGAAAAAAATGTTTTAAAAAAAAATGTTGTATCTGTTGTATATGTAACTGGTCAAAATTAAAAAGCATATAAAATTAGAGAGTTTTCTCCAGGCGTTATCTAGTAATATGTGATAATTGGGTTGATAGCCTTTCTCATTACATTAATAAAGATTTTCTGATTAATGCTTACCTCTAGTCTAAATAGATGGCGCTAGTGTAGATTGAACTAAAATATGTGAAATGTTTCTCAATATGGTAGCATATATACAACTTTCAAATAATTGTCAGACGCGGTGTTCGTAGAAGGGCGGAACGGGGAATGTTGTATTACCCAAAGCGATCGCTTAACACAACCAATGACAGGTCATTAGTCCTGTAAACGCCTCGATCACCATATTGTTTCCAAATAATTTACACCTTCGTCTCTATTGAGATACATTACAATTAATTCTTAATGAGAAAATAATTATTTATAACAGATAAAGAAAATGGCTCGAAATAAAAAAATCGTAAGAAAATAATAATTCGTTTGTATATAATATGATTATTAAAGTTAATTTTATTACATTATTTGGTATCCTGACAATATCAGAGTTATACTCGTATAGTAATTTTCGAAATTAGTTTAAATTCCAACTGCCTCTAAAGAAGAAATATATTCGTGAAACGATTTTCGAAACGTTTGTCAAAGAGGTTACTTTAATACAAAGTTATACACAAGTTCTTAGATTTTCCAATGAAAAACAATTTAATGAAGTATTACTGTGCGGGACTTTAAAACATTAATACGAGTATAACTCGTTACATGTATCACGCGCGTGGATGAGTTGGAAATACAATATAATAGTATGTATGTATGAATGCATATTACGATTCTCTACTATTTGTATAGCCTTGAATACTTGTAAGAAAAACGTAATATTGAAATGCACAATACGTATGTTTTTATTACCGTCAAAGAATGTACATTTCATAATCAGTATGATTACATTATATCTGGAATAATGAAAGGTACCTTTTACATACCGCCTGTTTTCATAACAACAATGTTCTATTTATCTCTTTTATTGTTTATTGAATAATTGTATTAAACTTTACATTAAAAAATTAGTAAGTTTGATTTTTTTTTTAAATATGAGAGAATTTTTCTAGAAGCATTTGATTATGCTTAAGAAAGGCAAAACATGATATTTCCGTAATTAATTTTGCTAATCAGTTATTAGTTTAAAATCGCAGAGGAGAATGTAACACACAATAATTCAAGTAAGGAGTCAATTGGAATACAATATTGACCTTCAATCGACCATCGTGGCAGAGCAGTAAGAGCTCTGAATTCCATACCGAAGGTCCCGGGTTCAATTCCCGACAATGGCACTGTCTCACAATTACACTGTCTTTGATCTGGTGTAGAATTCACGTGACAATAAAATGGCGATAGATTGGCTACCTATCACATGTCATGAGAATCAGTATAATAGCTCAAATAAAAAGTAAAAAGTAATAAAAAATGAAAAAAAAATCATTTATTTAAAAAATTAAAAATTAAATTAAAATAATTTAAAAAAAAATTTAAATGGTGTTCAGTAATTGGGTTCAAATGACCTGTTGTATACAAGGAAAAAAAACTCGTAGTTAAAGGTCCTTGGAAATTTTTTGGAATGTCAGCTTTATCCTGAATATTTCATTTTTGTTTTATAAATTGTCTTCTTATCAGCTGTCGGACGTCCACTGCTGAAAGTAGGCCTCTTTTAAAACACACCACTTCCCATTATCCAAAGTTAGTATCATCCTTCTACGTCCAGTAATCCTTATAATATCATCGGTCCAGGGGACAGGGGGACGTCTAACTCTACAGAATCCTGTACTCGGCTTCCATCCCAGAACCCGTCATCCTGGTGGCTCTCTGTTCACCGACAAATAAGTCAAGTCCACCGCTACTACAGCCTACCTCTTATTATTCTCAGAGCCACCTCAGTCACCTTGCAGAATTATTCTGTCCCTTGAGGTTTTTCCAAGCATGGCTCTTTTCATGGCACGCTGGGCGACCTGGAACTAAAGCTAAGGTATTAACACTGTGGATATTATATATTCCATAGTAATACACTAATGATATTGAAAATAACTTTGTTTATAATCCACAAAATATTAAAAAAAACACTACATGTTTCGGAAGATACCTTCATCTACAAGTGTAAATACATAATAAAAACTCAACAAAGAAATAATATTATAAAAAACGCATTTAAAATTCACAATAATTTTAATTTAAAAATTAATCTGGGCTAATTGTGATAAGTACTAATATTTTATTTTTATCAGTAAGAACTAATTAATAATATTTAACAAAAATAAAACATAACGATAATATAAAAATATAAAATTGTGATTTAACAACTACAATACACAAGAACTCTTTTCAGCATCTGTGTAAGTGTTAAAATATCTAAGAATTTCCGCCAAAAGAATAAATAAATTTACTATAACTAATATCGTCAAAGATTGCACACCTTATTGAACAAACAAACAAACCATCACGCCGTTTTCCCGCAGGGATAGGCAGAAAAAATCGACCGCCACACAACTCTATCCTGGCACACCTCTCTAGCTTCCTCCAGATTCATACATCGAGTCATACACGCACGTCGATTCTTCCGACTTCTCACATGACCAACCTTTAAAATTTGATTAATTGTGTCATGCCATATTTTCCTCGGTTTGCCTCGACTCCGTACTTCATTTACATCATTAACGTATACTTTCTTAACTATTCTTTCTCCATCCATGCGCTCCATATGTCCGAACCAACGCAGCGATCCTGTCACAATTTTGTTCATTATACCTTCTTCCGCTCTACATTCCTTTATTATATCAGCATTTGAGATTCTGTCGTATATCGTTCTATCACACATACGTCCTTTTTTTAAATTAACATAGAAGTTCCCGCCACATACCCGAGGCTGTTATAGAGCGTAGCGGCGATCTACCTTTTACCAATACCTTTTGTCAGCCTCGCTCGTACACTCCCTGGACCTATCCCCGGTCCATCCGGGACTTACATTTTAAGACGGCAACAACAAGGGGGTGCCAGACCACAATTAAACTACCTCCCCCCCCCCCACACACATACGTCTTAGAGGCCTCATCTCTACTGCATCTATCCTGCTTTCATCTTTCTTCTGCCAGTTCCATGCTTCGCTTCTATACATTAGGATGAACGGCCATTTTCACTTTCATTGATAAATTCTTGTTTCCAATATTGAAATCGTATTTTTAATTTATTATATCGTAGATTTTGTATACATTCTAGTTTTTTGGTGAAAAGTAGACGGATTATTACGAAGACTCTGTGTTTGGAATGTACCCGTCTGAGTCGCGAAATAATGATTGATTAAAAAATGCCACATGTGCCTCTTTCGTCTGCCCTAAATGTGTTTGGTACATCCGACATTTTTTCCTTTAAAATTAATGAGGGGCAAGTCTGTCTGCATTATGGAACCGCCTTTTCATGTCTGAAGGTCCCATTCATGGCCTGAGATACAGACACAGCGTTTATGTTACTAAATGGTCGGGAAATATTTCTATGGGATGGGGTATCTACTTGCAAAATGTTTAGATTTACTATGAGTTTAATTACTTAGCGCAGTTGGAAATTTTCTAATTTCATATAATATTACTGTCATCATTTGAAGTAAACTATTCATTCTGACCACACCACTGTTTTATATACATAAAATAAATATTTTTTGGCGACAGAACCCTTTTGAAACATCAAAAAAATTTACAGAGCCCTTCTTCTCCGGTCTCAATCTAATGATTGATCTGCAGCAAGCCGACGCATCTTCTCTTCCACTCCGCTCGGTCCTCGGCAACTCTCTTCAACTCCGCATGAGAGGTGCAGCTCATATCTCGGCAAATCTGGTCAAGGTACTCTTGGTAAGGTCGTCCTCCACCAATCGATCCCTCGACTATTCCCTCCAACACATCATGCAGGAAACATTCGTGTCGCAACACATGACCAATACATCTAGCGTGCCTCTCTGCTATGGTGTTCAACATGTGCCTACTCTCTTCAACTCTTCTGAGAACCTCTTCATCTGTAATGTGGTCCCTCCGTGAAACATGGACAATTCGTCGGTAGGCCCACATTTCAAACGCCTCCAGCCTTTTGCGCTCTCTTTCGCTCAGGCACTAAGTCTCAATGTTACAGAACCCTAAAATAAGCTAAATCTGGTTTAATGTTCATTATTAAATAATAATCATTTATAAGATAATCAAATGATTTTACGGAAATCTCTTACTGAAGTTCATTTCACATAATAATTAAATAAATCGAAGTTTTTATTTTACGTATTTTTTTTTAAATAAAAGTGGAATTAGTTAAAAAATATCGTTTTATTTAATTATTATTTAATAATAATTTAACTAAAATCATACACCCCATTGCGTGCTTGTAGTGACGAGTATCGAGTACCTACTCGTACTAGCTAAATTGTTTTATTTGCAGTTTTTGATAGTAGTATTATTGTAGATTTATTATGCCTCTTATCGTTGTGGAGCCCTCATAGAGGCCATGCGGATGCCCAAAGCTCCACGGAGCATACTTTGAAAACCGCTGCAGTAGAGCATAGGTTTCCAACAAGGGCGATACCCTCCCCTACTGGTCGCAGTCATTCGCACTGCATTCACTTCTTATATATACATGTGAGACTCTATCATATACAGATTTAAGAGTGTATGATTCGCTTAAGATAATTCATTTCATCGCCATTTTTTCTACTTTCATCCTCATTTTGGCTATTCCACGCTTTACTTCCTTTCATAACCGTCAGTGCAATAATACCATGGTGCCATCGTAGCTTTTTTTGGTTTATTTTTAGTTTGCGATGACAGAAGTAATGGTTTTGTCGTAATTCGCTATAAAAAAGAAACCATTGATTATTTATATTATACAAACTACAAACATTTTCGTAAATATGTATATTAATTGGATTAATTGGACTCAGACGTTTTTTGTATGCATTAAAACACTGTTTTTAAACTTTTGAGTTTATTTTTCTCGACATGTTTCGAAGGCTTTACACCTTCATCATCTTAAGAACGATATAAACGATCAATTCAACGAAATAAAAAAGAACGATTATCTATGGTTAGGGGGCGGTGGCGTGCTTTGGGAGAGACCTACAATCAGCAGTGGATGACAGACGGCTGATGATGATAAGTATGATTATTATCTATCTTAATGTAATATAAACATTTCGGATTTTGTCAAATACATAATTAATAAATAATAATAATAATAACGATAATAATAATCTAATGATTTTAATGAAATCTTTCGATGGAATTCTATTTTAAATAACAATTTAATAAAACTGTGTTTTTTTTTGTTAACTACTTCCACTTGCTGTCTTTATTTTGACAACGACTGGTTTTGCCAGGCTAGCTGGCATCGACAGGTTGATCTTAAAAAACATTTCATAATACATATTATATTAAAAACGTGTAGTATATATTAAAAAATATCAAAACATACTCCGACTTGCAACCCTCCAACATTGAATAAACAAAACTTGATTATTTGTTAAGAATTCGTGTTTGTATTCATATTATAATATAAGAGCATGTATTATGCGGGTTCTTGTTGTGTCTAGCGTTAATAAGAACCTGGTTCTTAGGAAAATGGATATCCTCGCTTTAATAAGGCGGATAATGCAACTCGCAAAGAAAATTCAACACAAGAACGTTATAAGAGAATGTTTTGTATTTAACTACGTGCTTACAAACAGATATTCCTGTTTTGCATAAAATTTCTGACATTAAATTCGGTACCCACACTATGAATTGTAAAACAGAGCAATGAAATATTTATTTGAATTTGCATAAATCTAGAGGAATTTTGAATGTTTGTTTTGTGGTGATATTTGTCATGATAACGGCGATAAAGTCACAAAATGAACGCAGGGGCCATAACGTAATTCTAGGAAGCTGCTTCCTGTCAAATGAATAGATTGTCAAAAAATACCACATAACATTTTCACGTTTTTTCATGTTACTTACTACGTTAATATTATTTCATTACACATTTTTGGATATTGTCGTTTTATTCCATTTTTTATTGGTGTAGAAAAAAAATTATCTTCATGGTATTATATATTATTTTTTAAAGGATTTATTACATGTTTAGAACACTTTCCATTTTTCTCAAATTATGACATTATTTTGTTTTGAATAATTCATTTTATTATTATTATTTTAACTTTCACATGATATACATTAATTTGATAAAAAAAAAAGTTTATGGACTGTAGTTGTCACACTAGGCATGGCCTGTATCATGACAACTACATAAAATAGCATGTTAGTGGAATTGTTAGTAACATGGCGGTTTGTTAGTAATCTTAAGCTAACATTGATAAGAGACTTATCGCAACATGATGATATCATTAAAATTGAATGCTAGGAAAGTTGTGATGATAAATTTACATACTAGGATAGATACGAATGTAATCAAGAAAAAGTACGAGATTATTTTGAATACAAGAGAGCGAGAGAAAAATACTTCCCTTAAAGTAATTTGAAATGCACACGATGCTTACGATTGGATTAACATATTTTAGATATTTTTTAATGTTTTCAATAATAATATGTTTTATAAACAAATTTTGAACTTTTGTTTTTTTTCCAGTAGTTAACAAAACAAAAGAATTGATTTTATTTTTTCTGTAAATACAGAATAAATAAAAACACTATAATATTTATGCTTTCTGTATTTATTAACTTATTTATTTTTCTACAGGTTTCAATCGGCTTCATCAACTAGCTGACATCATCTGGTTTGGAATGAGAATACTATGAAGAGGTATTAATCAATTATAACTATAATCTTCTTCTTCTTTCTGTGTCCTGTCAGGTCTCTCTAACGTTGACTATCACCCTTGGGTAGGCCTTATAGTGATGACATGGGGAAAAATATCCAGAGTGGTATCCCCATGCCTTTTCTGAAGGATTTTCTGTCGGGGTTACCTTCCCTTAGCTGTAGCTGGGTATTTCCAGTTTTATGGCGCCGGAAGCTTGCCGTTCGTCCTCTCTCTATCTGCTATGGCACTAAGTAATATGAGCCACATTTTCCGGGGTTCGCGGGGTCTTTAAAAAGACCTCTCGTGGACGCTAGAGAGTTGGACTTGATTGTAGTGTTGCTGTTATAAATGCAACATGGCGCCCTACGACATTTTGTAGAGGCATACTTTCCAGCAAAACATACCCTATCGTAGCCCTACTACCCTTTTTAATAACTATAATGATAACAATGATTTGCTAATTTATATAGCGCCATATTACAGATTTATCACACTAAAAAATTTAAAAACCATAAAACTGAAAATTTTGCTAGACCCCATAAATTGAAGTGGACGATAGGCGTTAGCGAAACTCAACCTGCAATAGGTTAAATATCACACACCAAATTCGCATCTATCTTCGTGTTAATCTGACAAGTGTGTTTATAAAACCCATTATAACAAGAACATTTATAATTTATAACTGCCATAAAGACGGATAAGGCAGTCGGACCATAACTCCGGGACGTTATGAGCCGCTTGCTCCCGGTCACGGCAATCATTCTCCACAGGAATGGGCTTGCTTATGGATATTACATCACGGTGTTAAGTTATGAAAATCATTACGTCATATCAATCACTATTAAAGCGAATATTGAAAGTTTGGAATCGCCGATATATTGCGGAGAACACGTCAGCGGCGCGCGGAAATTTTCAATTATATTCGTAATTACTGTACTCTACTGCAAGTGACTTGTGGTAGATACATGGTGAACACAAAACGCGTTTCATTTTATTAAATTAATACTTTGATTTGAAAAACATTTTACTTTCGAATGAAGTACTTCATTTGTGGTGTGATATTATATAAAATAATGAATGAAAGAGCTAAAAGGGATAATGAATGAAAGAGCTAAAGGGAATAATGAATGAAAGAGCCAAAACCTAGTGTAGATGCCAAAATAAGCGGAGTGTCAGTAAGCTGCCTCTTGTATGCGGATAACGCTGTCCTACCTGCAGACAACGAGCATGAACTACAAGTCCTGGTGAATAGTATTCTGAGGTATGCGTGCGAAATGATCTGATGATGAATGTGAATAAGTCCGAGGTAATGATTTTTCAAAAAGAGGAAATCATAACAGTATGCAACATTAGCGTGAAAGGTGAAAATTTGGAGCAAGTAAATGAGTTTTTGTATTTGGGTAATATTTTTAAAAGAGATTACCGTACATTATTTTGTTTTATCGAACCAAATTGTTTAGTTCCTGTCCGAACATCGTCAGAGTTACAAAAATACACTGTACACCTGACGAAACTCTTAAGAACAAAATCGGTTAGTTCGATAAAACAAAACAATGCTATAAAAAAACAAAATTAAGGTTTTTAAAATTATTTTGAACTCTCACAGAAATGTTTCGGACTGTACACTTTCATCTTCATTTCATAACTTTAGAATATGTAGATAAAAAAGAACTTTATGAAAGGTACCAAAAATTCAATTCATTCAATTAATCAATATTTTTTTCAAAAGTCATCAAAATATTAATCCTTAACGATTATAGATGGGGAACATATAGTAAAAGAAAAAAATTTAATTCGTTTTTAGTAAACTTTAACCGAAAATGATCAAAAACTCAAAGTTCGCAACCGGAGTAAACATTTAATTTTCAAATTGCTATGCAAAGCATGTATATATAAATGTCACTCACAGTATTAAATATATTTTTTTAAGTTATGCATTTTGGTCACCATCAAAGTTTAGTAAACAAACTTTATTTGAATTTTTAATCAAATATTTTTTCTTTCAGAAACAATGTTACATTCGATTGCACATCACTTCTGTTAACATTTAAATTTAATTCTGAATATGACAAAAAGTTATCGTGCGTTTTAATTTTTCAGAGTTTAAAACATTAAAAATTTTGTTATTTGAAATATCAAAGTAAATTAATTGAAATATCATAGTTCATTGTAAATAATGATAATGAAAAAAAAATTTTTATTAAAAAAAATATATATATATATATTATTATTATTTAAAACATTTTAAATATTAGATTCTTCTTCTTCTTCTCTTCTGCTTATTCTTAGTGTAGGCCTAGTGGAATGTTTCTTAAGAGGAATTGGCCTCCTGCAAAGTCAACTCCCAGCTGTCGATCCATCTCTTTGGTGGTCTGCCCGGGGGTCGTCTACCATGAGGCTGGCCGTGTACGCAATGAAGGGGAGTCTGGATGGATCCATTCTCCTCACGTGTACATACCAGTATCTTCTCCTTTGCCTTTCCCACTTAACGACATCCTCGACCTCGCATATCTCCCTCATCCGTGTATTTCTTATCCTCTCTTGCAGTGTCATGCCAGTTTTTTTTCTGAGCGTCTTCATTTCTGACACTCTGAGCGCGTTTTTTGTTGAATATTAGATAATCCATTGTTTTGGTCGAAACACTATGATACAGCGCCTTTGAGATGAGTAATTCATAAAAATGGCGCTCTATGAATTATCCAATTTAGTATATTATTATTATTACGTATCACACTTTATTTGAATGAGTTTGCCGTGACAGCGGTTTCGCCTGCCTGTGTTGGCATTATCAAATAACTGGGTGTCGAATGACAATTTGTAGCACCTGATGATTCCATCATGGGCTGGCGAAACAGCTGTCGAGATTAACTCATTTAAATTAATCGATATACTCGTATAATAACAGTGCTTCGATTTAAATATTAAAAGACAAATATTATTTGTGATTTAATTTATAAATTTCAAGACTATAGAACAAATAACAAAATACTACTTTATATACACTAATATAGTGGTCACATATTAAAGCGTCACAATACAAAAGCCTTAGAAGGTTACGTTCATATGTGACGCGTGTTGACGTGCGATATAATTTCAAAGAAGTTAGTTCAGTCCCTACATTTCCTCATTGCGTCAGTCTATTTCACGCGTTAACGCGCGTCTAGAAAATTTTCCCTAAGCTTTACTTTAACGCGTTAACGCGCTGTTATATGTTTACTTTAAGGATATATTTTTGTCTGAACCTGGACTTAGTATTCTTCTTCTTTCTACTCTTTCTCTTAATCGTTTACCGTTATTGGTGGTTGGCTCTTCTTACATGGTTTCGCCAAGCTAGAACAATGGTATTATTTTTTCATTACCTAGATTGGATTTAAAGTTCATTATCACCAAGAAACATGTAATTATAAAATACAACGAGAAACAGAAATTTCAGAAAATCAAAACCGCATTAACCAGATGAAGTTGTGGATGATCTTCTTCTATGAGATAGATAGAACTTGACAAATTAATTTATTATTTTTTATCGTGATTTTATTAACAAATGTATTGTAGAATATCTAATGATGAAGTAAGAAACAATTGTTAGGTGGATGAATGCGGGATAAATTAAATTAATATAGGGTCACTAAGATGGTTTGGACATATAGAACGAGTGGATGAAGGAAGAATGGTTAAAAAGATACATGTAGTGTCAATGGAAAAATAAGTTGAGGAAGACTAAAGAAGACATGGCATGACTACATAAATCAATTACTGAAAGACGGCCATGTTCCAAGTAGGAACAATTACGAGCGTTATTTGTATACATGTATTTCATAATGTTTTAGCAAAGCGAAACGTGTCATTATTATAAAATATGATAAAACTTCCAGAAAACGGAATTTTTTTTCATTATAATTTGT
The DNA here is from genome assembly GCA_022606425.2 of Lepidostoma basale. Lineage (NCBI taxonomy): Eukaryota > Metazoa > Arthropoda > Insecta > Trichoptera > Lepidostomatidae > Lepidostoma > Lepidostoma basale. The sequence goes on along the minus strand of JAHDVF020000042.1, from coordinate 744,704 downwards.
TAAATCATATAAAAATATAGGTTTATATTTTATTAGTGTCTGAATACTATAAATAAGCAAATAAGGCAGTTTTATCATCAGGAACTCCAAAGGAGTTTTCATGAATATATTAAGATTATAGAGATTACACGAGACCAGACCTAATATGTCTAAAAGGTGTATCTATTGTTTAGACGTTTTAATATTTTTTGAAGGAATGACATGTGTCAACCTGTCAGGTATTATCAATTTGATAATGGCTTAGCAAGGCGTCATGTTTCATTCCCACACAATTTAATAAAACTTCTAGAAAATAAATGTTTTCATTCGTATTTATTATTTGATATAAAGATTTTACTGGTGCCCATATCAATCGAAATAAAGCTTAAAAAATAAAGCTTATAAAGTCACTAATAGGAATGAAAACGTCGGTTTTCTAGAAATTTAATTATATTTTATGGAAATGACATATTTCGCCTTTCTAAGGTATTTTCAAATGTCCCTTTGATAATGACTTAGAAGGGCGAAACATGTCATTCTCAAAAAATATAATTAAACTACTAGAAAACCGATGTTTACATTCGTATTCATTATTAAATATAGGGTTTTATACAATAACATTGTTCTAGAAACAATAAACTTATAAAGTCATATTATATAATATTTTAAGAGAACTTATCAAAAAAAAATTAGGAAAATCTCCCAAAAATTTCGAGAAATCTTCGTTTGCCTAAACATTTTATATTTAACACAGATTCACGATATTAACGAAATGCGTTATAACATAATTGATATGAATAAGAAAATCTGTTTTCCAGAAATTTTATTTGAAATTTTATAGGAATGTCATATTTCACCTTTCGAAGGCATTATGAAATGTTTAACAAATATTATTTACGAATGCCTTTAAAAGCTTAAGCATGTCATTCCCATAAATTACACTAAAAATTATACAATTCAAAATTTTTCATCATATTTCCTAAAATTTAAATATTCACGTGCCGCCACTGGATCATATATTATAGTTCTCAGCAAGCCACTAACGATGATGAATTGCTAAGCAGAATACTTCGTTATGCTCTTCAAATCTTCGTTCACTGCTCAAGGAAAGGGCTGCCCTAAGAGCCCCATCTGATTCTTGTAACATCTATCGTGATTACTGGTTCCTTATCGAGATCTTGAGTAAAAATGATTGATTGACTGTTTAAATCCGAATAATAATTCCCCTAAAAAGATTTATTGTATACGTTTTATAATAATTAATATGAATGAGATAATCTGTTTAGTAATATAATGGATCTGTTATCAACGTGTGTTAAGAATAAATCAATAAAAATATGAATAAAACAATATAAAATCATCTTCAGGGTTACAATCCTTGTTGCATCTCAGCGTCCTCCCAGAAACGTCTCCATTCCGTCCTGACTCTGGCCTCCAGCTTCTAGCCTTACTGCCCCACAGCTTGAGAGTCTGCAACGACACCATCCAACTATCGTAGTCTCGACCTGTTGACACTTCTTTCATCTACTGGGTTCTTAAACAACAACAAACAAGGAAGCGTAATCTATTAATAAACTTGACAACGCTGACGTCCTGGTATCGATCTTAGACCTCCGTGTTGTATCTCCTTCTCCATATTTGACCATCCTTAATGGATCCGAGGATTTTACGGAGGATATTCCTTTCGGAGCAGTTTAGTTTCATTTCATCACGTTAAGTAATTGTCCAGGTCTTCAAGCCATATGTTAAAACTGATCTAAGCAATGTTTTATTCAAAATGGTCTTAGTTTTTCAAGATAGTATACGCAACTCCAAAAAAGAAAGTAATTATTTTTCTTTTTCTTCTTCTTCTGATTATAGATATGGGTTCATCGTCTACAACCAGTTTGCATCTGAGAGGCTGTCTGGATATTGTTAGACATTTTGTTTTGGTGACGGATATCATCATATTATACTTCTCAGACGCAAAATGGAACCTATAAAGCATTCGTTGTAGATCGTCTTCATTTTTTTCCAGTATTGTTGCATCGTCAGCATAGCATACCACATTGATGAGCTTTTCTCCCATTCTATATCCGAGGTTAAGAGATGCGATCTCCTCTATGATCTTGTTCATGATGAGGTTTAAAATGGAAAGGACTGAGACTATCGCCCTCTTTTATTCCTGATAAAGCAGGTCTCCCTTGAGAGCTTACCATCTGCTTTAATGATCGTTTTACCATTAGTGTTAAGATCTTTTATCGATTGTATTATAGATAGTGATATACCTTTTTCCAAAAGGATATCGACAGAGGTTTTTAGCAATACTCAATCAAATGCCTTAGTCAAGTCAATGAAACACATATAAGCTGGTTTGTTGTGTGCTATCGATTTCTCCTTGATCTGTCCTGTGATTAATATTGCATCAGCTCTAGATCTGTTTTTTTTTTTCTAAATCCTTGCTGTTCTTCCCTGTTTGCAATTGCGTGTTCAAGTATCTTTTTCATTATTGCTGTAAACAATTTTAACACCGAACTTAGAAGTGAGATCACTCTATAGTGATCTTGTGGGATTTTAGAATTTTTCAGATTTTTGCTTAACAGTTTGTGTATTTTTGAGGTTAATTTATTTCCCGTATATTTTATCATCTTGTTTGTTATATCATATTTACCAGGGGACTTGCGATTCTTCAGATCCTTTATTGCTGATGCTACTTCCAGTACTATGCGAGTGTCTGGTGTTGTCACTTCTATATTGTGAGAGCTGTGTTTTACCTCATCCTTTAATCCAAGAAATTATTTACTGAGATAAAAAGAATGCTTTTTAAAATCTTGGGTTAATCTGTTTATTTTGTTTATTGTTTGCTTGAATAATTGCTGTGTTTTCAGTTCGGTAAATAGGATTTTAAAATAACTCTGAAGGTTATGAGTACGCTCAGAGAAACGATATATTTTTATCCTGAATCTTTCATTTTCTTTAAAGCTTTGGATTTGCTTTACCTTGAAAATCGTTCGTTTCGTTTTCAAATTAAGATCAAAGCTGTTTATATTTACCCAATGCCTTTGCGAATTAATACTTCATGAATTTTTTGAAAAAAAAAACACTCATAGGGAGAGTATTTGCAATACGCTTTTTATAACATATATGTTTTCAACTGAATGTTATAAAGGAATATTAAAAATCGTATTTTGTTGCATGTTACTTCTTTCAACTGATTGACGACCGTATAAATAACTCGAATGTCCTGAGTGATAAAGGTTTTTGTCCCCTTTAAGAATTATCTGCTTCAAAGATAACGCAAAATGTTTTTTTTGCCAACCAACCTGACAATGCTTATGCCTATGGGTAGGACAATATATTTGCTTAATCGGGTCGCCTTTGAGATTGACATATTTTGTGATAGTAGAGGTTGATTCAGGCATACAATCGTTATGATATATTTCTAATTATTCTTTCTAATAAGTACACTTCACGGTTTTTTACTGTTAAATTATTTTTTTTATTAACTAACTATCTAACCATCACGCCGTTTCCCCGGAGGGGTAGGCAGAGAGGATGGATCGCCATATTGGGCTTGACTTCTTTTCCATTCACACTACTTGTATGTATATATATATATATATATATATATATATATATATATATATATATATATATATATATATATATATATATATATATATATATATATATATATATATATATATATATATATATATATATATATATATATATATATATATATATATATATATATATATATATATATATATATATATATATATATATATATATATATATATATAACTAACTAACTAACCATCACGCCGTCTCCCCGAAGGGGTAGGCAGAAAGAATGGACTGCCACACTTTTCTTTCCTGACATATTTCTCTCGCTTCCTCAACATTCATACATCGTGTCATGCACGCGCGTCGATTTCTCTGACTCCTCACATGGCCGATATTCAATATTTGATTTATTTGATCGTGCCACGTTTTCCTTGGTCTTCCTCTATTTCTGGTACCATTTACATCATTGACATATAATTTTTTTACCATTCTTTCTTCATTCATTCTTTCCATATGTCCAAACCATCTTAATGATCCTTTCATTATTTTGTTCATGACACCATCATTCGCACCGCATTCACTTCTTATATTTTCATTCGACACTCTATCATACACAGAATATCCACACATTCGTCTAAGAGATCTCATTTCTACTGCATTTATTCTACTTTCATCCTTCCTTTGCCAGTTCCATGCTTCGCTTCCATACATAAGGGTCGGTAGAAGAACACCATTGTGCACTGCCATTCTAGCTTTTTTGGATAGGTTTTTGTTTGCGATGACAACTTTAAGTGCACCATTCACTTTGTTGCCTGCCCCAACCCTTCTTTCAATATCCCTCTCCACTCTCCCATCTCTTGTAAACATACTACCTAAATACACAAACTCAACTACTTGCTCCAAGTTTTCACCATTCACGCTAATGTTGCAGACTGTCGTGGTTTCTTCCTTTTCAAAAATCATTACCTTGGACTTATTAACATTCATCATCAGATCATTTCGCATGCATACCTCATACATACAATTCACCAGGACTTGTAGTTCATGCTCGTTGTCAGCAAGTAGGACAGCGTCATCCGCATACAAGAGACAGCTTACTGACACTCCGCTCATTTTGGCACCTACATCCAACCCTTTCAGCTCTCTCATACAATTGTCCATATACAGATTAAATAACCACGGGGACATTACGCAACCTTGTTTGACACCTTTATTGATATCAAACCAGGCTGTAAGATCTCCATATATATATATATTAACATTCATCCGCTTTACATTCCTTTCTTACTTAATCATTAGATATTCTATCATATATTATTTTTCCGCACATCCTTCTTAGTGGCCTCATTTCTACGGCATTTATCCTACTTTCATCCTTCTTCTGCCAACTCCAAGCTTCACTTCCATACATAAGGGTCGGCACTAGAACTTCTTTGATCTTGCAATTTGTTTATGCAGGATATCTAATTTCTTCTCGTGATGAAGACGACCAGCTTTCTCTCCATCTCTCTGGGGGTCGTCCTGGTGGTCGATGGCCCGCTGGAGCCTCGTGCATCACGATCTTGGGTATCCTAGCTAGATCCATTCTCTCGATGTGATCTCTCCAGAATCGTCTTCTCTACCTACCCTATCTCACTGTGTTATCAACTTTGTAGAATCCGCGAATCTCTTCGCTGGCTATCCTATCTCTTAGAGTTCTACCCACAATAGGTCACAATGTTTTCATTTCTGATACTCTTAGAAGATTTTTGGTTCTGACAGTATCAGGTCTTGCTTCGATTCCATAAGTCATAATGGTTCTGATGCATGTTTCACAAATTCTAATCTTGCTTTATATGCTTTTTTTTTAAATTATTCGTTATTTTATTTCATATGGGAGTATTGTGAGAGGACTCTCATTATTGATGCCCGAATATTTATGACATGAGTGGCTCTTTAAAATATTATTCAAACCGTTTAAGAGGATAAACAAAATGTAATAAAATTCGCAACCCATCACACCTAGTCTCCTGCGGAGCGAAAAGAGAAGGATAGAGTGCCGCATCGGTTAAAGTGTGACAGTCCATTCTTTCTGACACCCTTTCGGGGAGACGGCGTGATGGTTAGTTTTAGTTAAAAAAACGTAAATTATTGTTATAATCATACACACACCAAAATACTTTGTTGATAAACTAAATATTTCCAGTTTTATGGGAAACCACGCGAACCAAAATATACTTTTTGAGTTGATGTAAACGGTTAAATAAGCCAAGAAAAGTATCTATATTTTTTTCATATGTATAATATAATGCAACAAAATATATATAAATTCAACAAAATATGATAATCTAAGCAAACGTTTAGTGTATTTTAAAACGTAACAAATGATATGTTATGGTTGTAATTTGGGCAACCCGTTTCGTTTCGATACAACGTTAAAATATCACATTATACCTCGAAGATCCAGCACACGAATGGCGACGAACGACCTTGGAAAGTAAACGTGAAAACACATTAGTTATCTATTTACTGCTTCGCTCTTTTGCTGGTCTCAAAATAATATTAATGACTCCTGACAACGGTTTTTGCCTTTCTTCCAGAGATAGTTTCGGAATTTTCACTCTCCTCACTTTCGCATCCCTCACTCACTTTTAAATGGACTACAGACCCACAACTTGGAGCATACATCTTGTGTCTATTCATCATTATTATTTTATTATTTCCCTACAGCTTGCATTATTAAACGCCCCAATAAAAAAACAAGAAAGTTACTTGATATACCAAATATTATTTAAAACTTTTTTTGAATAACATGTAAACTGTTTGTTGAACCATTAAATAAAACTCCATTTAAAATATTACGTATTGATATAAAAGTCTATTTCCTAGAAGTTTTACTATATTTTATAGGATACACGCTTTTCGCCGTGAAAGGGCAAAATCGAATATTTGATAGAGCCAAAATAACAATTAATTAAGGTGAAACATGTCACATCTATAAAATAAAATAAAACTTCTAAATGACGAACGTTTTGATCATCAATATTATGTTTTCAAATGTCGCGATACAGAAATAATACATTAATTTACTAGGTTATTTATTATTGAACCTCTACCTTCTAAGAAGTTATAGGAGAGATTATTTACATTGCTAGATAACGCCTGGAGTAAATTATCTTATATAGTAAATTATCTTAATAGTAGTGTAGATAGACCTACCAACATTGAAGTTATTAAAAAATATTAACATATAAAAAAGTTCCGAAAATTTGTCAGACGTGGTGTCGTAAGAAGGGCGGAATGGTAAATGTTGTTAAGCATAAAGTGATCGCTTAACCCAACCAATGACAGGTCATAAGTCCTGTAAACGCCTCGACTACTATATTGTGTTTCCAAATAATTTACATCTTCGTCTCTATTGAGATACAATTAATCCTTAAAAAAATTATTAACCCGCAATGCGTAAAAATCCAGTATTTGTCTACAAGTATTTGTATACAAAAAAACAAATTCTATAAAAAATTTATTGATTAATCAAAAAAGAAATTCTTAATTAGTGAACATAACAGGTATACATTTTCAATACAAAAACAACTTGGTGTTCTTGTACCGTCCCTTATGTATGGAAGCGAAGCATGGAACCAAAAGAAGGATGAAAGTAGCATAAATGCTGCAAAAAAGAGATCTCTTAGATGAATGTGTGGACAGTTGCTTATGCTTATATAAAACATTTTAACCATTCTTCTCAGTGATCTCATTTCTACGGCATTTATTATACTTTTATCCTTTTTTGACAGCTCCAAGCTTAACTAATATTTTCAATTATTCATTACGGAGTTTTACATCAGTGTTCTAGACACAATAAATAAAAGTGTTTTAAATTATTTCCTTTATCTAAAAAAGCTAAAATACCCTGCACAATGGTGTTCTTGTAACCCTTATGTATGGAAGCGAAGCATGGAACGGCAAAAAATGATAAAAGTAGAATAAATGCAGTAGAAATTAGATCTCTTAGACGAATGTGTGAATAATCTGTGTAGGATAGAGTGTCGAATGAAAATATAAGAATAAAATGCGGTGCGAATGATGGTGTTATGAACAAAATAATGAAAGGATCATTAAGATGGTTTGGACACCTGGAAAGAATGAATGAAGAAAGAATGGTTAAAAAATGATTTGTAAACGATAAAATTGGAACTAGAAAAAGAGGAAGACCGAGGAAAACGTGGCACGATCAAGTAAATAAAATATTGAATGTCGGCCACGTGAAATCGACGCGCGTGCATGACACGATGTATGAATGTTGAGGAATCAAGAGAAATATGTCAGGAAAGAAAAGTGTGGCAGTTCTCTCTTTCTGCCTACCCCTTCGGAGATACGGCGTGATGGTTAGTTGGCTAGTTACAAAAACTAATTTTTATTTTTCACTTAAGTATTTACGTTTTGAAGGTTTTATACTTTCATCATTTGGAGAACGATGTAACTTAATTATTATCGGATTGGTGTCACAGAGATCCAAGGGAAACAAATACACAATTTTTCCGATTTTCAGTTTATTTTTCTTTACTTATAAAAACAAATGTTTTAAAGGTTTTACACCTTCATCATTTGGAGAACGATGTAACGTAATTATTCTCGGATTGGTGTCACAGAGATCCAAATGAAACTAATACACAATTCTTCATTTTTTAGTCCGTCGTTCGCTCCAATTGAACTAATTTAGTGCAGAGTTGCCTTCCCCAATTATCCCAACTCCACAATAGAGTCACTTCCAGAAATAAATAACACTGTTTCGCAAGTAAAGAGGGTCTTTTTTGCATATTACGAAAATCCTACCGACAAATCTTATTAAGAAAGGTCCTCATTTACAAGCAGATGTGCATGATGTTTATTAGATTGTCCACCGGACTTTTGGCATTCGAAATTTGAAAGCAAAAAGGGCACATAGGTTTTATGCGGCAATGAATAGCTTGACGTTCCAATGAAAAGTAGATCGTGTTTAATAACCCATTAATTAGCGCTTTTCCTGGAAAATTATTTCACATAAATCAGAAAGAAAATGTAATATTTAGAACTAACTAAACTAACTAACCATCACGCCGTCTCCCCTAAAGGGTAGGCAGAATGAATGAAATGTCACACTTTTACTGATGCGGCACTCCATCCTTCTCTTTTCGCTCCGCGGGAGACGCGGTGTGATGGGTTGGGAACCTCATCGCCACACCCACAAAATAAATCTAAAACAAATAATATAAAATACAATGATATAAAATAAAATAACAAAATAAATATAATTTAACACAAAATGTTCTTTTTAGATGGTGCATATATTGTCTATTTAATTTATGTTCCAAGAGCCCACCGTTTTTTTAATTTAGCACATAAGGTAATAACACATAATGTTTTTTTTCGATGTTGCACATGTTGACATGGACGATCCGGACTTTTGTGTAATATTTAGCGATAATATATACTCGTATTTTGATTTGTAACATATGCCATCATTCTTCTTCTCCTTATTTTTGTCCTGTCACACCTCCGTGGTGCATAGGGCCTCAAGGAACCTTCTCCATCCGACTCTATCGCATGCCTGATGCCTAACATCGTCCCAAGTGAGGCCTGCTGCCAACCTCGCCCTACAGGGCTCTTCTCCAGGTGGCTCTAGGTCTGCCTCGCTTTTTCTTTCCCCCCATAGGGGACCAGTCTAGTGCGCCCCGAGAGATGCAGGCTGGGTTCCGTCTCGTATAATATATTCAATCATATAAACTTTGAGAATATTAAAAATGGTTCTATATTGTGTTTCTTTATTTCTCTATTACGAGTAATACATAATATTATTTTAAATCTTAGTTCAACCATTCGACCAATTGAATATTTATTTTCAACCGACCAGGATTATTTATGATAACTTTTGAAAGCATTTTTTTTAAATTCGAAAAAAAAATTTTCCTGAGGAAGGACATCTGCGATCCGAAAAATATTATATTTGTAAAAGTTCAAAAAATAATAATTAATATATAAAGTATTTTAAAAATTAGTCAAATATGAATCTACAACACAAAATGATGGCTATAGAAAAACTACCTGACCATACATAGCGCCGTCTCCGTGAAGCGGTAGACGGAAATAATAGATTGCTACATTTTATTTTCTGGCATACTTCTCTCGTTTCCTTAATAATCATACATTGTGTTATGTGCATACACGTCGATTTCTCCGACTTCCCACTTGGCCGATATTCAATAATTGATTTATTTGATCATGACACGTTTTCCTCGATCTTTCTCTATTTCATGTGTCCAAACCATCCAAATGTTCCATTCATTATTTTGTTCATAAAACTTTTATTTGCACCGCATTCACTTCTTATATTTTTATTCGAAACTCTATCATACGAGTACACATGTTTTTTCTCACATTCATCTTAGCAATCTCATTTCTACTACATTTTTTCAACTTTCATCCTGCTTCTGCCAGTTCCATGCCTCGCTTGCATACATAAGGGTTGGCACCAGAACACCATTTTGCACTGCAATTTACGCTTATAGGCTATTGTTTTACGATAATATTATTGAATTATAGAATATATACTCAAGTAAATTAAAACATCATAAATATGTTTTCGCATAAGGTAAATAAAGTACTATATAATATGTTATATTATAACTTTCTTCTATATTAGCCATAACTTTGTGTTACGGATGTTTAATGTTTCTGTTTTTATATACTTTGTATACAACACACACTTTTTTAAAAATATATAAATTAAAAACCAAACACGTTTCGAACACACAAACCCTTCATCAGTGATATTATATAAATAAAAAATTATAAATATTTTCTTTTTAAATTCACGACTGAAATCAGTCGTGAATTTAAAAAGAAATTATCTTATCGAATATCTGTCAAAACTGACTACATTCATGAATTCTTTTTTTAATGTTTTTAATATTTATATTCATATAATATCACTGATGAAGGACTTGTGTGTCCGAAACATGTTTTTTTTTTTTTTTTTTTTCAATAAAGTGTGTATTGTAAACAAAGTATATTAAAACTATTATACTTAAGAAAAAGATATGAATAATGACGTAGAACCAGTTAATTGTTATTATTATTTTTTAAAGGTCATTAGATAACTTATTGTACCCGCAGGCGTCTTGACACATCACCCCATTTCCACTTGTCGACTTCTATTTTCGTTTCATCAATAAACTAGCAGCTTTCTGAGGGTTACATTATTTCAAAACAGACATCGCCGAATCATATTTCAAAAAAACAAGAAAAATAGATCCAGACATACATCATACGTACATATTTAATTCATACAAATCAATTCGTGTTTCCCATAAACTAAAATTCGTTTATAATTAAAACTTAATTTGTTATTTGAAATTTCGTGGAAGAAGTAATTAAAGAAAATAATATAAAAATGTTTTAAAAAATTATTTTAATGCATATTAAGTTAAAATCCACTTTTGTTTGTGTCTTTGGCCGGTTTCTACTGGGATTACCCATTTCTTCAGACTTATCAGAGGTATTTGAGAACTCCGTTATCATGGAGGCTATCCATCTTTATGTTCCAGATGGTTATCTTCGACAGCGTCAGCACAGACTATTTTATCTCCCAGCATGCAGAACCAACCTGCCTCTGGTGATGCCGGTGGGGAGAGCAATCAAACTGCTAAACATGATCGCTTTGGAGATCGACGTCTTTCATATTCGTGAAAGTACGTTCAGAAGACAAATACTCTTGGCTTAGGAGAGTATCTTGTATTCCTAATGTCGAACCATCTCTCATGCATCCTGGTATTATACATATTATACGTTTTACCGGTTTTCAACAGTCTTAGACTATAATTGTTTTTTGTAATATCTTTTGAGAAAAGAAATTTAATCACTCATCATTTTCTTCACCACATAATATGGCAGGGAGCTGCCGAAACCAGTCGAAGGCACAAACATTAATGGATTTTAACTAAATATTCATATTAATTTACATATTAAAAAGGTTTTATAATTTTTATTTTTATTTTCAAAATCTCAAATTAACTTCTACCATGAAATTTCAAATAACGACATTATTTTTTATTGAAGTGTCCTGATAATGTTATTAACAATAATTCAGGTGAATTTAGAAAATCCGTTAACTTAGAGAATCTCAATAAATGAATAAGTTTTAATTAAAGAATGTTAAATGTTGTTTTTTTAACAGGTGTTTAAATACAGAAAATTTTCTTCGGTTTTTGAAAGCAAGGAATGTCTACAATAGCAGTTTTTTTTTTTTGCTTAGCAGTCGCTTCAGTTTTTTGTCCTTTGGCCCCTTAGTAACTGTATCTACCAGTGGCGGTAGATCGTGTTTTGTTAAAAACAAAATGGAAGAGTCATCAACTAATAGTTCTTAATCGATTTACAGGCAACAGAGGGCGTTATAAAACATCATTGCTAACAAAACATTATTCAAAAAAGTAGAGATAACACAAAGCTGTTAATATACCACCTTTATAAGTGAAAGTGAGTCATAAAACTGGCAAAAAATGGAAAAGGAATGTTAGGCACTAAAATGAGATTATATATTGACCTTAGTGGTAGAGTAGTAAGAGCTATGACTACGATTTCCGGCAATGGCACTGTGATTGTCTGGAATATAATTGACGTCTAAATAAAATGGCGATAAATTAGTTACCAATCACCAGTCATGAGAATCAATAGCTAAGAAATTTTAATCTGTATTTGGGTTCAAATTGTCTGCTGTATACAAATCAAAGGAAAACTTGCACAATAAAATACTTCTTCTTATTATTCCTAAGCCTATTCCCGTCCATTCCTAGACAAAGGCCTCCTCTATTCGCTTCCATGTCACTCTGTCCTGTGCAGACTGCATCCAGGTTATTCCGACGTGTCTATTCAGATCATCCTTCCACCGTAGTTGCGGTCGCCCTACACTTCTCTTTGCCGTCCACGGTCTCCAAGTTAGCAGTCTTCTTGTCCACTTTTCATCTGAGGTTCTGGCTACGTAACTTGCCCATTGCCATTTTAGAGTCGCCGCCCGGTGGATGATGTCAGTGACCTTTGTTTTTTCTCTCACCGTATCTTTTCTGACTCTGTCTCTTAGACTTATTCCTAACATAGCTCTTTCCATGGCTCGTCACTCGTAGTTTCTCGGCACATTGTTCATCAATTTTAAATATTATTATTTAAAATTAACTATATTACCACATCAATAGCCCAAATGGCATCCCAAGAACCACCAAAATGATACACATTTCTGCAAACCAATCCCTTGTATTGAAACTAGCGAAGGAGAATCATATATCGCAGTGTCAAATATCTGGGTAGTATATAACTAAGTCGGAAGACCCAGATATCGAGGTGAAATAAAGAATCGTAATGGTCCGTAGGAATTATTTAATATGGAGTTTTACATCATCGTTAAAGAAACAATAAATAATATATTGTCTTTGAAATTAAGATTGAAATAAAGTGATCTGGTCAATTTCAGTCCTAAGTCCTAAGGAGAGCTTATTGATGCAGAGAAGTGTTAGTATCTATTAAGGTTCATACAATTTCCAATCTGCGTCTGGGTCATGCGTGGAAACTAATATGAGATCTTCCAACGCACGTTAATGAGCAAAATTGAGGACGACGTTGTCCTGACCGAAGGCAAACGTTTTGGCTGCATTAAAGACTAGACTGAAACAAGAAGGGTGGAGAAATTATTCGGGGTGGCGCAATACAGATAATCATTTGCGAAAGAATTGTACAATATCGAGGAAACCAGACACGATACAAGAAGAAGTGTTAAACGCCGGTTTAAAATAGTAATACAGGGAAATAAAATTAGCTTTTGGAGATGTGAAAATAAATGATGAAGACAAACTTGTCAGCAAAAGTATGAAAATAATAATGTCTCAGCAAGATGAAATACGTCATTCTAGAAAACAGATGTTTTTGTTACTCGTTCACTAAATACTATTTATTTGTATTTTAATCTATATATATAAAACAAAGTCAAAAATCGTGTTAGTTACACCATTTATAACTCGAGAACGGCTGGATCAATTTTGAAGATCTTATATTTGCTGGATTTGTCTCCGTTCCGGATAACAGAATAATTATTAAAACATTTGAAAAAATCACTTAAATGATTTAAAATTAATTATATTTGTCGTACGTTTGACTAAATTTGACTTAATAAACGACGTATAAAATCAAAATGGCGTGTATTTTAGTTTCGGTATCGCCCGTAGGTGGTGTATTGTTGATGCCAGATGTCAATACTCAATGTGAAAGATTTGAGTTGAGGTTATTTTTTAATCGTCGCCGGGATTTTTGGTTTTCTTTATTAATTTTAGATTAACAATGCCCAAAGTTATAAAAATCAGTATAAGAGAGACTATTCTAAAATTTAAACCCCTTTTGTGAAGGAGAGCAGAGAATATTTGCGCCATTAATACCATTCGAAAAAGATGACAGATGAGTGTTCCGTAGAGATTAAATAACCGATTTATGATTAGTGAATAATAATAAAAATACGTATTGTATATTTTGTATTGATTTTATAGGTGTATCTGTGTACATTCGGTCCAGAGAATTGTTACCATAGGAAATTCAGCCGCGAGTACTTAATAAACGAAATATTTGGCTAGATGAAGACGAGGAATTTCTTTTTTCAATTGATAGGGACACTGAATCATCAAACTCTTCAGATGATGAATATGATGATGCTAATGATGAAAACGGAGTTCATTGATGGATCACACTTATTCAAAATTATGTTGTCTGCTATTTAATTGTTTTAACGTGTTTTGATGAATGTCGGAAAGTCAAAGGTGTTAGTTTTTGAAAGGGAAGAGCAAATGACAGTTTGTAATATAGTAAATGAAGAGAACTTGGAACAGGTGAGGGAATTTGTGTATTTAGGTAGCATGTTCACAGCGGATGGCCGAACGGACAGTGATGTTGAAAAAAGGGTTGGTGCGGTAACAAAGTTAATGGAGCTTTAAAAGTAGTTATTGGAAACAAGAATTTATCAATGAAAGCGAAAATGGCCGTTCACAATGGAGTTCTGGTCCCAACTCCTGTATGGAAGCGAAGCATGGAACTGACAGAACAAAGATGAGAGCAGAATAAATGCGGTAGAGATGAGGTCCCTAAGACGTATGTGTGGTAGAACGATGTATGACAGAATCTCAAATGCTGATATTAGGAAGGAATGTAGAGCGAAAGAAGGTATTATGAACAAAATTATGAATGGTTCGTTGCGTTGGTTCGGACACATGGAGCGCATGGGTGAAGAAAGAATGGTTAAAAAAGTATACGTTAACGATGTAAATGGACTAAGGAGTCGAGGTAGACCGAGAAAAACATGGCATGTCCAAATTAATCAAATATTAAAGGTTGGTCATGTCAGAAGCCGGAAGAATCGACGTGCGTGTATGACTCGATGTATGAATGTGGAGGAAGCTAGAGAGTAATAATTCAAACAGTAATTAGAAGGAACAATCATACATAATATAGAGTCAAAAACGATGAATCCTAATATATTAAAGACGATAAACATTATAAGGAAGCAGATTACATTAGTAAGAAAGGGACAAAAATGGAAGGTAGTATTAATATTAATAAGCTGGAATTTGGTTATTTATAACATTCAATTCACGTGCCTTTGCTTTAAAAATTTCAAAATTTTCTAATTTATCAAATTTTTTTTTAAATTGTTTGCTATATGCAAAAAAAATGTGTTTTTGGAATTGAAATGATGGTCAAAATTCACACAATGATTCTGTTTTTGTATTAAATGTTGTGTTCATATAACCTCTTCAAAATGATCGACCCGTCTTTCCAATATACACGGCATCACAATCCTCACAATTAATCTGGTAGATTCCACTTTGGTTGAATATATTGTCGCGAAAAAATAAAAAACACAATTGTGATACATAAAACAAAGTTTTTAATTAACAATTTATAATTCATTTTAAGTATTAATGCAGGCTTCCACGTGAATTATATTCCATTGTAATTAATATTTTTAATTTTGACATTTGCACATTTTATGAACTTAATTCATTTTAAGTATTAATTGTAATTCAATAAAAAGGTGAATTAAATTTAGCTAATAAGTTAACACAACATTTATTGATTCTGAGGCGGTACGAAGTTCGTCGGGTCAGCTAGTTAATAATAAAATGGACAGAATGGTGTTATGAACAAAATAATGAAAGGATCATTAAGATGGTTTGGACATATAAAAAGAATAAATGAAGAAAGAATCGTAAAAAAGTATATGTTTACGATGTAAATGGAACCAGAAATAAAGGAAAACCGAGGAAAACGTGGCACGATCGAATAAATCAAATATTAAATGTCGGCTATGTGAGGAGTCAGAGAAATCGACGCGCGTGCGTGAGACGATATATGAAAGCGAGAGAAATATGTCAGGAAAGAAAAGTGTGGCAGTCCATTCTTTCAGACTACCCCTACGGGGAGACGGCGTGATGGTTAGTTAGTTTTTTATTAATATTTATTTCAACATGAATAGAAATATGAAAAAAGCCCTTTATTACGTAGAAAAACCGGGTTGTGAACAGGATTGAAACCAATTCCCTTGAATCAGGAACCAAAAGTTTTGTCTACTAGACTACTACCACTACCTGAATATATATTTTAGTGGATCATATATTATGAAATAATTCTGTGAGCTTTCATATTTTAAAAGAAAATACCATATATTCACGGACGACCATGTTTTTCCACAGCTTCTAGAAATGTTTATCCATCCAAAGTCCTTAGTGAGAATCGTCGGCTTTTAAATGAACAGAACGTAGTGTACAAACACACGACTTTGTACCCAGGTTTATTTCTTCTCATTTTAATACTATTACTCTCAATGTTTTCTCTTCGCTTAGAATACATGTTTACCAACAAATATATTCTACTATTTTAAATTCTGCAATCTATAATATGCGTATGTGAGAAAAACAGAGGAGGCATGACCAAATTAATCAAAAGTTAAGATCGGCCATGCTAGAAGTCATAAGAATCGATAAACGTAAATTAATCTCTAGAGGAATCTAGAGAGGTGTGGCGGAATATTCTCATCGCTTTTTCCTCGAAGGGATAGGTCCTTTCGAGGATAGAGCGAATTTTTTTGTTGTTTTCATATATTTTTCTTCTTTTTCCTTGTTGTAGACCTATGTGGTCTGTTCTTCAGAGAGTTGCTTCTCCTGTGAGGTGGATTCCCAGCTGTTCTTTAATCTTTTAGGAGGACTTCTACAAGGACGAGTCCCATGAGCCTGATTTTGTAGTGCAATATAAGTTAGGGTAGTCTGGTGGTGTTCATTCTTTGGACATGACCATACAATTCCCTCCTTGGATCTTCTGGCTTACAGAGGTTCAGCTCATGTGGCTATTCCTCTTACGTCTGATGGGAACATTGTTGGAAAGTGATTTGGTGGGTTGTTAGTTTATTCGGGGGCATGATTTGTGTGGCCCGGAGTTTTCCTCTGAAGGAGAATCGATTTTAGGCGCTTGTGGCGGCTGGAAGTGTTTGGGTCGTAATTAGAGAGGTCTTTTATTGTAGGGTTGGGATGTGAAGGGAGTCCTTTTTAAAAACGTTCGGCAAGTTTCAGAATGAATTCATCTATCATCGGGATTCCCGATTCTAGGTGCAGTTGTGTAATCCTGGTCCATGAAGGCGCACCAAGCGATAAACGGATAGCCTTATTTTGCAGGATTTGGAGTTTTTGTATGTGACTCGAAGCTGCATAGCCCCAGATTGGGGCTGCATAAGTGAAGATCGGCCTTATAACCGTTTTGTATATCAGGAGTTTATTGTCGATGCTTAGTTTACTGTTTCTAGCTAACATTGGGTAGAGGGCTGAGATTGCTTTTGACGCGGCTTTGACTTTATTTGTAATGTGTGGCCTCCATGTCAGCTTAGAATCCAAGGTAACCCCAAGGTATTTGATTGTTTTGGTCCAAGGAACGTCTTGGCCGAACATTTTTATGTTGGGAATGTTTGAAGGAATGTGTCTTTTACTGAAAAGGGTCGCTGCGCTTTTACTCGGATTGATGGTAATGCGCCAGTTTCTGCACCACACCTCTAGCACATCGGCCTGTTTTTGCACCCTGCGGGTCGTGAGAAGCGGCCTTTTAGCACTGGAAATGATGCCCGTATCGTCAGCGAATTGGGCAATGTGGGTGTTCTGATCTCGGGGAAGAGGGATATCACTGCAGTAGATGTTGAACAGAGTAGGAGCCATTACTGAACCTTGGGGAACTCCTGCTCTGATAGGGCGTACAAGGGATTTGGCCTTGTTGATTTTGACGCTGAAAAGGCGATCGGACAGAAAGCTGGCTATGAGTTGAATCATAGGCAGTGGGATGTTTGCTTTTCCCATTTTGTATAACAGGCCGGTGTGCCAGACGCGGTCGAATGCTTTACTGACATCTAGGGAAAAGAAAGTGGTGAATTTGCGCGTGTTAAAGTTTGTGGCAATAAGTTCAACTACACGAAGTAGCTGATGTTGTGTGGAGTGTTGGGCACGGAAACCGTGTTGAAAATCTGGAATGGTACTCTGTTCGTGAAGTGTTGTTTTGAGTCTTGATTGTATGAGTTTTTCCAACAATTTACCAGTGCCAACAATTTACCAGTGCCGTTTCCAACAATTTTCCAACAATTTGCATGCCATAATGGAGGGTATGATCGAGGGGACAAACTCTAGGGGACGCCCACGCCGAGAGTACCTGGAGGACCTGTTGGTGGACGTACGCTGCTCATCATATGCAGATCTCAAAAGAGTCGCACAAGACAGGGAAAAATGGAAGAGAATAATGGAGGAAATTGCTGCAAACCAATCCCAGGATTGAAACCAGAGAAGAGACCAGTGCAAGGAAGAAGACTAATTGGTCTATGATTTGAAGGAGCTGTTGGGTCCTTGCCTGGCTTGGGAAGAAGGATAACGTCTGCGATTTTGTAGGGTTTCGGGAAGTATCGGAGTCTAAGGGATGCGTTGAAATCGCTGTCAGGGCACAGATGCCTTTGAGAGGGAGAGATTTGAGAATTTTGTTAGATATTGAGTCAGGACCTGGTGATTTGCGGGTATTAAGATATTTTATTTGTTGTTTCACCTCTCTAGGTGAGGTGAATGGGATCGGTGGGGATGAAGGAGTTTTGGCTAAGAGTTGTGAAACGTTAGATTCGATTGAGGCCACGAATAATGGATTGTCATGTTCGTTGTTTGTCGTGAATTGATCTTCTAGGCTCGATGCAAATGTTTCTGCCCTGTCGGCGTCGGAGTACACTAATCCATTTGGACCTTGTAACGGTGTGATTCTTGAGTGGGGTTTGCGAAGATTTTTGGATAATTTCCAGAAGGCTGTCTTGTCGTCATGATAATGACTCTAGATAATCCATCCAGCGGTCATTGCGTAAGTCGGTGATGGCTTTTTTGACGTCAATGTTTAGTTTGTTGAGAAGTGTTTTATCCTGAGGTTGTCGATATTTTTGCCATCTTTTTCTAATGGTATTTTTGTGGCGTATTAGCAGGTAGATTTGGTCTGTATATGTCATTGTCTACAACTGTGGTTGCATTTTTTAGAGCAGTCTGTAGGATAAATGTCATTTCATTCGTGACCTGATCGAGAGATTCTGGGTCTGGAATTTTTGTTGGGATTTTGATCATTTCGTGGATGATTTCGGGAAGAGAATACCAATTAATTTTATTTCTGGTGGGGAAATGGGGGTCACGGTGGAATGGTTCATCAGAGATGTAGAGAAGTATAGGGATATGATCAGAGGATAGTTCGTCTACTACCTGTAGGGTGAGGGGGAGGGTAAAGTTTTTAGTCATGACAATATCGATGACGTCCGGGGAATGTTTTGGATTTTTATTGAAAATTGTCGGAGTATCGGGAGCTGTGATGAATATGTCTGGTCGATTTTGGAAATAGTCGAAAAGATCTTTGCCTTTCTTATTATCTTTGAAACTGTGCCAGGCGCCATGTTTGGAATTTAGGTCTCCAGCTAGGACTGTGGGAATGTTTTCGAAGAAAATATCGTCCAGTTCTATTGGAGTGAATCGTCTACGAGGTGGAGAGTAGGCGGAAATGAATTTAAGGGGACCAGAATTTTTTGTTTGTATCACTATAGCAGTGGTTTCAATATTTATGTTAGAAGGTGTTGTTGAGGAGCAATGCTGGAGGGATTTTTTTATTATGATTGCTGTACCACCTCCTTTGTTATCAAGGCGGTCGGTTCGGTAGGTGAGGTAATTAGGGATAGAGTAGCGAAGGCTAGGTTTAAGCCACGTTTCTGTGACAAGAAGAATGTCAAAGTTGTAGGTCGAGAGGAAGTGTTCTACCTCCAGGCGGTGTAATCGCAGGATACCACCCGCGTTCCAAAATGCCACTTGGAGGTTGGTTGGTAGGATAGGTGTAGGGTTAGACATTAGATGGGTTGATGGCGTTGAAGGTGACAGTCTTTCTTAGCTCATTAACCAAGCTTGAAAAACCTTGGATTAGTGCATGGAAAGGATCAATTTGTGGAGGGAAAATTTGTGGAATCGATGTTTGTGTGGGGGGCTAGTTGATGCGGCCATCTTGGCATATGAAGGCGCTGGCCATTGTGTGTTCACGAAGGCAGGGGTACTTATTATTTTAGATGGTGATGGCTGAGGGTTTGTTTGTCCGCAAGGCTGGGTTCTTTTCGGGTGCTTCGGACACCCACTGAAGTTGGCTGGGTGTGACCCTGCGCATAGGGCGCATTTGGCCGGAGTATTGCGAGATTTTGTGCAGGTGGAAGTGTGGTGCTTCTGTCCGCACTTCACGCACCTCGGATCAGCGTGGCAGCCCGAAGTTGCGTGACCGAACTGTTGACAGTTGAAGCACTGGCTGGATTATGTTTTAGAGTGGGGTGACTCCACCCGCACCCTAAATTTGTCGACCTCTTGGAGGTCGGAAAATATTTTTTTGCCTTGATCCGATCGCTCCAGGTCGACCATCATCATGGCGATGGGTCGCCTTTCGGGACCGGCTTTCATTCTCTGGACTTTAAGAATGGGAAACCCTAGTTCCTTGAGCTGGTTGTGGAATTGGGTCGTGGAGACCCATTCGGGAACATCTCGAATGACAGCTTTTAGTGGCTTATCGCCATTCAATCTAAAGGAATACAATTCCCTCCTTCGCTCTCTACTTCATCTTATTATATCTTTTACCTAACCTAACCACACATATCTCTCTAATTTTGGTGTTCTTCATGCGATCTCTCAATATCAGTGTTAAAAGATGTATGTTTTTTCTTATAAAGATATATTATATAATATCTTTACATAATATATTATAATATTTTCTTATCAAGTTATATAATATAAACCATTTTAACGTCTGTCAAAACTAACCACATTTGTAAAAAAGCTATATATAATATTTTAAATATTTATATTAATATCATATCACTGATGAAGGACTTGTAAGTCCGAAACATGTTTGGTATTTCATTTTTTTTTAAGTTTATGAAAAAATTAATTTTAAAGTGCATAAAAAATAAACATTATATTATTTTTTCTTATTTTAACCGTAATCATAATAAAAGCTATATATAATATTTAAAATATTTATATTAATACAATATCACAGACGAAGGACTTGTTAGTCCGAAACATAGTTGATATTTAATTTTTTTAAGAATATATTAAAAAATAAATTTAAAGTAGGTACAAAAAAAAAGAAACATTGTATTATTTTTTCTTATTTTAGCGGTAATCTTATTAACCCTAGAATCCTATTCAGCCGTTTGTAATGTTATAAAAACTTGAATAAGAATTTTTTTACTATAATTTCAAACAATTTAATTAAATCTGTACAATCGTTAGTTATTTTTTGTGTAGTTTTGGTAAAAAATTCCAACATTTTTCCTTTACTCTTTACTCAGAATGTGTATCTTTTTAAAATTAAATTACGATCAAAGAAAAATAAAGGGAGAAAAACGAGAACACACCTATTTAATGGAAGAAAAAAGTACAGCACTTTTGAAAGAAATTTTAAAGCATATTCGGTTGAACAAGCCAGAAAAAAACTGGCCTAATGTACCGAAAACTGGACACAAAATTCTTTAATTAAATTCCTACTCGAGCATTTCGTGTTTCTCGCATTTTGTCTCTTTCCCTGCGAGGGCCGGACGAAAAAGGTCCTTATCTCGCTAATGTGTCTCTGTTGCGGGGATACACTTAATTAACCCCATCTGGGGAGGTCTCTTCTATTGCTGCCCCGGGGCTTAAATATTACTTTGGAAATTAAATTACCTTTCTTTATTCGTGACGGATTGTGATAAGTGGATGACAATGGAAGCATATTTTAGATTTTTTTATTATGAATACAGCCTCCCGCGCTGCGGGGTCATTCGGAATGCTTTGTAATTTATAGAAAGTCATTTTTTGTACAGCACAAGGGAAAACGTACCTACGTAAGCTTTTTGTTTTAAACCTCTACTTTTATTTTTCTGCCTTGAGAAATATTCAGGAGAACGGTTTATTATCTGCCATATTTTCACATCATTAGCGAATTTCAATCCTCACGCCGTGCAAAAACTACAGTTTGTTGTTTTAAATACCCGAGGTAAATACATATAAATATTTAATTTGAATAAAAAAAATTTGTTTACTAGAAGTTTTAATACATATTTAATGAAAGTAACATATTTGACTTGTTCAGAATTTTTCAAATAGCATTATCATTTGATAAAACCCTAGCAGCACGAAACATGTCATTTTCATAAATAATAATCAAACATCTAGAAAAAGGACGTTTCCATCAAAAAAATTTTTACATCAATGTTCAAGAAACAATATACATACAAGAGTTCATTTATAATGTTGTCTGAATTTTAATATTTTAATGATAAAGGTTTAGTGCATTCTAAAAATGTATTATGAAATATATACAAAACATTTTGTTATATACAAAACATCTTGTTATATACAAAACATTTATTTACACTCTGTCTGTTTTTATGATTTAGTATTCCGTGAACTGTGAATATTAGTTTATCTGTGTTGAGAATTGAGGAAGCAAATAAATTAACCATTCCCCGTAACCGAAACAGAAGATAGATTTGGTTATAATTAAACAATTATTCAGTCTGTACCACATGTTCCTACTTAGCATACATAATCTTCTTTGTTGATACAAACGGGAGCGCTCAGCCGTGAAATATTTCCGGAAATGGTAGAAAAAACCCTTTACAGTTTACAGCACACGGGCTAATGTACGGGGATTACACCCCTATTTACCTTTGGCCCTGGGAGGGTAATATTAAGTCATTTATTCGCAGCCGAGCCTAACGCAAAGTCTTGTTAAGTAAAATCAGTATCAACATGAAAAATACAAACAAAATTTCATGGACAGGGTTGTTTCTTTTCATATTTCTTGTCGAAAGTGCTTTACCCTTACATAAATATTGGGAAAATATTCCCTTTGACTCACGAAATCTAACATTCTAACGCTATACACTTGTTTGAAACGTGAACACCTTCAATAATAATTTCATTGCATTTTATCATTTCACTTTATAGCAAAGATATAACTGTTTTTTTTTTATCTATTATATAATGAATATCGATTAAATGATTAACCCCGGGTTAAAACTATAAGAAAAATGACGAGTGATACAAACACAAGCAAAACTAACGGAGGGGAAATTATTTTTTTGATCAACTATTTTCATCGACGTTTACACTGGAATTTAGTAAAGAAGTTTTTTTATAAAGTTAAACACTATTTTTTTATTTCTTATTTTGACCACATTTCTTTCAATAAATAATATATCGAAGGTTTTTGATCTTCATTATTGGGATAACACCATAAACTCAGAAAAACAAAACAGTTTATTTGAAACTATTAACTTAAACTTTGATATTACATAAAAAAGAATAAATGCAATAGAAATGATATCTCTTAGATGAATGTGTGGATACTCTGTGTACGATAGAGTGTCGAATGAAAATATAAAAAGTGAATGTGGTGCGAATGATGGTGTTATGAACAAAATAATGAAAGGATCATTAAGATGGAAAGAATGAATGAATAAATAATGGTAAAAAAAATATGTGTTAACGATGTAAATGGAACCAGAAATAGAGGCAGACCAAGGAAAACGTGGCGCGATCAAATAAATCAAATATTGAATGTTGGCCACGTGAGGAGTCAAAGAAATCGACGCGCGTACATGACACGATGTATGAATGTTGAGGAACGAGAGAAATTTGTCAGGAAAGAAAAGTGTGGTAGTCCATTCTTTCTGCCTATCCCTTTGGGAGTCGGCGTGATGGTTAGTTATTTAGTTAGTTTTAAGAAGCAAAAGTAATAGTTTATTATAATTAACAACATAATATTTAATTAATATTGATGAAATGCTTCACCTTTTTAGGACTATTTCAAATGTTTTTTATTTTCTTCGCATATTTAATCGGATGGTGGTCTAGGGGATAGAACGCTTGGCTTCTGATAAAGGGGACTTGGGTTCGAGCCTGGACACGACCAGATTCCTTCTTCATAATAATGAGCTATTTTCTGCTCACATTGCAGATTGTAAAATAAATTCAAATATCATTGATTTAAATCTTTGGTGTTAGTCTATTTTTTAAAAATTAAAAAAAAAAAAATAATACCCCAGCATTTTGAAAACTTTTAATATACTGATATTTTAACGACTATTAAAGAAACAATATATAAAAACACTCATATAGTGCTTCATATTTCATAAGACAAAGAAAAGCGAATGTTTTAGTTTTTTTCCAAACAAAATCTCAAATAAGCTGGCAAGCTTTGAGAATATTTTACACTGAAAGCTTTATTTAACCATTAGTTTCGTAAGCTTATTAACCAAGCATCCAAAGTAAGCTTAAAACAAGTTAGCCTTTATGACTAATTTGCGAAACTACACATATCTATTGTTCATAATGCTTGATCACGTTATATTTTTATAACTTTTTCTGCTATATGTATTTTATTTAGGAGTAGATCCAACTGACACTCAAATTATTGTTTATTCGTCTTTTGTTTACGAGAAATACACGTCATATTAATAACTCCTTTTTTTAATCTAGTTGAGAAAGATGATTAACTGATTTGTGAAAGCGATAGATACCAAATGATCTAAAGCGCATTTTTAATATAAAAATATGTCATCAAATTGTGTATCTCCGTTCGGTTTTATACCTATATTATAGCCAACGCCTCTAGTAACGACACAAAGTCAACTTAAGCTTATGAGAAGGGATCATACGAGTAGTACCTGATGAACACGAAACAACTTGAGGAGAAATAAGATGGATAAGACCCTATTTAGGCCCATCCCAGAAGATCAATCCACTCATTTGATAAGAAGAAGAGAATTCGTCCGGTGCCATGTCAGGTCCTCCAACTTTGGCGATCACTGCAGCAAATTAGTATTATTATTATTATTATTATTTTGTTGAATCGCTCTTTACATCATAACAGTATGAGCCAAATCGATTTAAAGGGTATTATAGCTATTATAGTGATTTTCGTGACATGTGATAGGTAACTAATCTATCGCCATTTTATTGTCACGTGAATTCTACACCAGACCAAAGACAGTGTGACAATCACACTGCCCTCGTCGGGAATTGAACCCGGAACCTTCGGGGTGGCAGTTAATGCACTTACCACTCGGCCACGAAGGTCGTCGATGCAAAATGCATTTCTGTCCTGCGCCACTTAGAACGAGTTTAGAACTCTGGTCATTCCTGTCCACTTTTTTTTTGTTCCGCAACCAGGACAACTGCCTTCTACTAACTCTCCGACGTCCTTCCACTTTACCCATTAATAACAGGACTACTCACCCATAAATATCATGGATGGAAAATGAATGTAATGAACCGGTTGGATATGCCGCAGAATGCTCCATATACCGTTGACCGATAGGGTCAGTAATGCAGACGTACTACAGAGAGCCAGAGCCAATTGAGAGCTGTTGTCGAGTGTAAAAGTTAGAAAGGTTTCATATTTGGGTCATGTGCTAAGGTAAGAAAAATAACATCTTTTGGACTTTTTATACATATGGAGAGTATCACACATGTACATAATCGATCTACTGCCTTCGTGGCAGAGTGGTAATAGCTACAATTGCCACCCAAAGTTCCCAAGATCAATTCCCAGAGATGAAAATATAAAAAATCACGCTGCCTTCGGTTCGTAGAATTCACGTGACAATAAAAATGGCGATAGACTGGCTACCTATCACAAGTCATGAGAACCTATTGCTTAAAAAAATATGTACAGTAATTGGATTCAAATAACCTGTTGTAAACAAAAAATGTGGAATGCAACGGGAAACTATCACATTAAAAACCCAAGTGTTGTACCAAGAAACAGCAAAAATGTTACACTTTGCTGCAAACTAATACCTAGGATTGAAACATAACTTTCATACATTTTCAAAATCGATATTAAATAGTCCATTGTTTTTGGCAGAAAAACTGATACTTCTTCATTATTTACTGTAAAATTTACATTACTGTTATTATATCACGTTATTTTCCTATAGCCGCAACAGCTTGTTGTTTATAACACCTGATGATCCCAACATCGATTGGCGAAACAGCTGTCGCGACATTCTCAAAAAGTGTATGATAAAAAAATATTGATATAACAGTTTTGTAATAATTAATATTAATATAATTGATAATTTATACTTTATTTCAATTCTCGAATATTTTTTGTATTGAAAGTAAATCGTTCAAAGACTAAAAAGTAATATAAATTATGACAGTGGATGATGTTCTTTAAATACGGGATCCAATTTTTCATCTGTTAATATAATATTAATGTTCCAATATAAAAGGATTATACGGCACCCTCTAGTTGAAAAATGGATTCACTTCAGTGAACGAAGGATTCAATATTTTATTAAATACGGAAAAAAGAAGCCGCCCTAATCACACGAAGCGAATTATCATTAATGAAGTGACGCGCAGAACAAAGGGAGGTAAAATGATGCTCATAATGATACAGGTAATAAGTCAAATTACCTCTAAATGATTTGCTTATTAAACGCGCTTGTCAGGTAGGCCGTGTGCTTTTGAAATGGCAAGTCGAATTAAAGAACTGATTGCTCTCGCAGTCCCCGAGATTGATGCTGTCATTATTTCTTGTCAGCTATTGTGAAATGTTGGATATTTTATGTGAGCACGGTAAACCAAGTAAAAAATATATATTTTGCCTCCCGGAAATGTTTCACCGGCCTATATAAGTGAAGTAAAAAGAAGTCTAATTTTTCATTCCTGATTTTAAATTATTTTCATGTACATAATGCGTGCGCTGTGCTATTTCGCTCTGCCATCATTCTTCGAGCCAGTTTATTCGCCATCTGCTGCTAGAATAGCTTTGGATTATTTCAGCACTTATTTTAAATATTTCTATTGTATATAAACAGACATCTAGGAAAACGTTAAGATGTAAAAAATAGATTTCACAGATATTTGATCCAGATTATATGGCGATTAGATTAAGTATATTTTAGGTAAAATTTTAACTTGAAACTCCGACAAAGAATGATTAAATGTTATATATGGTCGGTTCTACTACATGGCTGCGAAACCTGGACTCTGAATGTGAATGTAATAAACCGTTTTTTTTTAAAGGAACATAGAAGTTCCCGCCACATACCCGAGGCTGTTATCGGGCGTAGCAGCACCCTTTTGTCAGCCTCGCTCGTACACTCCCTGGGCCTGTACCCGGTCCATCCGGGACTTACATTTAAAGACGGCAACAACAAGGGGGTGCCAGACCACATTTAATGTACCCGATCTTATTTCTATGTTCCACTGTACTTTACTGAATAAATAAGCATAATATATAATACATGAACATTTCAGAAATATTATATAAAAGATAAAAAGAATAAAACACCACAGGAATTCACAGCGGGAAGAACAGGAGAGGCAGATGAGACAAATGCTGGATGGGAAAAAAAATGTGGAGTACAGTTTTTACAATGAACCGGTTGGACGCGTTCGAGATGTGGATATACCGCAGAATGTGGACCAATAGAGTCAGTAATGCAGACGTACTGCAGAGAGACAGAGCCAATAGGAAGCGGTTGTCGAGTGTGAAAATTAGAGAGGTCTCATATTTGGGTCATGTGCTAAGGGAAGAAAAATTCCATCTCCTTCGACTGATATGAATGGGAAAAGTGGAAGGACGTCGGGGAGTTGGTAGAAGGCAGCTATCCTGGCTGCGGAACATCAAAGAGTGGACAGGAATAACAAGAGTTCAGAACCTGTTCCAAGTGGCGTAGTATAGGGATGCCTTTGCTGCAGTAATCGCCAACGTTGGGGGGACCTGACACGGCACCGAAAGAAGAAGAAGAATATGCTTTTGAAAATGTTAAGGAGTTCATAAAAACTTTTCAAATATTATACTATACACAAATCAACGAATACGCAATTTGGATGGATCAATGAAAATGCATTCCCACACTACTCTTTTCTGAAAAACTTCTATAACTTGATGTACATTCATACAGTAAGCCGATTTTTCAACTTCTTACCCAACAACTCGAAAAAAAATAACACGAAATTGAAACAAAAACGTTTTTATTAAATAAAAATAATGTAGCAATGACTTTATGATTATAATATTGTATAATACGTGAGATATTTAATTAGGAATTCCCTTCTTATCATAAAACAGTAATGATTATTGTTTTTATACTTGCAAATATAAGCGCATTGCCGAAAAAAGAATACATATCCTTTATATTCCGACTATAAAGTACAAGCATTTTGGTAGAAAATGCTGGAATTTTAGCAATATGTGTGCTCGTATACAGTCCAGGCAACGAAAGAAATTTTTGTCTCATAAACATCCCAAAACTAAAAAAAAGTGCGTATAATTTTCCAGACTCACAAAAGCGTTTCTGGGTTCTAAGATCTTAACATAAATTGTACGGGTCTAATGCTAGAAAATCTAACGTATTTAATACTAAACCCTTGGCAATAATGGCGGGAAGGTAATTCTATGCAAGGCTTTGGTAGTAGAGAAATGGTTTATATTTTATAAAGAGACGGTCCAGTATTTCATATGATAAACCTCAATTTAATAAAACATTGCGCTTTATTTCTACAACCGCATAGTTTATAAGGACATCTACAAATTATACATTAATCAGGGAAGTTATTATTCTTCTTTATGTGTCATGCCGGATCCCCTGATGTCGACTATCGCTTGAGAGCACATGTCCCTGTCTTGTGCAGTTCGAAACAGCGCATCGACAGTTTTTTCCCCGTTCAATCACGTGCGTTCCAAAGCCAGGACATTAAATATTTGATTTATTTGATCGTGCCACGTTTTCCTCGGTCTTTATTTCTAGTTCCATTTACATCGTTAACATATATATATTTTTTTACCATTCTTAACTATCTTAACAACCATCTTAATGATCCTTTCATTATTTTGTTCATAACACCATCATTCGCACCGCATTCACTTCTTATATTTTCATTCGACACTCTATCAAACACAGAGTATCTACACATTCGTCTAAGAGATCTCATTTCTACTGCATTTATTCTACTTTCATCCTTCTTTTGCCAGTTCCATGCTTCGCTTCCATACATAAGGGTCGGTAGAAGAACACCTTTATGTACTGCCTTTCTAGATTTTTTGGATAGGTTTTAGTTTGCGTGCCCAATTCACTCTGTTCCCTGCCCCAACCCTTCTTTCAATATCCCTCTCCACTCGCCCATCTATTGTTAACATACTACCTAAATACCTGAACTCATCTACCTGCTCCAAATTTTCACCATTCACGCTAATGTTGCAGACTGTCATGATTTCTTCTAGCTATGATTTCAAGAAACTAAATTGTAAGCAAATATAATACATTTTTTATTATCACTGCTTCTAAAGTAGTGGTGGGATATAACAGAATTTTTGCGTGCCCAGAATCAATCGGTCTTCCGCGTTGGTTTTCATTTATGTTTTGATGAATTTATTATTTGGTAATCCAGCATTTGTTCCATTATCATATTCTAATATTGGCATTATCATATATTTATTTTTAAACAGATATATTTTTTTGTTAACCATTATGAAGCTATAAAAATAATGGCACCTTTTGATTATGGAATTTAACCATAATCAATATAATATTCTTTCATTTCTATTCTTCTCGTTTAGTTTCATCATGAAGTTAGTTATGGTAAGACCTTCTGGTTGTTTGTTTGTAGTAACTTTACCTCCATTTTCATCGCGTGTGTTCTTCTCGACCTTCTTAGAAAATTATAACAAGCAATGATTCAAAATATGAAACAATTACTATATTCTCTTCTTCCGTACACTTCAGTATTATATCAATTTCCATTTATTGTACATATAAGTTAATGGCGTCTTCTTCTTAGGGGACCAGTCTAGTGCGCCCTGAGCGAAGCAGACTGGGTTCCGTCTCAGAGGGTGACCGATCAACTGCCATTTGCGTCTAGCGACTTGTTCTCTAATTGGCTTTTCGCCTGCCACGGTCCAGAGAACGGCATTTAACACTGTTTGGGGCCAATAGATGAGTATTTAGCGAAGGCATTTATTTATAAACACCTGAAGTTTTCCAATAACGTCCGGGGTAGATTTCCAAGTCTAACATCCGTACAGCAGTAAGTACGCTTTTAACGCTACTGCTGAATATTTGGAGCTTGAGCTTTCTCGAAATGATTCTAGAACACCATATAGGGCGAAGCATAGCGAAAGCTCCCCTTGCCTTTTTGAGTATGCTGGCTACATCTTCCTCCGTACCTCCTGAGCCTGCTATCATACTACCGAGGTAGCAAAAGCTGGTCGTGATCACAAGGGGGACACCGTGGAGCAAGATTGGGGTGCAGTCATTTGTGGACAATCGTTGATCTACTGTCTTGGACATGTTAATTTTATGACCTACTTTTGCCGCTTCCTCGTGAAGTCTACACAGTTTCTGATCTGCATCTACCCAGTTTATCCAAGTTAATGACGTACATTAATTTTTTTTACTTATTTACATTTTTATTTACAAAGAACTTTATCGTAAAACAAACGTAAACATTAAAAATGATTTAACAGATCCGCATCGACTGTTTTTTTTTTTCGTTTTAAACTTGATTTGAATTAGTTTTTTTCTTAATAAGTGAGTAAATATGAATATACATTAGACTTAACTTCTTCGCCTCCTTTGTACGTTTATTTAATGTAAAATATAAGTAATAATTATGACTCTAAAAAAGGGCATCTACGGCCCAAAATGTCTTTATGAAAAGTACAATGAAGTGCTGTAAAAATACGATGTTTTAAAAAATTAAGAATATAAATTATTTATTCAAATCGCAAGATCTACAACCGGAAAAAAAAGAAATTATTTGTTATTTCTTCAACAGTAAAGTAAAACTCATTTTTTTATAAATGAACAAGTTTTCTAAAAGTATTATTATATACCATTATATGAGTGACTCATTTTACTGTTAAGAAATTAGTTAAGACAAACATGTAACTTGCATATTCTGCAATGTATATAACAAAAACTCTAGACTTTGGAGAGTATCTTGTATTCCTAAAGTCGAACTATTTCTCATGCGCTCCTGGTATTTTACCTGTTCTTAAATAGGTGCCTTAAACTTATAACAAGTTTGTAATAAACTGATTTGATTTGATTTGATAATAAAGCTAATGTTTTCATCACAATTAATTCATTTACACATTCAACTGTGAAATTCTATTTTTACAAAAAAATCTGAGCAAATATTTTATTTTACACGTTTTTCCAGTTTTGAGGGTTTTTTTCTCAAAATTTTTCGAAGGTTTTACACGTCCATCATCGGGAGAATGATGTGAACTGAACGATATAAATTAAAATTATAATCTTGTATTTTGTTTTAAGTTGTTAGATTGTTACGATGTAATAAAAAAAACATTACTTCTAGAGTAAAGGGTAATTATATTCCGGTGATTATATTTAAATGACCGATAATTTGAATATCGTAGACAAATCTCTTCGAATCTACACATTTCAGTAAATGTATGAATCTTCAACTTCATCCCTCGTGAATTAAAATCACGGTTGGATTTGATTAAGTCATTTGATCAACCGACAGTATTCCAAATTTGAATTATCTCACATTCCATCTCCGCATATTATGAGTAAACCTTTACATGCCTGGGACACCGCGCCTGGGCATTACGAGTATAATGCTTCTCCTAACTAGCCATAATGATACGTAGGTACTTCTTAGGGCTACTAAAGATAAACAATCTTGCCAAACTGTAATAATAATCTATGGAGTTTTGGTCTCCATTTCGAATACACGTTTCACACAATAATGTACACTTTCTATGGTTTGACTTTAAGCCTTCAAGGTCGGAGTAGGACTAGCGACTAGAATTTTTTACCATGAAAAGAACATTATAAAGTACTGTTCTATTTTAAAAAAAAAGAGTTTCTAGCGAGTAAAGAAGAATGTTCTTTTAAAATGAAAATTTGATTAGCTTAGCACACACATACGCTTTGTGTTAAGCATACAAAATTTCAACAAAATGTAGTGTTGGAAAATTTGCGTATTTTTGTATAGCGTGCACATGTTTTCAAAGTAACCTTTTGAATAAAATGTTTTTTTATTAATAGAATAAACGCTTTTAAAAATAACCATATTATAAATTATTATTATTTTATCTATAAATAAAGTAAGATAATGTCGTAAGAAATTATGCAAAATATGAATAAATAATTAATACGAATGAAAACGTGTCATTAAAATTAAACTTATATAAAATGTACCTTAGATTAGATTCGTACTAAATATTTAATATGGAGTTTTACATCATAGTTCGAGAGTCAAGAAATATGAATAAATTTCTAAAAAACATTGTTTTTTCTCATCAAATATTACATGTATTTACTGTCAGAAAATTTAATGTTAAGCGTTCAAAATAATAATGAAAAATTAGATAACTAATAATAAGTGAAAAATATTAAATACTCGTATGATAAAATATCTATAAACTGTTAAATTATAAAACTTTGTTTTTATGTATCATAATTTTTTTTTCGACACAGCTATTTCGTCAACCTATGTTGATAAAATATGATGAAGTAATTAGGAAATTATTTAAGGCAACTATAAAATAATTTGACTAGGGACTTTCATTAGTCACCTTGAACATGTGATGTTTTAGATATACTATAGAATAAATTAACATTTTTATCCGACACTGATGGAACACAGGATGTTTTAGACATACCATAGAATATTCTTAAATTTTTTAAATTATTTATTAACTCTTACAACAATCTCCTATTGACAGGCTCAATTATATATAAAAGCGGAAAATATATTTTGTATTTGAGAGTGCTAAAATATAAATTCTTCTTCTTCTTCTTCCACTTAGTTTAGGTCGTATGACCTGTTTGTGGCTGTGAGTTGTCCTGGGATGATGATGTCCAGTGATCTTTCCATCTTTTTGGCGGCCTTCCTGGGAGTCTCTTGCTGCTTGGGTTTTCATCTTAAACATTTTTTGCAAATTTTGTATTCTCCATGCGGTCCACTGGTCTCTCCAAAAGCGCTTTCTGCTTTTTCCACATCTTACTATGTTATCAACACCACCGACAGACCTTATCGTTTCATTTCTGATCCGATCTCTGAGGGTTTTGCCTACGATGGAGCGTAGGGTTCGCATTTCTGCTACTCTTATGTTCTCTCTTGAATGTAAATTCTAAGCTTGAAAATGAATTGTTGTAAAAGTAGACGATAATAATAATTGTTCAGAATTAAATCCTCATAACAATTCACGATACTGAATAATCCTCGGCAATCTGGAGAATACCTTGACTCGCAAACAATGGCTAAAACAAGAGAAAATTGCAAAGTTTTTACAGTTTAAATAAAATACGCTAAATGAAATACAATATAAGGGCGCTGTTAACCGCAATATAAATGGTAACAACAGTACTTCATGCTTTCTTGTTCTCCGAAACTTGCCTGCGCCTTTACGGAAGCATTTAATTAATAACAAGAATACCGCTAGGCCCCTTGTAGAAATTTAGATCCGAGGACGACCCATTCGAGCCCGATAGTGTTAAGTCAAGAAGAAAAGGTACATTGATAATCTTAGGATTTAAAATTCTCCGTAACCTCATTGATAGCCCATACCTCTTAGAGTGTTATGGCCTCAATGCACCGGACAGGTATGCTCGCGCTAGAAGACACGATCTGTTGTGCAAACCGCATAGCAGAACAAATGTCATGGCGCAGCATACAATGACCCGGGGTATGGTGCTCTTGAATGATGTGTCAGTCGATGGGGACATTCTCCAAATGACCTATGCGTCCTTTAGGGTGCCTGTCCACCGGAGCGGAGCTAGGTGGCGGAGCGGTGAGCGAGGTAAAAAATCCACAAATAGAATTGCGTAAAATCTCCGAGCGGAGATTTTATGGTGGTTGTATTCTATTGGTGGAGTTTTACCTCGCTCGCCGCTCCGGTGGACAGGCACCCTTAAGGATCATATAGGTACATACCACAATTGCTGATATATGTGTTTTATTTGAACATTTATATCTGTGTTATTTTTGTAAATGTAAAATGTATACAGTAATTGGGTTCTAAAGACCTGTTGTAGTAGAAGATGGATCACCACACTGTTCTGTCTGACTTACCTCTTGAACTTCCTCTAGATTCATACATCGTAACTTGCACGCTCGTCGATTTTTCGAACTTCGAATGTGACCACCTTTTAGTAATTGATTAATTTTGCCATGCCATGTTTTTCTCAGCCGTATTCATCTTTTTTCCGTTCACACTGCTTATATACACTTTTTTACCCATTCATCTCTCATCCATTCGTTCCAAATGTCCGAACCATCTAATTGATACTTTTATTTTATTTTACTTAGGATACAATCATCTGCCTTACATTACGTAATATATGTATAAAGTATCAAATTCCCGAACAATTTTACTGATGACTTAAGAAATTTTAATTACAATGAAAATGTTAAAAAATAATTAACAATAAATATTATATTGATATTGAAATGTTCGTTATATTATCATGAAATCCAAAACTGCAATTTTGTAAAAAAAAATCGTTTCAATATGTGTTTAATAAATTTAAGTGTAAGGGTCTGAAAGGGATAATTCTTCCCAAGACTGCCCTATTGTTTTTTCCCTTATATTGTTTGCGGGCCATTTAGATGATATGATAAGCTGCCAGTGAAAAAGTCGGAATATTTAAATCGGCGAGTTTTCTTATCTCGTTGTTCCCAGTAAATGGCCGCCTACACGGAACTTTCGGGACTCGCGCTGGAGTGGAATCGTCCCAGGGGAAGGGATCATGCAGTGGAAACGTAATTATATTAAGTCTGATTCTCCTTTTTTTTATCAACAAGAATTTATCAATGAAAGCGAAAACGGCCGTTCACAATGGATTTCTGGTCCCAACCCTAATGTATGGAAGCGAAGCATGGAACTGGCAGAAGAAGAATGAGAGTAGAATAAATGCGGTAGAGATGAGGTCCCTAAGACGTATGTGTGGTAGAACGATATACGACAGAATCTCAAATGCTGATATAAGAAAGGAATGTAGAGCGGAAGAAGGTATTATGAACAAAATTATGAAAGGATCGCTGCATTGGTTCGGACATATGGAACGCATGGATGGAGAAAGAATGGTTAAGAAAGTATACGTTAATGATGTAAATGGGGTACGAAGTCGAGGCAGACCGAGGAAAACATGGCATGACCAAATTAATCAAATTTTAAAGGTTGGTCATGTTAGAAGTCGGAGGAATCGACGTGCGTGTATGACTCGTTGTATGAATGTGGAGGAAGCTAGAGAGGTTTGCCAGGATAGAGTAGTGTGGCGGTCCATTCTCTCTGCCTACCCCTGCGTTTTTGTTGTTGTTGTTGTTGTTGTCTGATACTCCTTTATTTAAAAATAGAATTTCAAAAATGAAAACGTCTTTCGAATTAGGAAATCAAATAATTATTAACTTATAAATATAAAAGATATTGGCATATGTATATGTTTGAAATGTCATGGGGTTATAAATTCTCTTGTTTCTTTTGGTCCAGATCACTGCTCGCCAACAAAAGAGCTGCTAAACATTATTAGTACAGCGGTTTAAATTTCTTTTAAGAGCCAAATTTCTTTACAAGAACTTTTTTTGATGTCGATGTGGGCTAGGCTTACTGAATAAAAGTAGGTTACATATTATTTACTGATAAATATTGCATTTTTTTTAATGAAATATTGTCACAATTAATACGAATGAAAACGTCAGTCTATAAGTTTTATTATATTTTATGGGAATGACATGTTTCGTCCTTCTAAGGCATTATCAAATGTCACATTTGATAATGGCGAAACATGTCATTCTCATAAAATATAATAAAACTTCTAGAAAACTGACGTTTTCATTCGTATTAATTATATAATATGGAGTTTTACATCATTTTTCAAGTAACAATAGATAAATAGTGTCATGTTTAAAGTGATTTGTCGAAAAGTTTATTAGCAATGTTTAATATCGTGCACGAATCCAAGTCCTCGTCAATAAGACTGATTGAATTTCGGTCAGAAATATTATATTAGAAAACAGAAAATAAAATAAAAAATAGTATAATAAACATCCCCTTTAAGAGCCGCACTCAAGTTGTCAAAGGGCCAAATTTGGCTCGCGAGCCGCAGTTTACCGTCCACTGGTTTAGATCGTATAAACTGTTTGTGGCATCTCTTTAACGGCCTTCCCGGTAGTCTCCTGATGCAGGGGTTTCCATTTTTGATAATTTTAGCCATTTTTATATCCTCCATGCGCTCCACAGAATTTTCTCCAAAAGCTCCTTCTGCACCCCCACCTAACTATATTTCCCCACCTCACTATGT
This sequence comes from Lepidostoma basale, assembly GCA_022606425.2. Lineage (NCBI taxonomy): Eukaryota > Metazoa > Arthropoda > Insecta > Trichoptera > Lepidostomatidae > Lepidostoma > Lepidostoma basale. The sequence continues at coordinate 708,277 of JAHDVF020000042.1, read as the reverse complement.
CTTCAACACCACATACAGACATTATCATTTCATTTGTAACCCGATATCTGAGAGTTCTGCCTGTGATCAGTGGCGGTACTCCCATAGAAGCCCAGAAGCCCGGCTTGCGTAAGAAATTTTGAATCAAAACCTGTTCTGGCTTACAAAGGTTCAGCTTTTGTCGCTATTCCTATTACATCTGATGGGAACATTGTTGGGAGGTGATTTGGTGGGTTGTTGGTTTATGCGGGGGCATGATTACTTAGATTTGGGGGTTTGATTAAAAATTTCTCACGCAAGCCGGGTTTCTGGGCTTCTATGGGAGTACCGCCACTGTCTATGATATAGCGTAGGGTTTCATTTCTGCCACTCTAAGAATGTTTTTCGTCCTCTACTGGTCGACCAGTCGAATTCCGTCAAACCTCAAAGAACAAAGGGAATATAATAAATATTACTTTCGTTCAATTGAGTTTAAAACATTTGTTAACATTCAAAATTTACTGTCCAGATTCAAATAAATAAATAAATAACTATTTAGAGGAGCAATCAAACTAAATAAAAATACAATACGTTAGCCGCCCTACCTTCAGGTTATTTTCTGAGAAACGTGCAAAAAACAAGGAGATTTTTATTAATTAAATTTAATTACATATTAATTTCATTTTTTTAAATTACGAAATGTCAATGACTCGACCGCACACATCGCCTGCCCGCGAAAACTTGTACTCAAGTGTTGTTGGCACACGCGCGTATCCCTAACAGTTTGTACATTTTAGGTACATTACTTTTTCTCAAGCGCGTATGTAATACGGGATAGCGCAGAATGATACAGTCAAAGTGAACGTATCACATACGTTCAAATACGTAGGGTGGTTAAATTTCGATTTATCAAAGCACTTCATCGTTCTAAATTACACAGCTTTTGTACTTAAATGAAGGATTATCTGCGAACACAAACAGAAGTCCGGCCACTTGGCGCGGGTAGGTAGCAGCTGTTGAATCGAAAAAGGCTTGGCACGTAAGATTTAGAAACTGTTCATAAACATGCTTTTCTTTTCACACAATCCAAGAAGATATATGAAATTGACTTCAAGCAACCTTTAGAACTTTTATTTCGGCACGTGACTCCCCCCTTATCTCGCATATTACGTTAGTAAAGTAAGCGAGAACTATACATATATGCAAGTACCCGTAAACTGAGCTCATAAATAAAACCTGCTCAATACGCATTACGAATTTATTCATTTATATTATATAACATATCGGGTGGTGGCCTAGGGGATAGAACGCTTGGCTCCTGATCCAGGGGACATGGGTTCAAGCCTGGACACGACCAGATTCCTTCTTCATAATAATGAGCTATTTTCTGCTCACATTGAAGATTGTAATTAAACATTCAAATATCATTGATATAATCCTTGATGTTAGTCTTTAAAAAAAAAATAATGCAAAAACTTTGTTTTATATCACAATTGTATTTTTTTGTTCATAACACTTTCATTCGCACCACATTCACTTCTTATACTTGTAGATGAACTTAAAATATCTTTTAACATAATATAAATGATAGTCCATTGTTTTGGCCGAAATACTATGATATTTTAATATTTTATAACAGTTAATGCAAAAACTTTGTTTTATATCACAATTGTATTTATTTTACGACAGCTGTTTCATCAACCAATGTTGACATCATCATGTGTTACATAAATATATTTTTGTAACACCTGATGATGTCAACATTGGTTGATGAAACAGCTGTCGTAAAATAAATACAATTGTGATATAAAACAAAGTTTTTGCATTAACTGTTATAAAATATTAAAATATCATAGTATTTCGGCCAAAACAATGGACTATCATTTATATTATGTTAAAAGATATTTTAAGTTCATCTACAAGTATAAGAAGTGAATGTGGTGCGAATGAAAGTGTTATGAACAAAATAAGGAAAGGGTCATTAAGATGGTTTGGACACATGGAAAGAATGAGTGAAGACAGAATGGTAAAGAAGGTATATGTAAACGGTGTGAACGGAACTAGAAACAGAGGAAGGCCGAGGAAAACGTGGCACGATCAAATCAATCAAATACTGAATGTTGGTCACGTGAGGAGTCGGAGAAATCGACGTGCGTGCATGACAAGATGTATGAATGTAGATGAAGCGATAGAAGTATGTCAGGACAGAACAGTGTGGCGTTCTATTCTTTCTGCCTACCCCTCCGGGGAGATGGCGTGATGGTAAGTTAGTTAGTTAGTTAGCGTCCAGTTTTATCAAACTTATTATATGTCAACCCAAAGTCAATGCAATAATTATATCTTGTTCGGTCAATAACAAATATATAGTACAACATTAGATTTATTTATTTATTCAGTATATGTAAGACAGAAACTCAAATGCTGATATAAGAAAGGAATGTAAAGCGGGTATTATGAACAAAATTATGAAAGGATCACTGCGTTGGTTTGGACATATGGAAAGCATGGATGGAGAAAGAATGGTAAACGTTAAACTTTGGCACCCCTCAATCATTATTGTTTTATATGCCACTAACTGCTTAATTTACTAACTAACTAACTAACCATCACGCCGTCTCCCCGAAGTGGTAGGCAGAGAATGGACTGCCACACTTTTCTTTCCTGACATATTTCTCTCGCTTCCTCAACATTCACACATCCTGTCATGCACGCCCGTCGATTTCTCTGACTCCTCACATGGCCGACATTCAATATTTGATTTATTTGATCGTGCCACGTTTTCCTCGGTCTTCCTCTATTTCTGGTTCCATTAACATCGTAAACATACAATTTTTTTACTATTCTTTCTTCATTCATTCTTTCCGAATGTCCAAACCATCTTAATGATCCTTTCGTTATTTTGTTCATAACACCGTCATTCGCAGCGCATTCACTTCTTATATTACAGTATATTACTTATTAACTACTTAATTAATATACAAAAATGTCACAGGGAAGGAATTTTTATGAAAGGTCGTATTAGGAATTTGTTGGGTGTGTTGTAATTATTATGAGCATTTAATTTTTTTAAATAAGTCAGATTATGTCGAGTCTATATCGACATAGGATTCGCTGTAAGAAATAATATGTCTACTAATACTCGACATTTGAGTGGTAAGGATTAACTATGTAAATGGAGTACGGAGTCAAAGTAGACCGAGGAAAACATGGTATGATCAAATTGATCAAATTGTAATGGTTGGTCATGTCAGAAGTCGGAAGAATCGACGTCCGTGTATGACTAATTGTATGAATGTGGAGGAAGCTATAGAGGTGTATCAGGATAGAGGATATCATGATTTTAATAACCATTAGTTTAAAAAATATTATTTTGTAAAATTTGTAAAAAACATAGATATAACATAATTTATAATAATTAAAACATCTGTTATCTAAAAGTTTTATTATGTTTTATGAAAATTACGTGTTTCGCCTGTCTAAGGCATTATCAAATTAGATAACTAGAGCATCGTTATTTGTTCAAAAACAATCAGTTGTCACAACATAATTAAGTTCAATTTATTAACTGGTTGATCAGAATGAAATTAGTATATTCGAGGAATATTTGTTGTTTAGCAATCAGAATTACCTGATTTCCAGATTGTTTATTTGCGTTTCAAAATTAGGAGAAATAATTAAAATGTCTCGGCCGGCTACTAGACAAGCGCCCTTATCACCGGCTTATTCAGAACTTACCAGTCCTGTGGGCTCATTTAAACATTAATCCAAACCCTAAATTGAACTAAATATTTACCGTACTGTCGGTGACTCCGGTCCTGGCGCAGGGTAAATTCCCTAAACTGCTGTATTTTGAATTCAAGCAGTATGTTCACTCGAAGGCGCAAAATACTCAAGGTGTATAGTGATCAGTTAAGATAAGGTACGCCGCCGAAGGTAGCCTTTGCAATATCATCAGCGCACAATCACTGAGAATAAGGTACTGATGAATTATTTTGGGATGGATCCCACCAGAATCCTACATGCTATCAGATTCCTGCCAGCTACCATCCCCCCAGAAGACCACCAAAGAGATGGAGGGATACCTGGGAGTCAACCTCCCAAGAGAGGGCAGCCTGATTACAGGAACAGACCAAAGGTCTAAAAGAACAAGAAGAATACGAATGAAAACATCAGTTTTCTAGAAGTTTTATTATAAAACGAACAAACTAACCATCACACCATTTCTCCAAAGGGGTAGGCAGAGAAGATGGATCCCCACAATGCTTTATCCTGGCACACCTCTCGGGCTTCCTCTACATTCATACATCGTACCATGCACCCACGTCGATTATTCCGACTTCGAATGTGGCCACCTTTTAGTAAATGATTAATTTGGTCATGCCATATTTTCCTCGGTCGTCCTCGGCTTTTTTTCCACTCATGCTGTCGTGTACATCTTTTTAACCATTCTACTCTCATCCATTCGTTTTATATGTCTTAACCATCTTAGGGATCCTTTTTTAATTTTATCCATGATGCAGTCATCTACCTTACATTTCTTTCTTATTTCATCGTTCAGTATTCTATCATACGACGTTTTCCCGCACATTCTTCTTAGTGATTTTGGGATAAGTTCTTAAATATTGGTTTAAACCTGACAGTAAAGCCCAGGCAACGCGCTCGGGCAGGCGGGTTATGTTACCTGTAGCACAGAATACAACGCGGGTTGTTGAAGTCGAGAAAGACAAGTTACACTGATATATCCAATATCCTAAAAACACCTACAATTAACTAGCGTTCTTCTTTTTCCACTTTGTCCGTGGCTTGTTCCAATTCCCTACTCAGGTTGGCTGTTGGAGTTGGATCTCCTAATTTGCAGGCTGTAGAAATACTAACTTCACTCCCAACTATGCCATTTTCGTGGCAGGGTGGAATAGCTATGACTGCTAGATCGAAGATCCCAGGTTCGATTCCCTGCGATGACAATGTGAAAAAATTTCACGCAAAAAAATTGTCAGGTAGAAATCACGTGACAATAAAAATGGTTATCAGTAGCTATAGACAGAGCATTGTGGCGATCCATCCTCTCTGGCTACCCCTACGTGGAAATGGCGTGATGGTTAGTTAGTTAGTTAGTTAACCCGATGATCGCCGTAAGCACATATGTGCGCTCTCCGTAGACGATCGCCATAAGCGTAGCTGTGCGCGCTTCGCAATATTCGAAAGATGTATTTCAAAATTAATTCCGATTTTCTCACAACGACATCTATGAATATTTTAAAATATCAACAAACCAAAAAGATCGATATTTTCCGATAGTTTGTAAGAAAATACGTGGCGTACCGGCGCGCTGTTTCTAAAAACACGTGGCGATGAATGGGTTAATAAGAATCAAAAGTTAAAATTTCTGAAATATTAATAAATTAATTCAGATGTAAATATTTTCTTATTTAATTTTTTTTTTGTATAAACATTACTCTCATAGTCCAATTTAAGGTTCACAGTTTCAGGGTAGTGCATATCCGTAATTGAATACTGAGAAATGAGTTTCCAACTAAAGAATTTGGTCTTTGAACGTAAGTTCAAAACTTCCTTGCAACCTGTAACCTCTCTTATATAATTGAGCCGCATGTGCATTGAGATGAAAGAAGTTTTCCCCTTACAGCTGTAAGAGCTCGCCAAAAGATTACGGCACATGGAAGTCGTTTATATAATTGGAAATATTTCAAAAGAATCGATTTTAGAAATTTTAGCAAACTGAATGTAACGGAAGCTTTAAAAATGTGTAATGTATATTAACTAACAAACCATCATGCCGCCTTCCAAAGGGATATGTCGAAAGTATGAACTGCCACACTTTTTTTCTTACATGCTTCTTAACTGTTTAAATAAATAAATAAAATGTTTTAAATATCACAATTAACTAACGTCGTTAGGTCTCACAATCAACTGTAAGTTGTCAAGGCCTGATGATGCTAACATCGGTTAGCGAAACAGCTATCGCGACAAAATATATTCAATTATGATATATATTACAAAGTGTTTTTATTTAATCAGTTAATAATGTTGAAATATCAAAATGTTTCCGTCAAAACAATGGATTATTATTTTCTTCATTTCTTAACATTCATACATCGTGTCATGCACCCACGTTGATTTCTCCGACTTCTCAAGTTTGCCGACATTCAATATTTGATTTATTTGATCGCGCCACGTTTTCGGTCTTCCTCTATCGTGCCAAGTTCCATTTACATAGTTTACAAATACTTTTTTTTACCATTTTTTATTCATTCATTCTTTCCACGTGTCCAAACCATTTTAATGTTCCTTTCATTATTTTGCTCATAAATTTTTCATTTATTTCATATACGAGTATTTTCATTCGACACTCTATCATACATAGATTTTTCACACATTCGTCTAAAAGATCTCATTTCTACTGCATTTATTCTACTTTCATCCTTCTTTTGCCAGTAATGATAATAAATATTTTTATTTTTATTTTTATAAGAAAAAACTTTTACTATTATAGTTTTTACACCACGTTATTTTTTTGTTAAAATCAACCGGTTTCGCTCCCGTCCGGGATTCGTCGAGATTACATAATAAGCTTGTTGTCTTAATATATTTTTTTATAATGCCATATCTCCAATTCAAATCAAATCAAATCAAACTAGTTTATTTCATCAACAGGCAATCACAAAATTTATTTCTAAGGCATCTATTGAGAACAGGTAAAATAATACATTAAGTGCTATATACAAAAGTATTAATAAATATTGTTTTTAATCGTTTTTTTATTATCTTAATAGTCAAATGGAAAAAAAATATCTTCACCCACTACGACTGACTTTAGTCAGATTAATTAATTAAAATACTAGATACTAATATTATTATTTATGATTATATTTTAAGAATGCTGTTTTGTAAAATCTATTACTCCAAGGGCGAAAGGCTGAACAGTGCAGTCTTTAGAACTTTCTTAACCGTCGCGTTGCCATGTGGTCAATTGAGTTTCCACTGCCACTTTAAAGTTGATTTTCTTAAAACCTATGGACCCTAATATTATAAAAAAAAAAAAAATCCTCCATTGAAGTGTTCTCAATATTTCGTAATAAAAAAAAAGCAAAAAATTACTTCCTTCATCCCAAAAAAAAATATTTTCTAAGACTGCCCTCACCTTCATTCATGTTAACCCTTAACGTACCGTGTTCAAAACAAAACGCTCGCTCCCATGTGGTAAATTCAGTTTACCGCTAACTTTATCTAAATATCAAGCATATGACTCGATGAATCAAAATTTAATTTATGTCATCTTGTAGGGAATTTCATTAGGAATAGATCGATATCTATAACATACATGGATTATTTGAAAAACATATCATTATTAATTTTTTTCTGGAACCATGCGATTTCTGATATGGAATGCGTCACGGCATACGATCGACTAAAATCAGGTATAAACAAGCGCCGCGCGGCGCGGCCCACTAAAGGCACCTAGGCAAAATGTATAGTACGTTCAAGACAACGAGTACGTATTAATATTTGTCCCTTTTGGTAAAGTGTTAATATTTTCACAGTTCTGATATTATTAAGTTGCGTCCTGCGTTTCCGTCCACAGTCGGTATTAATTCGTACATATTGAAAAGGCCAAAGATATAATTTATAATACGTTCAAAACAGCGAGTAAGTATTTGTCACTTTTGATAAAGTTGTAAATATTAGCAAAACAAATTCTACCTTAACACGAATGAAGGTGAGGGCAGTCTTAGAAAATATTTTTTTTTGGGATGAAGGAAGTAATTTTTGCTTTTTTTTTATTACGAAATATTGAGAACACTTCAATGGAGGATTACAATTTTTTTTATAATATTAGGGTCCATAGGTTTTAAGAAAATCAACTTTAAATTGGCAGTGGAAACTCAATTAACCACATGGCAACGCGACGGTTAAGGTAGAATTTGTTTTGCTAATATTTACAACTTTATCAAAAGTGACAAATACTTACTCGCTGTTTTGAACGTATTATAAATTATATCTTTGGCCTTTTCAATAGGTACGTAATAATACCGACTGTGGATGGAAACGCAGCACGCAACTTAATAATATCAGAACTGTAAAAATATTAAAACTTTACCAAAAGGGACAAATATTAATACGTACTCGTTGTCTTGAACGTAGTATACATTTTGCCTAGGTGCCTTTATCATACGTAAAATCTCGTAAAGTCTCGCCCGCCGGCTGCGGCGCGGGGACAAGTTTATACCTGGTGTCCAGTTGCTCGTATGCTGTGACGCATTCCATATCAGAAATCGCATGGTTCCAGAAAAAAATTAATAATGATATGTTTTCCAAATAATCCATGTATGTTATAGATATCGATCTATTTCTAATGAAATTCCCTACAAGATGACATAAATTAAATTTTGATTCATCGAGTCATATGCTTGATATTTAGATAAAGTTAGCGGTAAACTGAATTTACCACATGGGAGCGAGCGTTTTGTTTTGAACACGGTACGTTAAGGGTTAAATCTAACGTACTATTCTTATATTATAAGATCGCACCGTGAGTGTAAAACTGAATTTAGTGCAAATATACATTTTGGAGATATGGGAGTTTAAAGACTTCATATTGCTTAGAAAAACTGTTTTTTTTTTTTAATAAACCAATGATTTTCGGTTTATAGTAATATACCTGTAAACAGAAAATCATTGGTTTATTTAAAAAAAAAAACAGTTTTTCCAAGCAATATGAAGTCTTTAAACTCCCATATCTCCAAAATGTATATTTGCACTTAATTCGATTTTACACTCACGGTGCGATATAAACAATTATTGCTATAATTAGTTGTTAAGTATAAAAAAGTCTTATTTCAAAAGAAACATTTTATTCAAAATGTGTCGCAGAAGAGTGTGCCGTTTGCTTAGCGGTCTAAGGGTTAGAAAAGATTTTTCGTTAAAAAAAATTGTACCTTTCTTACCCGACGAAGATGAGGAATTTACCTTACATTTAAACCCCAAACAATTTACCAATAGGTAAAGATAATTTCACTCTTCACAATGAATGAAATAGCAAAAATGTAATAAATGTGTTAAAAAAAGTTTGTCATGTTTTGTTTTTGTTGTGCTATGTTTATCATATATTTTGTTCCAACGATAAAAATAACAGCTGAGCATATTTAAAGTCGAGATGCTCAACCAATGAAGTGAATCAAGGAATACGCAGAAACCATAATTCCAATTTTAAAGTTATGATAGCGTGCTGCAGAAACTACCAACAACTGTGCGGAAGTCATACAATTTAATATTATGGAAAATAATTTCATCGGTTGAGGTTTATAAAAATGACTTGCTGAATGCACATTATTTGAATAAAACATTCCGACGGCTAAAGAACAGATGATTTGAAACGATTATACCAAGATTCGAATAAGACTTTTGTCTTCTTTCTGTATTCATACATGCAACCTCTTTCCGCATGATATTCTTATTTATCTCATTTATTCTACATTTTTCCGCTCAATTTTAAAAAATTAAGAGCTTATTTTGATATATTATGAAATGCGATAAATATTTATTTTATCGATTCCAATTCAATATTTCCTAATTCGTTAATTTAACAATTTATTTTGATTGATAACGAAATATTCTTATTAAATATATTTTGTCCAATCGCCTTTTCAGCGTCAAAATCAACAAGGTCAAATCCCTTGTACGCCCTATCAGAACAGGAGTTCCCCAAGGTTCAGTAATGGCTCCTACTCTGTTCAACATCTACTGCTGTGATATCCCTCTTCCCCGAGATCAGAACACCCACATTGCCCAATTCGCTGACGATACGGGCATCATCTCCAGTGCTAAAAGGCCGCTTCTCGCGACCGCAAGGGCGCTTTTTGCAGGGTGCAAAAACAGGCCGATGTGCTAGAGGTGTGGTGCAGAAACTGGCGCATTGCCATCAACCCGAGTAAAAGCGCAGCGACCTTTTTCAGTAAAAGACACATTCCTCCAAACATTCCCCATACAAATTTTCGGCCAAGACGTTCCTTGGACCAAAACAATCAAATACCTTGGGGTTACCTTGGATTCTTAGCTGACATGGAGGCCACACATTACAAATATTAAATATAGACGTTTGTTACAAGTATTAAAACGTACGTTTGTTAAAAGCTACAAATATTTTTATTTTATGGATGTGGCGTGTTTTGCTATAGCACATTATCGAATTAATAATAAATATACGATAATTCATTATTTTAGCGGAAACACTATGATAATTCATTATATTATATACTCTAAATAACATTATAAATTTCTTATTTGAATTTTGAAATAAAAATCAATTAATGTAAGCATCATCGGATATTACAATCAACTTAGTTGATAACGCCAACATCAGTTGGAGAAACACCTGTAGCGAGAATTTTTAATTAAATAAATTAATAAATTAAATAAACAAATTGTGTTATAACAGGGTTTCAAATTAAACAGTTGTTAATAGATAAATAGTACATATGTAGGTTAGGGTGTCCCTTATATGGGCAAAAAATTTTTTTTTTGGATTATTGAAACGCATACCCCCTAATTATGTTTAATAGTCTACTAGTTACCCAAATACAGAATTTCAACTTCCTACGTTAATTCTAACCCGTGCCGACTTGCCCTCAAAGTTTTAGAAAATAGGTGATTTAAGTGCATCTTAAATGTAGTTGTAGATGATCACATAAAACCACTATGTTAGATAAATATTGATGAAAACACATATTTATACAATGTTCTTCTTGTAATCATCAAAAAAGATCGAAATTTATATTTATTTACTTGGATATTTCCTCTTCAAAATCTCTTTTTTTACAATCTGGGTAAATTTTTCTATGTTCTTGCACACAACATAATATGAACTGCTTATGTTCTTCATATGCGGTAGTCAAACCATGAAAGTCTGTCATAAGATTAACAGCTCTTTCAACTGTGTCATTTACTGCTTTTAAGCTAGTTTAACTAGCCAACCTTATTTTTAACTTCCACAAACGCCGCGCTGTCTTTCTATGAAGATACAATTTCTTTAAGGAAATTACTATCATGTTTTAGTTGTGAAAATAAATCTTTTCTCTTTACAGAAACAAAATCACTCAAAGATTTCCATAAAACAAGATAACAAATACTTGTAGTACCTATAAATAAAACAAATTAGTTCTAAATTAAATACCAGATTAAACACTACTTACGTACCATATAGAGAGCCAGACATCTGTTCCTTCGATGGAACATATCTCTTTCCCGATTCACCAAAACTTTATTTTTGTAAGTTTTGTACAATGTTTCCTTTGGTCTGCTCATCAACGTTGTCATCAAAAATCAAAAGGACGGCTATTTCCTCTGACAAGTACCACAAATGTTGACTGAACTTGTTTAAAGCCGCTTTGGAAATCGTCAACTTCTTCGTAATCTTTTAAGGTCTTTAAAAAACAAAAATCTTCATTTGGAGCTTTTATCGCCAAACTACATTCAAGCCAGGGCTTTACATAAACTGACACAATAAATAAACAAACATCTGGTAAAGCTTGTTTGTCCTTAGCGCACATTTTAAACTGGGACTGCAGCAAACGTATTTTTAAGGAGTAAATAGCTCTTGCCATCCATCGTGCTTGATGCATTGGGCCAGCAGGTCTGTTTATTTTATTTTCATTGCCTCCACCCAGAAAAACAATAGCATGCTCAATATGAGTTCCCTATAATCATCTCGTACAATCGATTTTGCGATTCAAACGCACTTTTGAGCATTAATTCTTATATATGATGGCGACCAGCAAAGAATAACAAACCTCATTCTAGTTTTTGCACACAAGCTCCGTTCAATTATCCTGTATATGATGCTGTTGTATCATAGCACATTCAAAAGCATCGGCGTGTGCGGTATCGAATAAATTATCTAATTCAAGTTGAAAGTTCTCTTCGTGGCGCCTATGTAAGCCCTGAATCTTCTTGCTATTTTTGCAGTTCTCGTCAGACCTGATAAAGATCCACTAACTTCTTAACATAATTACGAACAGCTCTGGTAGGTATTCTAGCCTTTTTTCAGAATATATTGGAGTCCAGAATGACAAGATTTGCGCTTTCATTAACAGTCAAATTAACTTCACGTATTTTGAAAAATAGAACTGCGAGAACTTGAAGATTAGATAGTTGTTTGCACCTGTTATTTGATGATTTACTTCACCAACCAAGAAAATACTTTTTTAATTGCTTCTTAGTTCTACTGACATCTTCGAAATATAAAACAATCCATGGTTCCTACCCGATAAGCCGAAACTAAATGCTAATAACAACGACAACGCGCCGCTCCTGTGACGCAATTTGTATGGGACATCTTTGCGCGCAAGTCGGCACGGGTTACACTGTTCCGAATAAGGAAAAAATTTGGTTTCGGATGTTTTAGGCCCAAATGAATAAAACAATAGCCTATGCATTGTAAAATTAAAACTTTGAAAAATAAGGGACACCCTAATGTAGGTACTTAAATGTGTTATTTTATACAGTTTTTCAAAAAACATTAAATAATGGGTGAAATTAAAAAAATGTTTTCTTAAGTACTTATTATTATAATTTTGAAAATGAATATCAGATTTTTTTAAATACCTTGTTTTTTAAATAATAATCAATTAAAACGATTTATTTTTGGAGATTTTTAATGTGTCAATAAGGGAAACTGGTAGTATAGACCATAAAAGCTCTGTTTATAACTGACATAATGAATTTGTTTTATTTACGAAGGCGCTGCATGGCATATCCAGAGCAACACAATCGAGTAAATAAATAGAAATAGGTGTTATTGGAACTCCCATCTTTTCAATCCATAATCGTTTTTAGTAACATGAACATATTTACATCGCAATTTTTTCGTCATATTTTTACGAATATACGAGTATCATGTAATATTGTAAAACCGTATTTGATGAACTTAAATTAACGTACCACTTTCATAATATGCAAAGTTTTTAAACAAATCTTAATTAAGAACTTCGCCAGTGTTATGAACAAAGTTTTGACAATCCCGAAATGTTTTAAACACAAAGTATGAACGAAAATAGAATGTCGAAAGTAATCTACAATACCATGTGTAAAGAACAACGAATCGACTTAAAAAATAATCTATTTTACAATATGTATTCTTATAACGCCGATCACAGCCTCTTTTGAAATCATTGTAATCTTTCGATACGGCAGATATTCGATGGATCAACTTTAGAGCTTTTTTACCAACAGTTCATATATTCGATAAATAAGACTGTCATTACGCGTATACATAAGGAATAGCGAGATAAAAGGGATACATAATGTGGGCCTTTCTTTCAATAACATAGTTATTTTGTATACGAGTATTTACGTAAAAGTCAAACAGTTTAAACTCGTGAAAATTTCCTTTAATCCAATTATATTGTAAAGCGAAATAATTTTTTGAAAATGCGTATCTACTTACAGAACAATAATAATTATTAATAACTGCTTCCGTGTTATATAAATGAAAATGTTCTATTTTCGGACTTATTAGATAACAAATTATAAAAGAATTAAATCGTCATTATCGAGAGGGAAATGTTGACTGGACATTTATAATATTGTTATATTAGTCCCTTGATGATGAATCAAATCAAATCCGTTTATTTTTCTAAAAATACAGTATCATCGAAAAATAATGCCAACATTTGAAATAACTGTTATAAAAAAAATACTAAAGGTTATTCAATGGTTTTGATCTTAAAATGTGCGGAAAACAATAAAAAAAAAATTTCCTCAGTATGTTTTGAGATAGTAGGTTTGATTTGCTGCCTTATCTGAATTTCATATGAATGAAGCCGTTTGTGCAGTACATTTTGAATTGTTGTTTTGGGAATTTGTAGCTCGGCATTTCGTCGAGCAACAGATTTTTTGGGGCTCCTGAAACAAGATTGGCGGATACGTTGGTTATTCTCTTCTGATGTTGGTGGTCGGCCTGGCCTAGATTTTTCTTCACTATCCCTGTTGGAGAAACTGCTTAAACCATCGAATGATAGCTTTGTAATCAGGTACAGTTTGTCCTGGATAAGTTCCCTGAAACAACCGCGTTACACTGACTGGTAACACCTTCAAAACAAAACTTATGTTCACTAGCTAGTGTTCGGTGACAGAATAACACTTTTAACCTAAAGGGTTTCGGTGCTATAATTTTTATAAATGTTTGCATTATTTTTCGATGACCCTGTACATTTAACATACTCATATTTAGAATTTAAGGCATCTATTTGAGAACAGGTAAAATACCAAGAACACGTGAGAGATATTTCGACATTAGAAAGACAAGACACTCTCAGCCAAGAGTATTTGTCTTGTGAACGTATTTTCACTAATACAAAAAATTTCGATCAAAGAGAAGATCGTGTTCAGTAGACTGATTGCGCTTCCTACCGGTGTCACCAGAGGCATATTGATTAGAATATATAACATATACATATGTATTTGTTATCTCACTCTAATGAGAAAACGCATTTTCAATTCATTGAATATTTAATTATGGAGTTTAAAAATGTTCATAGTTGAAATCCAATAAAAAAATTCCAAAATATTACTTTGTTAAGTTTAAAATAAAAAATACCAGAATACAATAATAAAGTGAAATACTTGTTTGCGCTAAAGATGGAGTGGAATTTGAAAATTTCATCGGCAGGAACTTTTATACGTTCTTTTCGCAAAGTACCATAAGAATTGTAGGAAAACAATCTTCGGTTATTGAGTTTTCAACTGTAAGCCGACTTCCGCAAAACAAAAATTCAAAGCAATCGAAACCTTATAAGCACTTTCACAATAAACTTATTGAAATATAAGCACCGGCTTACGTATACTTGTTTCCAATACGTTCCATTTAAATATAACCAGCACAAGAGGATTATTATTCCTACTTAAATATAATGCGTCCAAACAATTTTACTTTGAATGTATGTTACAGCGGAGTGGAACCACATTGTAAAACTATTGTATATAAAGTATTTATCCTATTAAATTTATTTTCTGTTTGATTTGGAAAACTATTTTGGTATCACAATATACTTATTTAAATTCTATAAAATTATCGCGACAGGTGTTTCGTTCACAAACTTTGGCATCATCTGATATTACTAACAACTAATTTGTTCAGCTATCATTTTTTTCTTTCATTTCGGGTTATATGGCACACCATAAGCCTTTTTGATAATAAAACTCAAAATATATGTGATCCATCAGTATTTATTGATAATTTCAGTCGTTTAACTTATCAGTTAAGTGTACAATTATTGATTATAATTGTACATTTTACGTTATTTAACATAAAAACCTAACTGCATATAATTGTTTTCTTGAAATTTGAATATTGACCAAAACCAAAAGTGGGTGAGTATTGGCCGTAAATTGTATGTTTTGTGACTAGAATGTGAAGGAATTGATAGCAAATGGACGTGATTTTCTATTGTAAGATCTATCAATTCAATATTTCTTGTGTGACTGGTATGGCGATGAAGAATATGCAAAGTCGGAGATTCTTCTGTAGATTTCACATGTTCTAAGAAATGTTGAAATCATTTTGTAAACAGGTTGGTTTGAATATACCACCTGGAGGTGCATCCTTCATAGTAAGTTTTACGCGGAAAGAAATCACTCACTTTTAATGAAGAACAAAGAAAATAGTAATACGTTATTTCAATGCGGCAAATATGGCCTACTAGGCCATATTAGCCCTCTACCCGGTGTGCCATTTTAACCGCCGGAACGTTTGTTTATAAAGATACTCTCACCTAAAAATCAGTGAATAATACACATATAAAACTCTCACAACCCCATAGATTAAGGGCTTGCCTACAAAACAGGGCACCCACAATATGAAATTATGCACATTTTCAATTTGAAATGATTGTAATTTTTGTTATTTATATTTTATGATTTATTTTATTTTATTTCTTTATTTTATATAATTGAATTTTATTTTAGATATAGTTTGTAAATGATTTAGCATTTAAGTGTGTGCGGGTGATGCCTACTGGTGGCGATGAGGTCCGCAACCCATCACACCGCATCTCCCGCAGGGGCGAACAGAGAAGGGTGGAGTGCCGCATCGGTACATGGAATATAAGGGGAGGTATGGAAGGAAAGTTGAATGAGATGTGTGCAGAAATGGATAATAAGTGTTTAGATGTTTTATGTGTGACTGAATGTATGATGAAAGAGTGTGGTTCCTTGGAGCATGCGGATAAGCTTGTTCTGTGGTCGGGTGTGCCGAATGACCACAGAGCATGCCAAGGCGTGGCGGCGGTGCTAGCTCCAAGGATGGTAGAATGTATGAAAGGTTATAAATGTGTTAGCCCAAGACTCATGTGGATTCGCTTCAAGATCGGGTTAACAAGAGTTTTCCTTTTAATTGGATACGCCCCTGGTAACAACGAAAATGAGGCGAGTAAAGATGAGTTTTGGGACAAAGTGAGAGAGACATTGGTGTGTAAGAGTGAAAACGAAAGATTGATAATAGCAGGTGATATGAACGGTTGGGTGGGAATCCGTAGGAGTGGGTACGAGGAATGTCTGGGTACGTTTGGTGATAGACGAATAAATGATAATGGAAGGAGACTGCTTGAATTGTGTATAGAATGGGGTCTCTTTGTATCAAATACCATCTTCGATCATAAGAGAATCCATCTCTATACTTGGGAAAGAGGATTTGAAAGGTCCATTATAGATTACGTCATTGTAGACTCTAGATTACGGGCGGATACTGTTGATTCAAGGGTCTTCAGGGGAGCCGAACTGGAAACGGATCATTTTTTAGTAGTGGCAAAAGTGATCTTATTCCGGGGATGGCGAACCAGAAGAAGCAAAACAGTAGCCGCACCGACTAGAGTCAAAGTTGAAAAACTGCAAAACAATGACGTAAGAAAAGTGAAAGATAGATTGAGTGAGCGGGATGTAAGTGAGTTGAGTATTGACGAGACCTGGAAATACTTGAAGGAGAGTTTGTGTGAATCAGCGAAAGAATCGTGTGGTGTGTGTGTACAAGGAAGAAGGAAAGGGGATGCATGGTGGAATGATGACGTAAAGATTGCTGTTAAAGAGAAGAAAGATGCTTGGTTGAATATGTTGTCGATAAATAAGAATGACAGAGTTAAGTATGAAAGAGCAAAAGATTTGTATAAGGTATGCAAGAAGAGAGTGAAGTCGGTAGTGAAAGCGCGGAAAGAAAAGCTGAAGGAGGAAGAAGGGCTCAAAATGACAAACAACTTCCAAGCAAATTTAAAAATGTTTTGGAAAGAAGTTAAAAAAGCCCGAAATCCTCCTGATAGTGGATGTGTGAAAGCAATTTTAGACAACGAGGGAAGAATGTTAACGGAGAGTAAGATCATACAAGAAAGATGGATGGAATATTTTAAGGAGATGTATGGTGGTGATACAAGCGTGATCGAAAATATGACAGCTAGTGCGAGTGCGGGACCTATGAATGATAATATTGAAAAAATAAGTACGAATGAGATGAAAAGATCCGTGAGTGCAATGAAAAGTGGAAAAGCTGTTGGGTTTGATTGTATTGCCATAGACTTTATTAAAAGCGGTGGCGAAGTGGTTTCTACATGGTTATGTAAGTTATTTAACCAGTGCTTGGAGGAGGGATATACGCCGCTAGACTGGAGGAGAGCAGTAATTATGCCCCTGTACAAAGGAAAAGGATCGCGTATGGAATGTGGAAACCACAGAGCTATTAGTCTTTTGAGTGTCGTTGGTAAAGTCTATGGCAGAATTTTAATAGAAAGAGTAAGAAAATTGACGAGTGACAAAGTTTGGGATGTGCAAGGTGCCTTTATGAATGGCAGAGGATGTATGGATCAAATTTTGGACTTCGTACATTGACAGAGAAGTTTCTGGCCAAAAATCGCAAACTTTTCTGTGCATTTGTCGACTTACAAAAAGCATATGATTACGTTAATAGAGAAAAGTTGTGGAAAATATTGTCTGAATATGGAATAAGTACAAAACTGATCACGGCCATTAAGTCACTATACACGGAAAGCACTGCTAGTGTCAGAGTAAATGGAGATCTTACAGCCTGGTTTGATATCAATAAAGGTGTCAAACAAGGTTGCGTAATGTCCCCGTGGTTATTTAATCTGTATATGGACAATTGTATGAGAGAGCTGAAAGGGTTGGATGTAGGTGCCAAAATGAGCGGAGTGTCAGTAAGCTGTCTTTGTATGCGGATGACGCTGTCCTACTTGCTGACAACGAGCATGAACTACAAGTCCTGGTGAATTGTATGTATGAGGTTTGCATGCGAAATGATCTGATGATGAATGTTAATAAGTCCAAGGTAATGATTTTTGAAAAGGAAGAAACCACGACAGTCTGCAACATTAGCGTGAATGGTGAAAATTTGGAGCAAGTAGTTGAGTTCGTGTATTTAGGTAGTATGTTTACAAGAGATGGGCGAGTGGAGAGGGATATTGAAAGAAGGGTTGGGGCAGGCAACAAAGTGAATGGTGCACTTAAAGTTGTCATCGCAAACAAAAACCTATCCAAAAAAGCTAGAATGGCAGTGCACAATGGTGTTCTTCTACCGACCCTTATGTATGGAAGCGAAGCATGGAACTGGCAAAAGAAGGATGAAAGTAGAATAAATGCAGTAGAAATGAGATCTCTTAGACGAATGTGTGGATACTCTGTGTATGATAGAGTGTCGAATGAAAATATAAGAAGTGAATGCGGTGCGAATGATGGTGTCATGAACAAAATAATGAAAGGATCATTAAGATGGTTTGGACATATGGAAAGAATGAATGAAGAAAGAATGGTAAAAAAATTATATGTTAATGATGTAAATGGTACCAGAAATAGAGTAAGACCAAGGAAAACGTGGCACGATCAAATAAATCAAATATTGAATGTCGGCCATGTGAGGAGTCAGAGAAATCGACGCGCGTGCATGACACGATGTATGAATGTTGAGGAAGCGAGAGAAATATGTCAGGAAAGAAAGTTGTGGCAGTCCATTCTTTCTGCCTACCCCTTCGGGGAGACGGCGTGATGGTTAGTTAGTTAGTTAGTTAGTAATTTACCAAAAAATAAGATCAAAATACGTAATTTGGGATTACTTCCCGTAAAGGACAAGTGCTTGCTCTTTGCATTGGTTCGATTGGAAGGTGGAGTTGTGCCAATGTGGTAAGCATTTTGCACGCTAGTGTCGCTTTGTTTCAGAGAAACAGTAGTGGGCCATATTGGCCGACCGGGCCATAATATCCGAAATTACTCTAATATTATAACACAGTTCTAAATTAAACAAATAATAATTTTGAAGAATAATAGCGTTTCCGCCAAAACAATGTGTTACGCATAAAATATAATAATTCTTCTAGAAAACGTATGTTTTCATCAATTATAATTTCTTAATATGAAGCTTCAAGTGATTGTTTCATAACAATAAATACAAATCCAAATCCATGCATACTCTAAAGTAAAAAAATATTATATATAGTACTTGGCATAATCTATTTATGAATACATAAACTTTTTATGATTTTTAAGATTATAAATTGTATATAAGTTTAAGCCGAGATTAAATATGAAAAATAACTTTAAACTTATAATTATTATTCTTAAATTAACATAATAGTAGAACAATATTAAACGAAAACGTTAAAATATTCATTGCAAGTATGGTACTAATAAAAAAACATGCTTCATTCGTTGTCTAAAAATAATGTATTGATTAGTTTTTAATCTACGTATAACAATTATAATTAAATATTCATAGAATATCCTACCTTTATTTCGGTAACTCTGTTAAGTTTCTAATTTTAAAACAATATTCTTAAAATAAAATTGGTATATAAGAGGTATTCTATTTAACACGAGGTCTAACAAATCAATAAGCTTTTCAGCTGTTCCGTTCTGCAAAATATGAATACCATTTTTTTTATATATCTTGGTTCATTGTGAAAAGTGAAAAGAATAAGTTAAAAGTTTTCTTTAGATTATATTGTGTAGGTATAAGGTTTTATTTCAGTTCTTCTAGTTTCATTTGTAGCTCGATGTTATTTTCAGGAGAAGACGACAAAAAGATAATAGCTTGTAAAATAGATTGATGGCAGCGAGCTAGCAGAACCTGGTCGAACCTAGAAAAATCAAAAAAAAATATTGATTATTCTGCAATAATTTCATTTGCTTTTATTTCTTCTTCTTCTCTTCTTCTTCTCTTTAAAGACCTTTGGTCTGTTCCTGAAATCAGGCTGGCCTCTCTTGGGACGTTGACTCCCAACTATCTCTCCATCTCTTCGGCGGTCTTCCGGGGGGACGGCAGCCGGCAGGAACCTGATGCGCCACAGCGTGTGGGATTCTGGTGGGATCCATCCTCTGCACGTGCGCATTCCAGTATCTTCTGCGTTGCCTGCCCCATTTCACGACATCCTCCACCTTGCAGATCTCGCGGATGGTCGTGTTCCTCACCCTATCTCGAATAGTCCTTCCTGCTATCATACTCAGCGTCCTCATCTCTGCCACCCGTACTTTAGCCTTCGTTCTTGTGGTATCCGCTCTGGTCTCAATGGTATATGTCAGTATAGGCCTAACGCAGGTTTTATATATTCTGACCTTATTGTCAGTTCTCATATGCTTGCTTTTATTTCATTAAATTAATTATATTACTCTTAAATATGGTAATAATTAATATGTTTAACTTCTCTTCCTCTTTTAATAGATCTAACTATCTAAGGCACAGTAATGATGTCTCCTGGGATCATGAGATCCAGCTGTCCCTACATCTCTTAGGTGGTCTTCCAGATGGACGGAATCCGAAGGGAATTTTGTAAGCGGCTGTATATGTGAGTCTGTCACTATCCATTTTGGTTACATGGATATTCTGGCTAGATGGTCCCTCCAGTATCTTATTCTGGATCTACTCCACCGAACCATATCCTTTATTTCGGAAGTTTTTCTTATGTCTGCATTACAGCCGGAGAATTTTTTAAGTAATGGATCTTATAAATAGAATAACTTATTTTCGTCTTCAGTTCAAACCAAGGTTTTCCAATTGGAATAAAATCCAGAATTTTAATAATTTAATTTAAACACTGCCAATTGCCCCTTAAAGCCGTGCCACGCTGTTTTAAACAAGCTCTCCACATCGGTCTCCACCGACGGTTTAGAACTGTGTAGACACTTATTTGAAACCAAAATTCGTTTGACCTTCAACAAACTTTGTGGATGGATGCGCATAGTATGCGTGTGGATCCACCGTTTAAACACGCATTCCACATGTGGAGAGCTTGTTTACAACAGTATGTGGACGCTACACCAACCGTGGGCTCCACAGCTCTCCACCAAGGTCACCCCTGTAGAGAGCTTGTTTAAAACAGTGTGGCACGGCCTTTAACATGGGGTCATTCATAAAAAATGAATCCATAATAAAAATGAAAAACTTGCTTTACCTTTGCACCTGCAATGAATATCGGAATTTTCGGTTAATAACAATTACCTTGATCACCTCCGATATTACAATTTAGCTGTCAGTAGACCTGAACTCTCCAGTGTAACAATGCAAATTTATTACTCGGAAAACTGAATTGAATTCGGGTACTTTTCAATTATCTATTTCCTGATTCTGTAAAACCAGTTCCCAGCTGAACCCCTCCTCATCCCGCCCACTTCCTTCCTCTCCTGCCGGAAGTGCTACCTGCATTGACCCAATCGTTTGGACATTTTGCACACAGGGTTGCTGTTCACTAAAATGTTTTCACACCTTTTAATGAATAAGATACAAATAACATTTAATTTTTTAATACGAATAATATAAAAATATTTCTATTCTTTCGTGTGAAGCACTTTATTTGTGGTGTGGCATTTTTTTTCAAAAGGAACGCAGAAGTTCCCGCCACATACCCGCGACTGTTATAGGACGTAGCGGCGCCCTTTCGTCAGCCTCACTCGTACACTCACTGGGCCTGTCCCCGGTCCAAAAACGGCAACAACAAGGGGGTGCCAGACCACATTTATTCTACTCTATTCTCCATCTATGTCCCGCATTATACATACACATTTCAATACATTATGCAATACATTACAAAAGACACTAAGTGTAAGACACTTAGTGTCTTTTGTAATCCTGACGAAGCTCCGGCGGGACTGAAACCGATTGGTTGTTGAAAATAATGAAGTAGTTTAAATAAAAATGTACAAGTGTATTAATATTATAATATATTTCAAATACTTCATTTGTTTATGATATTCGTGTACGTGTTAGCAATTTCTAGTGATAAAAATCTTCAAATTATTATTTTTTAACCTTTATGATAACATTAGAGATAAAATTTAAACACTCCCTTTTAAAACATTTTGTTTTAAATGTATACAAAAACTTGTAGACAAATACTGGATTTTACCCATTTCGGCTTAATCTTTATGTTTTTTTTTAAGGAAAAATTGTATCTCAATAGAGACGAAGATGTAAATTATTTTGGGAATAGAATTAATGAAGATTTTCTACTTAATGCTTACATATATTCTTAATAGATGACGCTAGTGTAGAATGAACTAAAATATGTTTTAAAAAAATGTCAGACGTGGTGGTCGTAAGAAGGGCGGAATGGGGAATTTTGTATTACATAAAGCGATCGCTTAACCCAACCAATGACAGGTCATAAGTCCTGTAAACGTCTCGACCATCATATTCTATTTCCAAAATAAATTACATCTTTGTCTCTTTTGAGATACAATTTCTCCCTTTTATAACTACGATTGAGGATGTAGTATATATACGAAATTTACAGTATTTAGTTATTTTTAGGACGATAAAAATATACCATATACGAGTACAATGTTGTTTTTCACGAAGTAAAAATTTCCTTCAGGATTAAATAAAAATGGCACATTATATTACTGTATATTGATACTTTTGAGTATACAACTACTATTCATATTCATAGAAATCCCGATGTGCTCAGAGTCCTATACAACGCGTTGGTTTGGAGCAGACTCGAAAGTGGTTCTGTGATATGGAGTCCTCGCGAGGCGAGATATTCCGTTATGCTTGAGAGAGTTCAGAAAAAAATTCTAAGGTATCCCTACATGAGGGAGTATGGTAGTTATCCGTGGCTCTATCCCACGGCATTTTTCTTAGGAATGCTCGGAACCAATTCTTTACAGCTTCGAAGAGATAAGCATCTGTTGATGAAATAAACTGATTTGATTTGATTTGATTTACCTGTTCTCAATAGATGCCTTAAAAATTTGATTTGTAATGTCTGTTGATGAAATAAACTGATTTGATTTGATTTGATTTGATCTCATAACCCATTTCTTTAAATTAATCAGGGGATATTTCGAGAACTCGGCCGTGCTAGAGGGTGTTGGTCTTTTTGTCCCTGAAAGATTTCTCCGATAGCGACAGCACAGATTGTTTTACCAACCGGTGACACCGGTGGTAAGAACAATTAGTCTGCTGAACGCGGTCTCCTCGGAGATCGATGTCTTTTATATTAGTGGAAGTACGTTCAGGGGACAAATACTCTAGACTTTAGAAAGTATCTTGTCTTCCTAATGTCGAACCGCCTCTAATGCGTTCCTGGTACTTTGTTGTATTTTTATATTATTTTACCTGTACTTAATAGATGCCTTAAACATTTTCCTGTTTGTAATGTATTTTAAGTTAATAAACTGATTTGATTTGATTTGATTTGATTAAGTAAAAATATAAACATATTTTTTATTGAAAATAAACAGAATGATGTGGTAATGGATAATATCTCTATTCTTATTATTATTCTTAGTGTAGGCCTAGTGGCCTGTTTCTTAAGAGGAAATGACCTCCTGTGAAGTCGACTCCCAGCTGTCGATCCGTCTCTTTGGTGGTCTGCCCGGGGGTCGTCTACCATGGGGCTGGCCGTGTAACACAATGAAGGGGAGTCTGGATGGATCCATTCTTCTCCCCACCTTTTGACATCCTCGTCTTCGCACATCTCCCTTATCCGTGCATCCTCTCTTGCATTGTCTTGCCAGATATTTTTCTGAGCGTCTTCATTTCTGACGCTCTGAGCGCGTTGTTTGTGATTGTGGTGTCCGCCCTGCACTCGATCCCATATGTCATGACAGATCGCACAGGTCTTATAAATTGATAAAAATCTGCAGCAAAGTGAGAATTTATAAAACGGTTAATATAAGGATAAAAAACTTCTTAAGCAGGTCTTGAATTGTTTCCAATATCGAATCCACATCTCTATATGTATTTTTGAAGGACATTTGAGTAATTTATTTATTTACACGAAATTAAATTTATTTAAACGAAATTAAATTTATCAGTGATTTAGTAAAAAAATGATTATGAAATCAAAATCATCAAATCCTTTAATTATTTAAATACTTTTTTGAATAATTCCTTATATGCCAATCAAATTAAAATTAAAATAACTTATTTATGTATTATTGATGGTTGAGGTTAGTTTTTTAAAACTCCATATTAATTAATAATAGTAATAACGATTGTTTGGTGGCTTTATTTGGATTTAATTTATATAAATTATATAAAATGTGACAAAATTATTTTGCCTTACGGGAGCATTCTCAATTGAGATTGCCCTCGCAAGACGAAACAAATTTGTCACAATTTATATAAATTAAATCCAAGTAAAACCACTAAACAATCGTGTTTACTATTGTTCATATTTATATATTTCCCGTTATTCACTACACTATTATTAAAACCCCAAAAAATTGGACAGTGAGAAATTACTTTGACCCAACGCAAATCAAGCAATTTTTAAAAATACCACATATAAAATTTAAATAATCAATATATGATCGCCATTTTTAGATGCAACTGCCATGGCTAAATAACATTGTCAAAGCTCCCATGAGGTGAGTTACTCACGAAAATGGTGCTTTAAAAGTTAGTACAATTATTATTATTATTATTATTATTATTAATATTAATATCATTATTATTATTACTATTATTTTTATTATTTTTATTATAATTATTTTTTTTATTATTATTATCATTATAATATACTGAACATAAAAGTTAATAACATATAATTTCGGTATACAAATCGATAACCACAATTTTTCTTGAGTAAATACGAAAAAAAACTTTGAAAACATTTGACTCAGATTCGATGTATAAGATAATTTCGTATTATACATTGAAAAGAAAATAGCACCTCGGTTGCTTTAAGGAATAACGGTTTAAATTCTTTTACCTGAAGAGATGCCTGAATATACACTTGGGCGACAATTTCACAACCCTTACGAAATAAAATTACTCGATAATGGAAAAACGATTTTCTCTCGGGTTCCTTTGAAAGACTTTTACTGCATTCAGCTTCCGGTTGGTTACACTTGGAACGTTTATTCTTTTGTATTAGGAATATAAAATATATTACTATAAATTCCGTAATTAATTTTTTTTTTTGGTTATTATAACATATTTGGTTAGTTTTTTTATATGCAAAATTAATTTCAATTTTTATTTATTTCGTTCATGCGGCACGTAAATCATCCTTAAATATTTATCTTTCAAGAACATTACATTTTAAAAGATGTACAATTTATTTGCTTCGTTGAGTTGACGGTATTTTTTTATTTATATGGCCGAGCCATAGAGGGCTCCCTCCGCTTACCCGAAGCTGTTATGGGCGCAGCGGCGCCTTTCGTCAGCTTCACTCGTGCACTCCCTTTGACGGTATTCCTAAGGACCTGCAATTGTTGGGAGTCAGACCTGAGGAGTCGAGAGTTCAGGACAGAATCGGCTAGAGAAACTTTTTGGATGCGGCCGAGGTCCATCCAAGACTGTAAAGACAAGGAGAAGAAGAGTATTTATTTGCTGAAATATACTACGTAAAATATATAAATCATCCATTGTTTTGGAAACACTATGTTACTTCAACTTTTTTACTGTTAAAATTTAAAATACTGAGTAAATTTTAACACAAGTTAATTTTAACACCTGATGATGCCAACATCGGTTGGCGAAACAGCTGTCGCGACACTCTCAGTGAATAAAAAGAAATTGTGATATTAAAACAGTGTTTTAAATTTTAACAATAATATATAAATCAAGAGAGATGCATATTTAAGTTATTGACATATCTTCATTGAAGTTTAACGTTTCTAAATTTTATAGTTCCCACTGATTTCGGAAACTGACTTCCTTCATCGGAATCATTGCAACAACAATTCAATTTTTTTCTTAGAATAGACAAGAAAAACAAATGGAGAGCGATATATAATAGTATAAAAAAAAACGAAAATTTTCAACAAGAAACTCGACACAAGAAGATTAATTTTAAATTCCCTAACTTTCATATTTTAATAACAGTTACAAACGCTTAAAAACAATGACTTTCAAATATTTTGGAAGTCATTTACGAATTGAATTGAATTCTTCATTGTTTTCCGAGGACGTATTTTAAGATGCTTAATGTAAAAATCATAAATGCAAATTGCAGATAAGCGGGTATAATCTGTATTAGCAACCTATGTTATATTCAATCCTAAGAATATAGTAAACAAATGACTCTTTGTTTAGCTTTTTGGACTTAATAAAATCGATATATGAAAATAAGTTTGGCTTTGTTTACCGACACGCTGGAAGCTAGATAGTCTAAGAAAGAGAGGTGTGGAAGCAAGAAAGCATGCAATACGATTATGTTCAGGAGTCTATGTCTACAGGCTGAAGAATACCAATAAGAAGAAATATATAAATCCGTAAATATGTTTAAAAGGTTAACCTTTTAAAACCCGTGGTTAACCAAGGGATTCAATTAAAAAGTGCAAAGAAGAGATATGTAAAAAAATATTATAGTTATATGTCAACATGAATTCATTTAACAGTTATTTCTTGTTTCTTAAACAATGATTTAAAATTTTTAATTAAATATTAAAATTAACTTATGTGAATGAAATTTTTTGCCTGTCTAAGGCATTATCAAATGTGTTCGTTTGTTGAGGTGAAAAATGACATTTACATAAGTTAAAATAATACTTAGTGAAAACAGAGGTTTTCAATAGTTTTAATAATTTATTAGTTACTGGCATAACAATCCGATGAAAGGAGCTCAATAAACTAGTAAAGTTATATCTGGAGGTTTTTGACTGAATATATGCGAAAATTCAGTGAAATATTGACAAAAAATAATTCAATACAAAATGAGTTCACAATAAGTTCAAAATGATTTCGAAATGAGTTCAAAATTAGTTCAGAATGATTTTATTTATTAGCTTTTGGCACAACAATTTGACAAAAGGATTCTAATTAACTAGTAGCTAAATCTGAGGGTTACTTACTGAATATGGTATATGAAAAAAAAAAATTTAATATGTTTCAATATGAGTTCATTTATTAGTGGTTGGCATAACTATTCGACAAAAGGAGCTAAATAAACTATTCCCTGTACATCTTGAAGCTACTTACTTAATATATGCAAAAATTAACTTGAATTCTGACCATCTTGTATAATTTATTTAATAACCGACTTGCCCATGGACCTTTAATTAAATATTGATTATTCAGATGAGAATCTTCTTCATTAAGTTATTATATATCTGGAATCTCTTCTAATCGGACTTCATGGTTCAAACATTTCACTTAAATAACTCTAATGAAACAAGAAATTATATCCTCTTAATACATTTTCTTAGAGAAAGGAAGATCCAAAGGAGTTCTGAATTTCAAATATTTATTTATGAACACAAAATCGTCTTAGGAATATTTTTTATCGCGTGTATTCACTTTCCGTCAATATTTTCACAACTTCTTTAAAATAATAACACAGCCATTCAAAATATTTTCTTGCCCTCGTTAGAACCTAAAAAGTAGGGAACATATAACTTTTTTCATATGAGTAAAGCTTGTCATCTTTCAAGCATGAAAATCCGCCCTTCCATCCCTTGGAAACTCCGAAGATAACATTATTTATTTATACAACTAAATAAAAAGTTATCGTGGAAGTAAAAACGTACGAATGTTGAATAAATTCTCCAAATATTCGAGTTTTTGTAAAAGTACCTCTTATCCTCTATTCCCCATCTATCTTAACTTTGAAAACAGAACATAGCTAAAAAGTTTTAAACATACACTCTATACACGCGTTTACGAGCAAAGGTTTTTTGTGTCATAGAAATAGCTTTAATAAAAGTATTACAATAAACGAACAATGCGTAAATGCCACGTGTCACATTTTGTGTCATTTATAATACATGCATTAGGCGTAAAAGTTCACATGCTTGAATTTGTATTATTGGATGCATTACACATGAGTGGTCACTTGCTTGAATTTGGGTCATTTACATGTATTAGATATGAGTGGTTACTTGTTTGAATTTGTGTCATTTACAAGCATAGACAAAGTGGTTACGTGCTTTAATTCGCGTTATTTACATGCATTGGAAATGAGTGGTTACTTGCTTGAATTTGTGTGGTTTACTTGCATTAGACATGAATGATCACATGCTTCAATTTGTGTCATTTACATACATTAGAAATGAGTGGTTACATGCTTGAATTTATATCATTTACATGCATAATATATGAGTAGTCACATGTTTAAATTTGAATTATTTTATATCGGAGTAATTCTTTCATTTTAAGAATAAAAAAGATAATAAGTTTGACCAAGTGTTGATCGACACACTGGAAAAAAACTGGATGCAAATATCCCAGTAAAGAGGCACGTAGAAGCAAATAGAATAGGCTTATGTTCAGGAGCGGACATCCATAGATCGAAGACAAAGTAAATCCATAAATGTATCATTTTCAAATATGATTTAGTTCTTTCAAAGATTTATAAGTATTCGAATACATAGCCAATTTACTTGAAGAGTAGTTTTGAAAAAAAGTTCTTGGTTAGTTAATTTTTTTTCTTTATGTTGCAGATTCTTGGAGAACTGGATATCATTTGGGAGTAAACATCTCTATCTCCAGCCATACAAACGAGGTTCATCACAGGTCTTAAGCTGGTCTATTCAGTAATGATTTGTGGTAAGAATACACTTTTTCCCGTCTGTATAATAATTGTATGTATGTGGATTACAAAATTTAATTCAGAACAAATTTTTAAAATTAGAACTTTTCAATATTATCATTAATTAATTTTCTTCGCTTGCTATTTATCGTAGCTTGTTCCTAAGACATCGATATCCAGTGTAATGTTACCATTACGAATTCTTCGACCATAGTTAAGTACTTTTCGGGCATTCTTTCCAAACAACCCCCTGTTGGCGCAACTATGGTACCTTCGCCTTGATTCCAAGGACGCAATTCCCGTTTGGTAACACCGCTGTCTTTACGGCCTTCGCACAGCGCGCTAGACTTTGGCGCTTCTTCTCCCGTGTCCGCCGTGTGAGCAACCCACCATCTTGTTTTTCGTCAGTGCCTCGATCCCGCCAAGATGTATAAGAAACGCAAATCCGTTGCCATCCGGCTGAACCAGCAATGGTTCAGCCTTTATTATATTACATTATACCAGCTGTCTCGATATCTCATGGGTGATCTTCCTAGAGAGCTGCCCGTTGGAACTTTATTGGTCGTTTTGCATATCACTTAGTACACGCTCTTTCCACATGATCTCTCCAGTAGCGTCTTCTAAGTCTTCCCTATCGCACAATATCTTTGACATCGCAAATCTTCCTTATTTCTCACTATCTCTCTGAGTGTGGTTCCCGCAACGGATCGGAGAGTCCTCGTTTATGTGCTTCTTATGAGACTTTTTGATCTAACTCTCGTTTTAATTCCATATGCCATTATAGGTCAAAAGCAGGGTTTATACATTATTAAATTAATGATTTATTACTACATATCTTCTTATTCGCGTGCCGTATCAGGTCTCCCCGACGTTGGCAATCACTCCGGCGAAGGCTTCTCTATCTTGCGCAACCCGGAACAGCTCCCCCACATGTCGCATCCCGGTCCAGTCTCTTATGTTGCACAGCCAAGACGTTTGCCTTCTACCAGGACCACGCTGCCCCTCAATTTTCCCATCAGTATTAGTTGGATCAAACTGTATTTATCTCCTCACAGAATGTGACCCAGATATGAAATCTTACGGACCTTAACGTCCTTTAGCAGTTTGTTGTCTACTACAATTGGCTCTCCTCAAAACCTCCAAATTGCTGACGAAATTTATCCACGTTATGCGAAGCATTCTCCTGTGCGACCACATCTTGAATGCTTCCCAAATACTTCCAACCGGTACATATCGTTATGACAATTACTAATTCATTTATTCATTTTCATTTATTTATTTTAAATATATCTTAAACATAACAGATTTTTTTTCCAATACACTAAAGATACAAGTTAGAGATATCCAATAATAAGTAATACATAATAGATTAATAAAAAGAGTGAAAAACATAAGATGCATGACAAATTAAAAATATATATATATACCGAACAATTATAATAAAGATAGTACTTCCCTCAGATGGGCCAAACTATTACAAAATACATCAAACTCCGAGGTGATACGATAAAGCAAAGATATTGCTCTACCTACCGGCATAACCATTGGCAGGTTGGTTCTGCGTCGTGGGAGATAAAACAATCTATGCACCCTTCGTCGAAGATCAGACCTACATCACTCAGAAATTCTGAGTTGTGTATTCAACCGCCTATCAGTCGAAAGAAATGAACACCCAAGTGAATGTCTCGTTTCTTCTTGAATGACTGGTAGCCTAGCATCCCTAGCAAGAAATCAGTCGGAAAGAGCCACGGGTAATATCCATACTCCCCAAGATAGAGGGAGTGTGGATATTACCTAATCACCATGATTAGGTAATATCGATTACTGGTTCTGATTTTGAAAATTTGGTTTGGTTCATATGGTTCTCCCGTAAATTTTGAGATATTTCGTGTAAAAGTGAATTGTTTTGGCCAATTTGATTGTTGCCGCACTTTCTAATAGTTAATTGTAACACGTAATACGTTTGTGCGGTTTTGACGTTAAAATTATACAAGTTTTTGCGTTTATATTAAGAATTTTGACAGGTGTAAAAATAAAATTTTCATTTGTTCCAGTGACAATTTGAATAATTTCTTCAATATTATTTTAAAGTTCTTGCTGGTGTTTGATTACTTTAAGTACCTAAGAGCAGCTAATTTGAAGAAAAAAAACGGTGGATGTGAGTAACATAAATCTAATAATGACAAAAGTCCGGATCGTCCATGTCAACAAGTGCACCATCTAAATTGAACATTATGTGTTAAGATATTTTTATTTTGTTATTTTATTTTATTTTATATCATTGTAGTTTATATGATTTGTTTTAGATTTATTTTGTGGATGTTGGACGATCGAAGTGTGCGTGGGAGATGCCTATTGGTGGCGATGAGGTTCGCAACCCATCACACCGCGTCTCCCGCGGGGCGAAAAGAGAAGGATGGAGTGCTGCATCGGTTAAAATGTGACAGTCCATTCTTTCTGCCTACCTTTTCGGCGAGACGGCGTGATGGTTAGTTAGTTAGTTAGTTTACCATGATTAAAATTTCAAGCTAAAAGTAATAAGTGGTTTAAATTAGGTAAATCCATTAGTAAATATTTATTATATAACCAAAGGCGAGTGTCTAATTGGAGTACATATGTTTGCAAAGATAGAACAATGTACCTAATTACCAGACAGGCCACATTAGGCAGATGTTGGGTGGGAGCGAGATAGGATTAGAGCCGGGCTAGACTGATCCCAAAGAAGAAGTAACAAATCGACTAGTCTCAACTCTGACCCCCTTATCTCGGACAGGGCAAGAAACACTGCATTAGTTTCTCGCGGTATCTACCCTCGCATCTATCTTGTTCGGACCACATTAGGAGAAGATTCAATTTAACATTAGACCGAATTTTTCGTTCACGTGTATTCGCTTGATTTTGTTTTGATTTGCTGATAATTTAAGACCCGATTTAAGGCAACAATCACAAAAAAATTATACAGTCATTTTAAATATCATGAATAAAATCATTATAAATAAAATAATAATCAACTTATTGAACGCTAAGGCACTTCTTCTGCTTCTTATTCCTTAGCCTATTCCTGTCCACTCCTGGACAAAGGCCTCCATCATTTGCTTCCATGTAGTTCTTTCCTGTGCAGACCGCATCCAGGTTATTCCGACGTATCTGTTTAGATCATCCTTCCACCGTAGTTGCGGTCGCCCTGCACTTCTCTTCGCCGTCCACGGTCTCCAAGTCAGCAGTCTTCAAGCTAAGGCACTAACACTGTGGAATTCCATAGTAATATACTTTGGAAATTTAAAAACTTCGTTTACTCCACTATTTAATAAAAAATATTAAAAGACACGACATGCTTCGGAGGATACCTCCATCTTCAGGTAAAAATATAATAAAAACTAAACAAAGTAAGACTAATAAAAAACGCATTTAAAATTCGATACAATAATTCAAATTTAAAAATTAACCTGGGCTATTTGTTATAAGTAGGTACTAACAATTATTTTTTAACAGTAAGAGCTAAAAATAATTGTTAGTACCTACTTATAACAAGTAGCCCATGTTAATTTTTAAATTTGAATTATTGTATCGAATTTTAAATGCGTTTTTTATTAGTCTTTCTTTGTTTAGTTTTTATTATATTTTTAAACTAGAAGATGGAGGTATCCTCCGAAAAATGTCGTGTTTTTTAATATTTTTTATTTTAGAGTGGATTAAACAAGCCCATGTTAATTTTTAAATTTGAATTATTGTATCGAATTTTAAATGCGTTTTTTATTAGTCTTTCTTTGTTTAGTTTTAATTATATTTTTAAACTAGAAGATGGAGGTATCCTCCGAAACATGTCGTGTTTTTTAATATTTTATATTTTATAGTGGATTAAACGAAGTTTTTCAATTTCCAAAGTATAAAAATATAATCATTTTCTCGATGATAAAGGCGTAAAACTTTCGAAACATTTTAAGAAGAATAATCTCAAAAGTGTAAAAAACTTTCATTTAATTCATAAAATATTCATCAATATAGAATATTACAGTATTAGATTCCATTGTTTTTTTAAACATACACATTTTTTATTGCAATACGTTTACGTGAGCTTTATTGCCTTTTTAATAAATAAAATAAGAAACAAAAGAACGATTATTGGTATGTGAGAGAGTGAATATTTCTATATAATGTGTAAAGGAAAAATACAAATAATGTAGTACAATATGCCTTATCTACTGGCTAGCTATTTTAAAATCCATAAAATCACACTTGCAGAAACTCCTATTAGGAACTATTGCACAAAAACGTTCCCTTTATATGAGTCTCTCCTTGAAACTTCTGTTAAAGTTTCATTTCCCTTAATGCAGACAACGATTTCCAGTAGTCGGTGGAAATTTTATCAGAGTTTTCCAGCCAATTTAAGGCGAGCTTCGGTTAGCCGGGGTGCGCTCATCCAGCGAGCGTTATATTAATGGCGTCACAATCCCCTTACTACTTCCTTGTCACGCAATCAGGCGGCTCTGTATTCCTGCTTCGGTGCATCGTTATTAATGGCGGAGTGTCTCGCAGAGGAAACGAGCTTCTCATAAACAAATACTCGAGAAATAGTTTATTACTTCGCCCCGGAAGGAAGCGGTATCGTCAAGTCAATAAATTAATTAAGTATCATACTTTTTAAAAACACTAGATGCTTGTTTTATTAGAAAATCGTGCAACATTAACCACCGAGGTAAAAATAAATAAACCCACGTAGAAAAAATAAAAATATAAACGAAAACACTGCAATGTTTTAATATCATTAAAATCTAGAAATTTTCAAATAAAGATAGATGCGCGCTTATAACACTGAATACAATCAATAAAGTCATTAAATTTCAAATGCAAAAAATATAAAATATTAAATAGTCCATTGTTTTGTCCGAAACACTATGATACTTTAACATTATGAAGTGTTAAATTAAAAAAACTTTGTTTTATGTGTCGCAATTGTATTTATATTTTTATTTTACGCGATAGCTATTTCTTCAACATATGTGTTACATCGGGTGTTACAATAACACTGTTTAATTTGTAGCACCTGATGATGTCAACAAAGGTTGACGAAACAGCTGTCGCAAAATATAAATATAAATACAACTGTGATATATAAAACAATTTTTTATTAATTGTCCATTGTTTTGGTCGAAACACTATGGTACCTTGACATTTTAAACTGTTAAATTAAATAACTTTGTTTTTTGTATCACAATTGTATTTTATTTTATTTTACGCGACAGCTGTTTCATCAATTTCAGCAAGAACATCAAAATCATATCAAAGAAATTAATCAAATTGACATAGGAACAAATACACATAAAGATTCACAAAATCGCGAAAATTGTCATTTGATATATTATTGTAACACCTGATGATGTCAACATAGGTTGGTGAAACAGCTGTTGCGTAAAATAAAATACAATTGTGATACAAAAAACAAAGTTATTTAATCAAACAGTTTAAAAGTTTTTTTTTTTAATTTAAGCGGTTAAAATATTTTGTTGTATAAAACATATTTAGTTAAATCCTAATTGATACTTGTGTGTGTATATGATTGTAACAATAATTTATGTTTCTTATACCCTCTTAAACGTGTTGGGTTTGTCCTGTTAGACATGTGAAATATGAAATTGATGTTTTCAAAACATCGGTAACAAGTAGACAAAATTTAATGTGCGAATTCTCCTGGCCAATTTCTTTGTTGCCGCACTTTTATAATTCTTTGTTATGGAACTTAATACTGTTAAGTTAATACTGTTAGTAACGCGTTAAAATTATATAAGTTTTTCGTTTATGTAGAGACTTTGGACGAAAGATAATCCAAAATTATTTATAAATGGAATTTAAATATTAATTAATGCACAAATTATGTCGGAGCATGCTGATATACATATGCTGAAAATATAAATTTATAAAACTTTATGCTGATACGCATAAAGTTTTATACACAGATTCTATAATCGTTGCGAGAGATTTTAGAATAAAGATAATTGTACGTGTTTTTTGTTTTTATTTAAATAAGATAAAACTTATAGATCTTAATAATAAAACACTTAATTAATTATTTAATATTTTACAACATTATGGTTATTATAGTGCCAACTAGTTTCACTTGGACGTAAGCTTCATCATGGCAATATAATAACTTATTATATTGCCCTGATGAAACTTGGGTCCAAGCGAAACTTGCTGGCATCAATTATAATAACATACCGTGGTTAAATATGATTATGTTTGTGTCTCTTTCTTATTAAAAAGATCCTCACATAAACATTTATTATTACAATGAAGCTACGATTGTTTCAAAATAAATTTAAATACTTCATTTGAATTTATTTTTTTCGACATGACTCGAAGGTTTTACACCTTTAATGTCGATAATTTAAAATTTCTGCATAATGAACTTAAATTTTTAATGAAACAATGTGTTTTATTTTAAACTTATAGATATAAAATAATAAAACAAATTGTATTTAACCATATTATGTGCAGTATGTAACCACATACAATGCTTAAATACAAATTGATTTATTAACTTATTGAACGCTAGGGCATTAACACTATGGAATTCCATAGTAATATACTTAAAAAATTGAAAATAACTTTGTTTAATCCAATATTTATTAAAAAATAATTTAAAAAAAACACGACATGTTTCGGAGGATACCTCCATCTCCAGGTGTCAAAATATAATAAAAACTAAACAAAGAAAGACTTTATATTAGTCTTTTTGTTTAGTTTTTATTATATTTTTACACCTGAAGATGGAGATATCCTCCGAAACATGTCGTTATTTTTCAATATTTTTTTTAATAACTAGTGGATTACACAAAGTTATTTTCAATTTCCTAAGTAAATTGTTTTATTATTTTATATTTATAAGTTCAACAATTCCTATAAGTATATTTATCTATACGTTCTACAAAATGAGTGCTTCATATGACAGTTTGAATAAATTAATTTTATAAAAATAACTTTTCAGTTCAAACGCTTCTTCTTTTATTTCTCATTTAGAATAACAGGGATATTTTTGCATTCATTTGTATAAAGTTGTTTTGCGAAAGAATTCCCTTAACAAATATTTGTGGACAATTAATCCTTTCCTACTGGAAAGGGGTATTTATACAAACATGCGAGTCTTCGTGTCGTTATAAACAAAATCAAATATCTTATTTCCCGTAGAAACTTTACGGCAGAAATAAGCAAACAAGTTGCCGAGTCATCACGTTCACACAAATTCAAATGATACAAAAACATGCAAGCCGATAGGAAATCAAATACATGTGTTGTTCCGGGGTTTTTCTATTATACCCTTTTATAAGAGGCTTATATCGTTTGGAATGTTCCACTTTCGACATATCTATTTATGACATGCTATCTTAGATTGAAAAACTTACTAATGTTTGGGAGTAATACCCTTTAAAGCATGGGTCGGCAATCTTTTGTTTTGAAAGGGCCAAATATTTGACGTAGGGATTAGTGCGGGCTACACTTGGGTCACATGTCATTACAGTACACCTACAATATTTAACCTTACTTACAAACCATCACGCCGTTTCATCAAAGGGGAAGGCCGAATGAATGGACTGCCACACGTTAACCGATGCGGCACTCGTATCATTTTCTCTTCGCTCCTGCGGGAGACGCGGTCTGATGGGTTGCGAATCTCATCGCCACCAATAGGCATCTCCCACTCCTACAAAATATTTATGTACAAATATTTTAGTCTTCTTCTTCTTCTGCTTTATTTAGGACTGTGTCCTGTTATTTCTCGGAGCCTGTTCCTGGGATGTAGACATCCAACTGACTCGCTATCTCTTAGGTGGTCTTCCTGCAGGTCGATTTCCTGTTGGTACCTTTTTTGCGGCTATATTTATCACTCTTTCAGAACATGCTCTTTCCACATGATCTCTTCAGTAGCGTCTTTTTAGTCTTCCCATTGCACGACATCTTCTACGAGTACATGGCAGATCTTACTTATTTCAGAATTTCTTATTCTGTCGGAGTGTCGTTCCCGCAACGGATCGGAGAGTCTTCATTTCTGTGGTTCTTAGAAGACATTTTGTTCTGATGGTGTCAACTCTCGTTATTATTCCATATATCATTAAAGGACGTACGCATGTCTTGTAGATTCGAATTTTGCTCCCTTTTAGCATATTTTTATTTTTCCATACAGAATTCGTCAAGCAGCCAGCCACAACGGCGACCCTGTTTGTTAGCTCACTTACTTCTCCGTAGAGGTCACTGCTGCTTGATACATCAACACTTAAGTACTTAAAATGCATCACTTGTTCTATTATTTTATTATCTAATGCAAGCTTGCATCATACTGGTTGCCTGGATGACCCCATGCTCTTTGCCTTGTCTTTGGAGATTTTCATGTTGAATCTTTGAAATGATATGTGGAAATTGTACAATAGCCTTTGTAGATTATCTTTAGAGTTTGCTATTAGCACCTCATCATCTGCATGGCATATGATATCTATTTTTTTGCTTCGCATTGTGTATCCCTTTATTTTAGTTTTAAAAATAAAATGCTTATTGTATAATTTTTCCGACATTGTTGGAGTTAATATAATCAATGAGATTTTTGTAGTTGCATTTGACTTGCAAGTTTTTTATGTTAGCTTGCATTTTTGAGACGCATAGTATTGCGTCTAAATGTTAATCCGATAACCGAGAACAGTGTTTGCTTTTGTGATAATTCAGTATTGAAAAAGTTATCATATGATATCGTCCGTCACGTGCAGCGAGAATCTTGCGGGCCGCACCAAGACGCCTCGCGGGTCGCATGCGGCCCGCGGGCAGCTGGTTGCCGACCCATGCTTTAAAAGGGTTACGCACGTTACTTGTTTTCTGTTTTTGTACATAATAACAATGAAATATTTCTTAACAAAATATTTTTAGGTAAGCTTATTTTATTTTGTTTGTATTTTCAAATTAAATTGTCCATTGTTTTGGCCGAAACACTATGATACTTCAACATTATTAAATGTTAACATTTAAAACACTGTTATGATATCACAACTTTTATTTTTTGTCGCTACAGCTGTTTCGCCAACCATTGTTGGCATCATCAGGTGCTACAAAGAACTAAACTACTAAGATTCAAATTGAAAAAAAACACGAAAATGAATTTTAACAGCTGTCAAAATCTCCACATAAATAAAAAATAATTTCATACTTATATAATTTTAACACCAAATAGTACAAACGTATTTTTTTATAAATAGTATGTCTTACAATATGTATCTCGATTGAGATTTCCTACCGGACCGTTTAACAAAATTTCTTTTTTTATTTAATGCAAACAATAATTGTTTTTTTAAGAAGATTTAACAAAAATGAGAATCACATATATTTATGAGATTAAAGTTAGGCAGTACAAAAAATAATAATAAAAAATAAGCAAAATATAATAAATTTTAGTGAGACGTCTGATTTTGTTTGTCAGAACTAAGTGCATCAATGTTGATAACGCTACACGCAAACAGTTTTCCAAATGCCCATCAATGATTCGTGTTTTCATTTGAGATTTAATATGCTTCATTCGACTAAAAAGCTGTTCACACGTGTAAGTGTTTCCAAATAGCGAGATCATTTATAGACAATGTTTGTAAACTGCAGGATATTTCTCCTTGTCCAAATATCATGTGTAAAATTCTTCCAAAACAACCTGATTGAATTTGACTTTTAACTGTGCATCACAACACATTTCACAATGTTTCATTTGTAAAATTCCTGGCAATAAATTCACGTAACAGAGAGCAACTCTTTGAGATCAGACTACATAAGTACTCGAATTCAGCAAGGAAGGAGAAAAATTTAATTAAATCAAATAATAATACACTTTAAGTATTTGTATCTAAACCACATTATTTGGTAACACTAACCGGTTTCACTTCCGCCGTAGCTTCGTCAGGGTGAGAGAGTAAACTGTTTAACTTTTAAACTGCTAAGTGTAAACTAAATCAGTTTACTCTCTCACCCTGAAGAAGCTCCGGCGGGAGCGAAACCGGTTGATGTTGGTCTAAATAAAGTGGTTTAGATACAAATACTTAAAGTGTATTATAAACTAACTAACTAACCATCACGCCGTCTCTCCGAAGAGGTAGGCAGAAATAATAGAGTGCCACACTTTTCTTTCCTGACATATTTCTCTCGATTCCTCAACATTCATACATCGTGTCATGCACGCGCGTCGATTTCTCTGACTCCTCACATGGCCGACATTCAATATTTGATTTATTTGATCGTGCCACGTTTTCCTCGGTCTTCCTCTATTTCTGGTTCCATTTACATCATTAACATATAATTTTTTTACCATTCTTTCTTCATTTCATTCTTTCCATATGTCCAAACCATCTTAATGATCCTTTCATTATTTTGTTCATGACACCATCATTCGCACCGCATTCACTTCTTATATTTTCATTTGACACTCTATCATTCACAGAGTATCCACACAAAAGTGTATTATTAGTATATTTAATAATTTCACACCACAAATAAAGTGCTTCATACGAAAGTTTAAAAAAAAAATGGTTTTAGCTTCAATTAAGGTAGAGTTCTCAACAGCTCTATTTTTTTAAAGAAAACGTTTAATTTGAAACATAAAAAAACCATTACGAAGTCCATAAATTTAGTTCCCAACGTTTGGGTATAATTTCTTTAAATAAATTATTATTTTTGAGAATACTGCGAGTTCTTGGTTTTAAGATTACATAACTTTGGGGACATTATTTTTCTAACCTAATCATCTCACGTTTCGGTAATTTGAATCGGTTTCTTCCGCCAAGTCCGATCTTATCCGATCTTTTGATTTATCATCGGCGGTTCTTTTTTCTTTAAGGTTATCAATTTTAAAATACGTGTGCATGGTAGAGCCCCCCGAAAATTTTCACAAAGAAACTCGAAACGTCGATGAATTTTCATATTACAAAACGTGAAAATCATTCATTTAAAATATGATGCTTAAACAAATGAAAAAAACAACATTTAAAATGTACTTAAATTTTGTAAAAATCATCGCTGAAATCAAAACAAAATAGGGATATTTTAAATCTTAGACAATAATATATTATATATAAGGTGAAACTTTTCTCTGAATTTAATCGTTTCCAATATGAGAATGAAAAAGTTACAGCTTCCATTTTCAGGGCTATATATAAATCGCTCGAAATTTTAAGAAATATTCAATTATCCGTGATAATATGAATACATTAAAATATTTATAAAAATGGAAATTAAAATATAACAATTTGTTGAATTGAAATTTTGAGCTAAATCTTATCGGATTTGGAGTGTTCTATATATCGCTGTTTGCATACATAATCATAAGTAAATACAATTTAGTTTATTAATAACTTTATTAATACGAATGAAAACGTCAGTTTTCTAGAAATGTTATTATGCTGTATTGGAATGACATGTTTCGCCCTTCTAAGGCATTATCAAATGTCATTTAGAAAACATGGCATGACCAAATTAATCAAATTTTAATGGTTGGTCATGTTAGAAGTCGGAAGAATCAACGTGCGTGTATGACTGACTATATGAATTTGGAGGAAGCTAGAGAGGTGTGCCAGGAAAGTGTAGTGTGGCATGATGGTTTGTTGTTGTTTTTGTTGGTGGTGGTGGTGTTGTTGTTGTTGTAGAAAACGGACGTTTTCATTCATATTAATTATTTAATATGGAGTAAGAATGAGTGAAGACAGAATGGTGAAGAAGGTATATGTAAACGACGTGAATGGAGCTAGAAATAGAGGAAGGCCGAGGAAAACGTGGCACGATCAAATCGATCAAATATTTAATGTCGATCACGTGAGGAGTCAATGACAAGATGCATGAATGTAGGGGAATCGAGAGAAGTATGTCAGAACAGAACAGTGTGACGATCCATTATTTCTGCCTACCCTTCCGGGGAGACGACGTGATAGTTAGTTATTTTGTTAGTTATATGAAATTTTACATCATTGTTCAAGAAACGATGTATAACTTTATTGTTTATATCGTTCACCTGATGGTGTAGGTGTAAAACCTTCGAAACATGTGTACAATGTGAAGAAAAATGAAAAAAAAAGTGTATTATTTAATACGAAACTTCACCTAAAAATAATTAAACACTCATTGTCTATGTAATAATGCCAATGCTATCATCGAAGAAATTATTCATCAGTATATTCCGATAAGAATCTTTGGCAGCTTAATGATGTATTATTTAATCCCACTAAATATAGAAACAATCTGCCTCTGGTGATATAGGTAAAATTGTAATTAAGCTGTTGAAAATTCTGGCTTTTGATTTCGACGTTTTTTTACACCAATTTAACCATATGTGCCTGATTTTCTGTATCATTCTAAAGTAAGATTTTTTTATTCTTTTCATATGTTTGATGACCAATTTTAGTTGCATCTCAGTCCATCTGGGATATGAATCGCCAGTGGACGACCACTTGAACCCTTCTGTAGATTGTAACGGGATATTTTTGGGATCCCATTGTCTAGCATGTGGTACACTTGCTTGTTATAAATAGCATATTCTACTTTGGCGCCCCCATTGGAGGATGGATTTAAAATCGCAATTTCTGATT
Source organism: Lepidostoma basale (assembly GCA_022606425.2). Taxonomy (NCBI): domain Eukaryota; kingdom Metazoa; phylum Arthropoda; class Insecta; order Trichoptera; family Lepidostomatidae; genus Lepidostoma; species Lepidostoma basale. The sequence goes on along the minus strand of JAHDVF020000042.1, from coordinate 666,744 downwards.
TTTTTATTCGGTCATGAATTTTTTTGCTGGCCATGCATTGTAGAACTTTCATTCCATTGGCTTACAGAAATTGCTTGAGATTTTAATCGCATAAAATATTTGTTGTGAAATAAAAGGATTTTAATTTATTTCAATGTATTCATCATAGTTAAATTTTGTCGTCAAATGGGATTCATATAACATACTAATGTAGTATAAATAACTTTAAATACAGAGCTTAGGTGAGCGCCAACCATATCACACACGGTCTACGCCGTAGCGGTTGAAACGTAGCGGCATAGGGATATCGCGAAAGCATCATAGCGGTGTAGCAACCACACGGGATAGCTGGTAGAGAAGCCTAAATGAAATATTGTGGGCGTGCGGTTAATTTTACTAACATCTCGTGGCTGGCGGCTTCCATTGTCTAAAGGTGAAGAAGAAGCACTCAATCCCAATATGAAACTTAAGCTTGTCTTTGGTTTACGTGTGTAGTTTTGAAATAAACCACTATCCTATTTCATTAAATAGGCTTAAATATGATTAGAAATTTATTACTATATATTTTTATTCGATGAATAAATTCGTTTTATAGAAATGGTATTTTATAATACTTAGAAGTGACGTGGAAAGAATAAACAAAGAAATAATGCGAACAAATGTATATGTTAACGACGTCAACGGAACTAGAAATCGAGAAAAACCGAAAAACCGTGCGTGCATAACACGAGTTATGAATGTCGAGGAAGGAATAGAAGTATGTCAGGAAAGTAGAGTGTGGCGGTCTATTTATTCTGACTAACTCATCGGAAAGACGGCGTGATGGTTAGTTAGTTGGTTAGTGAGTCTTGTATATTTACCATTAACATTTAATATAAAAACAAATTTTTAAAAAACGCGCTCAGAGTGTCAGAAATGAAGACGCTCGGATTTATATCTGGCAAGACACTGCAAGAGAGGATAAGGAATGCACGGATAAGGGAGATATGAGAAGTCGATGATGCCGTTAGGTGGGGAAGGCAAAGGACAAGATTCTGGTATGCACACGTGAGGAGAATGGATCCATCCAGACTCCCCTTCATTGTGTTACACGGCCAGCCCCATTGTAGACGACCCCCAGGCAGATCACTGAAGTGTTGGATCGACACCTGGAAGTTGACTTCGCAGAAGGCCAATTCCTCTTAAGAAACAGGCCACTAGACCTACACTCGGAATAAGAAGAAAAAGAAGATGGATAACATTTAATAATAAATTGAGTTTATTGTTCATTCGATAAATTGAACTGTTTTCAACCAAATTTATAAATGAATAAAAACACAGGTACAAAAAAAAGACTCCAATTAACAATGCTTCAATTTATCACGTTGTACTTTCATGTTGTCACAATTATTGCTCTTCTCCTTTCTTTGTTTCCTCACTACTGAGGGTTGTGATGCATGAAGATGACCGTGGCTAAAACAAAACACCTCCAATAATTTATGTTCTCCGCAGTCCGCACCGGCAAGTAGAAGTATCTCCAAGTCAACTCTTTAATCTAGTCATACCACCGCGCAGGAGATCTGTCTCAACTTCTTTTGCCTGCCAATGTGACCAAAGAAACTCAATACTCGCTGACTGCATTTTTTTTTTTTTAAAGGAACATAGAAGCTCCCGCCACATACCCGAGGCTGTTATAGGGCGTAGCGGCGCCCTTTTATCAGCCTCGCTCGTACACTCCCTGGGCCTGTCCCCGGTCCATCCGGGACTTACATTTTAAGACGGCAACAACAAGGGGGTGCCAGACCACATTTAATCATTCTTTGTGTATCATTCTTTTTATCTTTTATTATGTTTATGTTCAAGTATTATATATTATGTTTATTTATTCAATAAAGTACAGCGGAGCATAGAAGTAGGATGGAGTAGATTAAATGTGGTCTGGCACCCCCTTGTTGCTGACTGGATATTACAGAGGGTCTTCCTGTTATGTTGAGTTCATTAAGAACTGAGTCGTCCGCCTTTTTTGCAGTTCACGGTATCCTCATCATGCGACGCCAATACCACAATTCAAAGCTGTAAATCCTAGTGTGGTCACGGGATTTCAATATCCAACTTTCAGCAGCGTAAAGAAATATAAGAACATGATGCGTAATTTTAATTTACATGGAATTGAAAATATCTTGATCTTTCCACATCTTTTCAATCGAATAAGAATATTTTAGCTATGGCGTATTTTTTATTTTCATTTTCTTCACCCTCCATAATCACTGATTTGTTACCCCGGTATACAAATTCTTATACAATTTCCAAACCTTCCAAGCAGTTTTTCCGACATCTGTAGGAGATTTGCCTTGTCAATAATTATATGTTTGTTTTATTTCTGGTAATTTCTAACCAATAATATCGTCTTTCTCTCTCTCCGCCCGTTCGATCACCTCTGCCATGCCGGATTCGTTTTCCGTCAAATCGACTGGTTGATTGAGCAGTCTGTCGATGCCAGCAAATCTGGCAAAATCGATCGCTGTCGAAATAAGGACAAAAATGAAAGTAGTTGAAATACATTGTTTTATTATTTGAAATGAACTTCCAATAGATTTCAGTAAAATCATTTGATTATGTTAATAATAACGTTGTAATGAGATAGATTTTCGAAATATGTTTTTTCGTTGGAATGCTTTGTGTATGATACATAAATTCCACCCGCCGTCATTGGAACGACCTTAGATAGGGGCGGATCCTGTGTTTCCGAAGACGAAGGAAGATGAAGCTCCTGGAAGCACCGCGCGGCGCTGCCGTCGTCACCACAACCCCAAAGGCGGAAGATGGGTCTTTAAAACGCCATACTAGCCTACGGAACTGTACACTTTTTTCAAGCTAGAATGTAGTGCAACTGACTGGGGGTCTTGTGGCAAGGTGTTAGCCCCTGTTTAGTTTCTACACTGACCAAGTAAGCCTCATTGTGAGGGGTCCATGCTGATAATATTCCGTACCCCGGATAACCCTCTCCCTGTGCGGAAGGTAGGCCGGCGGCTAACTGTGATCCTGGCTATAGATCATTCTTGTGTGAGGATAAACACCAAAAGAAACCTGCACCGTGGATAACCCTCTCTTTGTGTGGAAGATAGGCCGCCAGTAACCCTCTTGGACAACGACCCTCGCGGTGTGGAGACGGAGCCACCAAACTTATATTGAACGAGAGATCTGCATATGGCGAGATCGATAAAACTCTATCGGCTTTCTCTATTAGTTCCATTTACATCGTTAATATATAATTTTTTACCATTCTTTCTTCATTAATTCTTTCCGTGTGTTCAAACCATCTTTATGATTTTTTCATTATTTTGGTCATAACACCATCATTCGCACCGCGTTCACTTCTGATATTCTCATTCGACACTCTATCATACACAGAATATCCACCAGAGTACTTTACATTTCTTTTTTATATCTACGCTCCATTATTTAATAAATTATTCTGAATTTAGCAGTTGTAGAATGGAAACAACGCAATAGAATCTAAGTGAATTCGGCAAATCTATTTGCTTAGATGAATAAATAAAGCCTTGGGATTGAAATTATTGATCTATTACTAATTAGACTCCTTACACTTGATCAAACCTGTACACAATACATACAGAGTGGTTTCAGTCAGAATTAATGATCGACGGCAGAATTAAAATCATAAATAATATTTTATTTTATTTGTTTTTTCGTGAACCCTAAAAAATACGAATGTGCTCGATCCTTAATGCTCAAAATAATTCAATGGTTGTCTGTAGAAAGCAGTATTTTTATCACATTGGCAGGAGAGAGTCAGGTTACCTCGAAAAAGGTATTGTCACTGGAAGTATTCCGGCAAAGGAAGTAGATTTCCTGCGCGATGGTGTGACCAGATTGGAAATGGCTATGGAGGACCTTTACCCCCCGGTACGGACTGTGAGGAATAGAGAGGACTGAAGGCGTTTTGTTTAAACAACAGGCAGCTCCATGGATCACGATCCCTTCTAGTGAGTAATCTTTTTCTTCTTCGCCTGTCGTATCAGGTCCCCCTGACGTTGGCAATCACTCCAGCGAAGGCTTCCCTATCTTACGCAACCCAGAACAGCTCCCCCACATGTCTCATCCCGGTCCAGTCTCTTATGTTGCACAGCCAAGACGTTTGCCTTTTACCAGGACCACGTTGCCTCTCAATTTTTCCATCGGTTAATTGGAGCAAACTGTATTGTATGTGACCCAGATATGAAATTTTACGGTCCTTAACGTCCTTTAACAGTTGTCTACTACAATTGGCTCTCCTCAAAACCTCCAAATTGCTGACGAAATCTATCCACAGCATGCGAAGCATTCTTCTGCTTCCACATCTCGAATGCACTTTCAGGGTCCAAGTCTACGAGCCATAGAGTAATACAGATCAGACATAAAACTTCAACATTCTCTGCCTTAGTTTTAAGTTCAAGTTGTCATTGCAGAATATTGATCTCATTTTGTTGAATGAAATACGGGCTGCTTCGATCCTGCACTTCACATCCATATCTGGGTCCATAGATGATGTAATCATACTACCCAGATAGTTAAATGTTCCGCCTTCTCTTATGATTCACCACCCAGTATTAATGTTAGAGCGGAGTAATCTGCTCTGCCAAATGCCATCCATTTTGTCTTTTCTGTATTAATGTTTAGTCCCAATTCTTCTCCTGCATTGCTAATGCTCATAAGGAGTTCCTGAAGACCTGCGATGCTATCGGCCAGGATGACGGTGTCCTCGGCATTTCTTATATTATTGATGCGTTCGCAAATACCTGACCCCCTAAACTATGGAAACATAACTAGGGTTCAGCATCACAAGAGGAGAATCCTGTAATTAAAGAATAATGTCTGCAACAAGTTGAATTAGAAGAATACGATAAATAAAACAATGAAACGTAAAAATACTTTTTTGATCAAATAATCTTTCTCGATAATATTATAAAATAAATGTTACAAGAACACATAATCGTAGTAGAGAATAAGAGTAGAATGCATTTTATTTTTTAAAAACGAATTGTTTGGTAGAACTAGGCATCCACGGAAATAAATTTAGTCAGTATAGAACTCCGAGAGTTAAGTGGAAAGAGCTAAAGGGCCCGAAAGGAACTTGCTTGGCACAAGCTCTGATAAAATATCTTCAATCTGATTTGAACAGAACAATAAATGCCAATGATATGTGGTCAGACTTTGAAAAGATTTGCATACGGGAAGCCATTAGCAACCTAGGGGTGGCTAAGGGAGGAGTCAGCACTAATAAAGACACAAAGTGGTGGAACGATTCTGTGAAAGCGGAAATAAGCCTAAAGAAGAAAATGTTCAAACAATGGCAATTAACTAAACAAGAAGCAGACCTCGTGAACTATAAAGTCCAAAAAACAAAAACGAAACGGGTGGTAGCTCAGGCTAAAGCTGAAGAAAATAAAAATTTCTACGAAGACCTCGAAAATGCCAAGTACGAAAGCGAAATCCATAAAATTGCAAAAAATCGATACCAAGCTACAAAGGACATTGTAATGAATAAATACATAAAGGATGCAAATGGAAAAATTCTAACCTCAAACGGGGATATAAACGCTAGGTGGAATGAATACTACAAAGCGCTTCTGAACGAAGAATTCCCTAGAAACCCTAAACAAGAAGAACTACCAACAGTGGGTCCCATTCCGGAAGTGTCAAAAGAGGAGGTGAAATTAGCCATAGCAAAAATGAAAAACAACAAAGCGGCTGGCCCGGATGCAGTCCCAGTCGAGATCTGGAAAATAACTGGTGATGTTGGAATTGCTTGGCTTACTTTGTTATTTAACAATATTTTGAACTCTGGCCAGATCCCGGAGTCATGGCGACATAGCTATCTAACTCCTTTCTACAAAAACAAAGGCGACGCAAGCGAATGTGGAAATTATCGCGGAATAAAATTGACCTCACACACCTTGAAGGTATGGGAAAAGATTATAAATGAGCGCCTCCAAAAGCTCTTCTCATTAACAGAAAATCAATTTGGTTTTACGGGAGGTAAATCTACCACAGATGCCATTCAAGCTATAAGGATAGTGATGGAGAAATATAGAACAAACCGCAAAAATCTTCACCTACTTTTCATCGATTTGGAGAAGGCCTTTGACCGTGTCCCACGCAAGCTGGTGTGGCAGGCTGCGAGATCCCAGGGCATCCCGGAATACTACATTCAACTGCTCCAAGACATGTATTGCCAAATTACAACAAGAGTAAAAAGTCCCGCAGGCATCAGCGAACCATTTGCAGTGGAGGTCGGAGTCCATCAGGGTTCAGCCCTGAGCCCTTTTCTTTTTAACATGGTTATGGACTACCTAACCAGGAATATACAGCAGTCTGTACCGTGGTGCATTCTCTACGCAGACGACATAGTTTTGATTGCGGACTCGGCAGAACAATTGCAAGTTACATTGAATGAGTGGGCAGATGCCTTAGAGTGTAATGGACTACGCATTAGCAGGAGTAAAACCGAATATTTAGAATGTGAATATGAGGACATCGCTACAGATTTGACTCATGAAAACACAATTCACATTGGCAATACTCCAGTTAACAAGGTGTCCCAATTCAAGTATCTCGGGTCGGTCCTTACTGCGGACGCCAACGTAGACACTGATGTCAAACACAGGACAAACACCGCCTGGCTCAAGTGGAGGTCTCTATCAGGTGTCCTGTGTGATCCAAAAATTCCAATCCGGACTAAGGGCAGAGTCTACAAAACTGCAGTGAGGCCCGCCATGCTATATGGAGCAGAGTGCTGGACCAACAAAAAAGTCCACGAAAGTCGAGTCCACGCTGCCGAGATGAAAATGTTGAGGTGGGCCGGAGGCGTCACAAGGCTGGACCACGTAAGGAACGAATACGTGAGGGGTAGCTTTAAGGTTGCCCCAATAACGGAAAAATTAAGAGAATCTCGACTCCGGTGGTACGGTCATGTGATGCGAAGAGACAGCGAGCACATTGTCCAAAAAGCCCTCAGCATTCCCACAAAACCAAGAAGAAGAGGTCGCCCAATGGCAACATGGTGGGCCAACATGGAAAAGGAGCTCCAACGCGAGAACCTGACAGTGGAAATGAGTGAAAATAGGAAAGTTTGGCGTTTTCGTACGAGGAGGGCCGACCCCAGATGATGGGAAATGGCAAAGAGAAAGAAGAGGAGGAGGAGAGTAAAACAAAAAAATAAGTTTCGTTCAAATTTCTCTAACGTATTATCTGTATTCAATACACGTGAATAATAAAACCATAAAAGCTTGTCTAATATTCGTTCGGCGTTTCAATAAAATAAAGCAGAGAACAATCAATGCTTCAATACAAGGATATGCGTTGTGATAACTTATGAATTTCTCTGGGGGAATTAACTTTACTACTTACCGTATAGTTCACTTCGAATCAACCACTTTCTTAGTTATTTCCAATGAATCTTCCTACTTTCACTCTCCAACATGGAGCCTTTCTTGTATTGTTGAACAAAACCTTGTTTAAAATCATTTCATTTTGTGTTTTTATAAAACCTTTTGTTGGTATATTTATACACGGCTTACATTATTTACGACATGTATTATTATTATTTATTAGTTCTTACTGTTAAAAAATAATTGTTAGTAGGTACCTACTTATAACAAATAGCACAGGTTAATTTTTAAATTTGAATTATTGGAGTTTTAAACGCGTTTTTTATTAGTCTTTCCTTGTTTAGTTTTATTATATTTTTACACCTGAAATGAAGGTATCCTCCGAAACATGTCGTGTTTTTAAATATTTTTATTCAATAGTGGATTAAACAAAGATTTTCCATTTCCTGAGTATATATCATTTACACCTAAAGATGGTATCCTCCGAAACATATCATCTTTTATTTATATATTTTTATTTATTATTAACAACGTTATTTTCAATTTCCAGTGTATTACTATGGAATTCCACAGTGTTAATGCCTTGGCTTTCAATACATTTATTTTTATTTTATTGATTCTAGCTTCATTTCTGCAAAAAAATACGTTTTAAGATAATAAAAAGCGATAATACAAAGGATCCATTCTTTCTTTATTCCATCTCGCCATTTTCATACTTCTTCGAGCGTTTCAAACAATATTCAATGTACCCAATGAATCATTTTGAAATTTTAATAAGATCACGTCCACCATATTTTATGGTTGCTTCAAAATGTTGACAAACAACTTCATACTTGGAAGTTTTTTCCCCGTCGCGTGGGGGGAGTCTTTTACGGGAAAAGTTTTCAATTTCCTTTGTAGTGTGCTGTTGGTACAACAGAAATGTATTTCATCGCATTCTCGCGAATAAAACATGTATAGAGTGGCCATTTCTGAAAAACCGTAGCTAGAAAAACCATTCAATTGAGTTTTTTTTATTTTATGTTATTTCTATTTGTAAATAGAAACGCTTCCATACATACGTATTTAAAAAAATATCGAAATTTACATTAAATAATTAAGTTTTTTTTCAACTCATACGTTAAGGCCATATTAACATTTTTATATCTTGGTACGTGTATTTTATTAGACATACATTATTATTAATATTATTTTGTTGAATCGCACTTTACATCAATACAGCGAGAGCCAAATCGATGTTCAGGGTATAGCTATCATATTGATTCTCGTGACATGTGATAATCTATCGCCATTTTATTGTCACGTGAATTCTGCACCAGACCAACGACAATGTGACAATTATACTGCCTTCGCAGGGAATCAAGCCTAAGACCTTCGGGGTGGCGGTCAAAGCACTTACCAGTCGGCCACAAAGGTTGTCATGAAAGAACTCGTCCTACTTTTTTTCTAGTATTTGTATCATTGCGTTTATATCGACGCGATTGTTTTGTTAGTTCTACAGAGATTTTAATTTATATGAAATTAGGTAAATATAATAAACAAATTTTTTTCGCTTTGCGAGGGCATTCTCAAACTCGCAAAGCGTTTTGAGAATATCCTCGTAAGGCGAAACAAATATTTGTCACAAATCTTTATATTTTTATATAAATTAAAATATTTGTAAAACCAACAAAATAATCACGTTAATATTTTAATTTAAGTACATTTATTTTATTATAACAAGGCCCATATAACTACGAGTATATTCATATCTTTATTGAATTCAAACAATATTTACTGCTCAACATGGTGTATCTAGGATTGAATTAAGATACATTGTTTATGTCTCCTTTAAGCATTATTCTAATATCCCTTAAAAAAAAATTTTTTTATACGACAATATGATTGAGCCGGTTTGGTGTGCTAGTTAGAACTCTTACCACGCTGTGCGATATCAGGTTTCTCCGATGATGACCGTCAGTTCTGCAAAGGTTTCTCTGTCTTGCGCCGCTCGGATATCTCCTCCACACTCCTTGTCAGGACAATGTCGTCCTTAAATTTGGCCCATTATCATAAGTAAGAGGTTCTCGTATTTGCTTCCACTCAAAATGTGACCCAGATAAAACATTGTACGGACCTTTATACATGTTTACGTTCACAATGAAGTTCTAGTTCCAACTCTTATGTATGAAATCAAAACATGGAACTGGCAGATGAAGGATGAGAGCAGAGTAAATGCGGAGGGCTAAGATCCCTTAGACGTATGTGTGATAAAACGATGAACGATGTATCAGGAAGGAATGTAGAATGGTAGAAAGTATTATGAACAAAATTATAAAAGGATCACTGTGATGTTGACATTTAGAACTCAATAAATGGGTGAAGAAAAAATGGTTATGAAAGTACACTTAATACGAACAAAAACTTCAGTTTTCTAGAAATTTTATCATATTTAATGGGAATGACATGTTTCGCTCTTCTAAGACATTATCAAATTACTTTTGATAATGCATTAGAAGGGCGAAACATGTCATTCCCATAAAATATAATAAAACTTCTGGAAAACTGACGTTTCCATTCATATTAATAATTTAATATGGAGTTTCACATCATGATTCAAGAAACAATAAATAAGAAAGTATACGTTAAGGATGTGAATGGAGCACGGAACCGAGAAATACCGAGGAAAACATGACATGATCATTTAATCAAAATTTAAGGGTCGGTCATTTTAGAAGTCGGAAGGATTGACGTAAGTGTTTGACTTGCTGCGACAGCGCAGATTATTTTACTTACCGACCTGCCTCTGGTGACTCCGGTGGGAAGAGCAATCAGTCAGCTGAACGCGGTCTCCTCGGAGATGGAAGATACCTCCGACTGTGACAGTGCAGATTGTATGACCTACCGGCCGTCAGAACCGAACTGCCTCTGGTGACTCCGGTGGGAAGAGCAATTAGTGCGACTGCTAGTGCTACTGCTACTGTTGGACGCAATCTCCTCGGAGATCGACGTCTTTCATATTAGTGAAAGTTCGTTCAGAGGACAAAATTATTTTAGAGAGCATCTTGTCTTCCTAATGTCGAATCATCGGTCACGTGAGGAGTCGGAAAAATCGACGTGCGTGCATGACAAGATGTATGAATGTAGAGCAAGCGAGAGAAGTATGTCAGGATAGAACAGTGTGGCGTTCCATTCTTTCTGCCTATCCCTCCGGGGAGACGGCGTGATGGTAAGTTAGTTTTAGTTAGTAAAAATCTAATTAAAAAAATGTGGTGAATTTGAACCTTTTAAAAGTAGCAATACTCTTTATACGCATTACGAGTTCGGTTATGTAATAAACATTGAATTATACGTATTTGAAATAACGTGTAAGAAATGTTCTTATAAATGTTTTTTTTTGTCCTAAAATACAAGTTTTGTATTCTTTTGTTTTTTTCTTTACTAAACACTTAAATTCAAAAGCCTGTTCTTCTAAGGCTTCTCTTCTTCATGAAAAATGCTACGATTGGCTTTCAATTGCTCAAAGAGTAGTCCAGGAAATGAGAAAACACTAAATTACATTCCTATACAAACAATAACACATATTTTGAAATATTTTATGTAATTGTGTCATTAATTTTTTAAACATTTATTATTTCGATAAAGGTGTTTTTTAAAATGAAAAAAAAGTGTATATGATTTTATCATAACTAACTAACTATCACGCCATTTCCCCGAAGGGGTAGGTAGAGAGGATGGATCGCCACAATGCTCTGTCCTGGCATACCCCTCGGGATTCCTCTACATTCATACATCGTACCATGCACGCACGTCGATTATTCCGACATTGGATGTGGCCGCCTTTTAGTAATTGATTAATTTGGTCATGCCATGTTTTCCTCGGTCGTCCTCCGCGTCTTTTTCCACTCACGCTGCATTCTACTCTCATCCATTCGTTCTATATGTCCAAACAATCTCAGGGATCGTTTTTTAATTTTATCCGTGATGCAGCGTCATCTGCCTTACATTTCTTTCTTATTTCATCGTTCGGTATTCTATCATACAACGTTTTCCCGCACATTCTTCTTAGTGATCTCATTTCTACGGCGTTTATCCTGCTTTCATCCTTCTTTTTCCAGCTCCAAGTTGCACTTCCATACATGACGGTTGGCACTAGAACTCCATTGTGTACTGCCATCTTTGCTTCTTTGGATATACTTATATTTGCAGTAATGACTTTGAAAGTAAGTAATGACTTTTACACAAGAAAATATTTACAGAAAATTAGTGAAACATTAACTTATAATATACATGAAAACAATAAATTATTATATGTGATTTTCTTCACTTCTATTACTGTTAAGAGGAAAGCCTTGTAATTTGTGATAGCAGAACGTTGGAATGGCCTCCGTGTCAGGCCTCCAGGTTTGTCCGCCCATCGGTCACAATTAGCCGTGGTAAGCCGAGAAACGATTCTATTTCCGTTTTGTCATTAAATGGCGAGCCGTGGAACGTTCTGCGTCCTGCGTTGTCGTTATTTAGAGTGTGTGCTGGTCGGAAACGCTTCATTTAAACGTAAAATTACTAAGGTCAAATATATGTTAAAATGGAAAAAAAAACACGTCGATTTAATTCGTATAAGGAAAAATACTTTCAAAATTATTATCAATCAACAAAAACCACTTTATTTTCTTGCAAACAAGAAAATCTTGTATCTGAAAAATTTAATGATATTTAGAAATACTCCGCCAGAGATCCCTGGACAGACATGGTTACCAATACCGAAGTCCTGAGGCGAGTTAGAGTTGACAGGGAACTGTTATCAATTACTCGTATCAAGGTTTGAAAGATCTCACATCTGGGTCATATACTGCATGGGGAAAAGTACCACCTTCTCCAACTGATATTGGAGGGGAAAATTGATGGATGCCGAGGGCCCAGTAGGAGACAAATATCCTGGCTGCGAAACGTGAGGGAGTGGACCGGCATCCGAAGTGTGGAGGAGCTGTTCCGAGCGGCGCAGGACAGGGACAGGTTCGCCGAGGTAATCGCCAACGTTGGGGGGACCCGACAGGGCACTTGAAGAAGAAGAAGAAATATTTAATGAATGATTTTGCTAAATAATTAATACAAAAAAAAACTTTCATGTTCAGTTTTATTCCACTTATTAGTTAGTTTTGGTTTCTACTTGTTTCAGTGGATCATCTTCTAGGTTTTTTTATTTAATATCCATATTTTAACCTTAAACATACTTCAAGATTTTGACAAACAATATGTTGTATTTATATCCTATAAGAAGAAATATTTCCAATTGTAATACCTTATACGAGTATGTTATAAATAGATTCAAATTTAGAATACAAACTTATTTTATCATAAAAGCGGTCCATTCAAAAGGCCACTTATGATTTTTTTTATTTCATTTTGACTCATTGTTTAAGCAGTTTTATTAAACTATTCAAAAACTGTATTTTACAGCCTCATATAACAGTATTCACCGATAAATTTTAAATTATTCTTACCCTTCAATTTCAATACTAATTAAGGGATATTTGAAATTCGGAATAAGTTTATTATAGAATTGAATTTATTAATCTAATTTTAGTTTTAAGACTTTTTTTCACCTAAACAGAATAAGAATTATCAAAAACGTTCAAACAACCATATACGAGTATATAGGGTCATCCAATAAGGACGGGTTGATGTTGATAGGCTGTGGGGTACATGTTGTTTTAGCTACGTCTGTCAATCTATTGTTTAGTCACTGGTGCCAAATTACCATGGCAAGTGACATGATTGAACAGTTTGTCTAAATGATAAAATTTTATTATCAAAATAAGTATTAGTTAGTACAAACCTTGCGCGCGTTGCGCCCATTTTACGTCAGACGCGGTGGCCCTTCAACGTCGACTCTCCAATGTTTGGTGGCTAAATTCAAGACGACTGACTCGGTAAACAATCAGCTAACCCCATACGTGAAAGGAACGCCTTTTATTTCTAAGAAAATTATTATTCAAGTGATGGATTATATCGCACCGTGAGTGTAAAACCGAGATATGTGCAAATATAAATTTTGGAGATATGGGAGTTTAAAGACTTCATTTTGCTTGGAAAAACTGTTGTTTGTTTTTTTTTAAATAAACCAATGATTTTCGGTTTATAGTAATATACCAATAAACCGAAAATCATTGGTTTATTTTAAAAAAAATAGTTTTTCCAAGCAATATGAAGTCTTTAAACTCCCATATCTCCAAAATTTATATTTGCAGTTATCTCGGTTTTACACTCACGGTGCGATATCATTAAGAAAATTATTTTATATTATAATTTACATTCATAAAAAAAGAACATTCAATTTTTTTTAAACATTAAATTTATGTACAGAAATTATTTAAACACTGAATGGATATTCATGCTTGTAAAAGATCATAAGAGTCGAATTCTAATGGAGCTTCTCAATCGCAAATATTAAACAAAATAAATTGTATTTAATGACTTGCCGAAATTCTCCGAGTTCAAGCTAAAATATTCCTATAATAAATGGACTGCACTGGTTATAAACTGTGGACCACAATAAAAGCCTACTCCGCTACTGGAGGGCGAAACAACTCCGAGCAGTAGTTTTCCTTTCGCAGCTTAATGTCGCAGGATCTGTGGAATCTCTTGAAGAACTTTTGCTAAGTTTATAAAAATATTTTTTATCGAAGATTAATGGTAATTCGTTTTGTTGTTTGCGAGTTATTCCCGAGAATTATGGCCCGAATATTGCCGCGCGGAGAGGGAATATAAAATGAAAAACGCGGGGAAATATTTCTGGAAACATTTAATTTACGTCGTGTTTCGTTAATAAAAAAACGCTGAAATATTATTAAATTTCAGCGTTTTTAGAACTTTAAACAGATTATAAGCGAATCGAATATTGTTCTAACTATGTAAAACGCGCTTTATTTGCCTTTTTCGTTGTATTTTCTTCGTTTTAACATAAAACACTTAGGTTTTTAATTTTTATCACAAGAGAGCGATGAAATTATAAATACTTAACACAAATGGGTCGGAAGTATAATGAACATTTGTTATTGTGGATAAAAACATTTTTATTTTTATATCCCTTAGAATTTTTTATTTGTTTATTCAAAATAACCATTTATTTATAATATACCAATACAACTATTATTCAATGACCAATAGCTACTACTAACCACTATTCTACTGCGTTTCTTATAAAATAAATAAATAAAATAACATTTAAATACGTACACATTTTTTAAACGTTGTAGTTTCACAAAAAAAATTTGCGATTATAATTCTTTCGCGATATACTCGTATTAAAAAAACGATTACATATTGAAAAATACTATTTAGAATTTTTTTATAAATAAGTTTAAAAAAAATTATAGTTAAAATTTAATACTGAATAAGGGCATCTATGACCCGAAATACAAATGTTTGTAAAAAGTGCACAAAGTTGTTGTGAAAATGTATATATTTAAAATAAATGTAAATGTGAATCTACAACGAATGTAGGAAAAAAAGCAATTACATTAATTAATTTTTTACCACAAAAAGTTGCACTAACATTCTGTAAATGGTGTTTGATAATCAGTAAAGATATTGCGCTATAATCTTCAAGTTCTCGATATCGTTATTCCGATTTTACTAAATCCGAAAATTCTCGATTAAGATAAAAAGTCTCCCTTAGAGCAACAGAAGGGTTGGTTATTATAAATACAGTAATCTTGGAGATCGGTTTTATGTTACCTCATAATGGCTTCATTATTTTCGAGAATCAAATTTATAAAGCTATTTACCCTTGTTCTGCTTGTTCCGCCCTCTGTTTTATTCTCCAATCGCAGATTCAAGAAACTCAATTCTCTTCAACACGTTCGCCAATAACGCTGGAAACGTTAAATAAAACAAACTTTTAAGTTCATTGTATTTTAATAATAATAAATCATGTTTCTTTTTTTATTTATTTTCAACACATTCTTATCCGTATATAAAGTTTTTTAAATGTATTTCGTTTGCTTCAGTTTTTTTGATATACATATTTCAGTTAATTGAATGTACTTGGATACACAGATATGTACGAGTATAGATTAATATGCACTGTCAACCATTTAATATGATAATATAATTACGATATCATTATGAAGCGGAAACTTTATTAACATACAAAACCATCCAGATTATATTAATATTATATGTACATCGCTTAAATAATAAATTTAAATAACAAATAACATAATGCGGTAACATTTACACTACTGATATATAAATTGACTTTTTATATAATTTTGATTTACAAATAAATTCTTTTTCGAATTTTAACATTAAAATTTTATTTACAAGTCATCGCGTTATAATACTTCGCAAGTCTCCGTAACATTAGTAACATCTACAAGCATTCATAAATAGGCTCGATATTTGAAACAATTAATAGTAAATTAATGTCACCTAAAACAATCGTATACGAAAAGTGGCATCCTTAGAGGTAAATCTTACTCTACTAATCGTTCTCCAGTACGGGAGGTGGACTCCACTCTCCTCTGACAGACGAGATTTCATCTTCACAAGATCGTTTGGTTTATTGTTCCCGCAGTCTTTTCGATTGATTTCGCCTCAATTTCTAATATTTTGGCACATTTAATTATTCGTTTACTCGAGAACACACAGCTTGAAAAACTTAAATCACGTTTATACTCGTTAGGTCGTGCTATTTTATTATTATTCAGCATTTTTTTATTTGTATTAAATATCTAAAATACCGGTTGTCACAAGTAACAGTCAACGATTAAAAAAACTATAGCGATAACTACACTTAGAATTGATACATAATTCTGCACTGCCGCCCTACTCATGACATTGTTCTTTGATGAGTCCAAATTTTCTTTAGTTACGTGCTCGTGACATCTGCCTATCCCGTCTATGTTGACGTCCGCCAGCACGTGGCCGTGAACCTCCAGCGGCGATATGCAGAAGTTCGTTGTGAGAAAATCACCAGATGAAGCGTTTCCCAGGGGGCCCTCGATAAGGGAATGTATCCTGCAGTCGCAAGGGAAGTGGTTCCCCCGCACGCTGAGCACCTCCACCCCTTCCACCGTCACCGCCCCCGGGGCGGGTATCTCCAGCAGATGGTTCCCGTGTAATCTTAACACTCGCACACTATTGTTGTAGCCTATGTTCAACTCTTGTACGGCATCTATTTTGTTATTCAAGATGTTTAAGTTGTCTACGTAAGACAGCCCCTCGAACGCTGATATCCTAATGATTCCAAGATCAGACTCCTGCAAGGAGAGAGTGTGTATGTGCGTCATACCTCTGAAGGTGTAAGGTCTTAGAGACACGAGATCCATAAATGCCAATTTGATTAGACCGATCATATCGAGACCGGAAAATGCATCCGCTTCTATCGATCTGATTCCAGAAGGAAACACGATATGCTCCACATTAGTCAAGCCCGAAAATGCATTAGTCATTAATTTTTGTATTGGATTGTTGTTCAGCATAATCGACTTCAAATAATTTGTCCCGGCAAACGCGTATGCTTCTATTTGAACGATCTTATTGTGTCCGAGAAAGATCGATGAGAGATTCTGCAGTCCAGCGAAGGCAAACTGGTTGAGTGTCGCGAGTGGAGTGTACTGAATGGATAATTCTTTAAGGCGTGGCAGTCCTCTGAAGGCGAATGGTTTAATGGCTGATATGTTGTTTCCATCTAGAGATATCTTGCGAAGTAGCTTCAACCCGTTGAATGCGTCGCTTCTTATCACGTTGAAGTTGTTTCTCGTCAGAGACAAATGCTCCACCGTCGATGGCAGAGAACGCAGAGGGATTTCCACGAGGCCACCCGTGTTGCACAGCACCTGTAAATTGAGAAATGGTTTAAATTTTGCATTTGTCTGTTTTGATTCATGAAGTAAACATCAGCAGCAAAGTAAGAATTTATAAGACTTGTGTGCGATCCATCGTGACATACAGGATCGAACGCAAAACGGAAACCACAATCACAAAAAAACGCGCTCAGAGTGTCAGAAATGAGAACCCTCAGAAACATATCTGTAAAACACTAGAGATAGAATTAGGAACTCAAGGATAAGGGAGATATACAAGGTCGAGGATGTTGTTAGGTGGGAAAAGCAAAAGAGAAGACACCGATATGCACATGTGAGGAAAATGGACCTATTTTTTTTTCTTTTATACAACAGGTCATTTGAACCCAGCGTACAATTTATTTTTTAGCTATTATATTGAATCTTATGAAATGTGATAGGTAGCCAATCTATCGTCATTTTATTATCACGTGTATTCTACACCAGACCAAAGACAGTGTGACAGTCACACTGCCATCGCCGAGAATCGAACCCGGGACGTTCGGTGTGGAAGTCAGAACTCTTACCACTCTGCCACGAAGGTCTTCAATCTATAGGCCTATCTAGACTCAACCCGTTGTGTTGAACAGGTAACCCCAAGGTAGACGACTCATCGATAGACCACCAAAAAGATTGATCGACAGCTGGAAGTCGACCTCGCAGGAGGCCAATTGCTCTTAAGAAACATACCACAAGGTCTACACTAAGAAGAAGAAGAAGAAGATAATCATCTAAGTTCTATTTAGAGTTGCCGACTTTGAACTTTTCAGAAGACTGTTCTGTTGATTATTAACATCCTTCGTCCCGGAATCAATAGATTTGTATAATTAAATGTGTACGGCCGTCTCCGGGTTCTGTTTTACCCAGCGAGGGATAGGAAGCAATTTGACAGGGAGATCGTGCGTGATCTGGTATCGGGACGAATCTGACATTGCAATTCTTTTTGTGGTTGTGTTATTTGATATTCTAACTGAAATTAACGATCATCACAGTAATTCCCCATGATTTATGTCCCAGACACACGCGCCGCCCCGAACTAAGCTTTCTCAGCACGGAAGAACAATTTATTCGCAGCAATAAATTCTTAAGTTTAATCGATAGACCACAAACTGGTATTTAAAATGGGCTATACGCACTTAGTGGATCTCTTAAGGTGAATATTAAATTCTTCTCGATTTGATCTGATGGTGTAACAAGTGATTAGTTGCGTATATAGAAACAAAGATTTTTTTTTAATAATTTGAAAGACTTATTTTCTTTAATCTTCAAATGTATAACACTGTTGTGATATCAAAAAAATTATAATTCTCTTGAGCGTCGTGACAGCTGTTTCGTCAACCGATTTCGGCATCATCAGGTGTTACAAACATAAATAAATGATTATTTTGATGTCATAACAGTGTTTTAAATTTTAACAGTTAATAATGTTAAAGAATCATAATGCAACGGCTAAAACAATGGACTACTTTTATTGTAATTAACTAACTAACTAACCATCACGCCGTCTCCCCGAAGGGGTAGGCAGAAAGAATGGGTTGCCACACCTTTTTTCCTGACATATTTCTCTCGCTTCCTCAACATTCATCGTGTCATGCACGCGCGTCGTAATTAATACAAATGAAAACGTCAGTTTTCTAGAAGTTTTATTTTATTTTATAGGAATGACATGTTTCGCCCTTCTTAGACATTTGATAATGGCTTAGAAGGGCGAAAAATGTCATTCCCATAAAATATAATAAAACTTCTAGATTTTACATCATTGTTCAAGAAACAATAAATACTTTTATTGTGTTTTTACACCACTTTATTTTGTTTTATTGCACCAACCGGTTTCGCTCCCGCCGTAGCAGTATAAAAATGTTTAGTTAATACTAAAAATATTACATTCTGTCATAGTATGAATATTTACTGAGTCTCCGCTTTGAACAACAGTGTTTCATATTGCGTGAATGGAGTAATGGAGATAGTGCCTCTCCGCGTATTAATTTTAACGCAACTCCATTATTTTATGTGCCCAATCAAATTACCGTAACCACAACAGCAGTACCCCGGTACGGCAAAGAGATTATTTGTCATTTGTCATTTAGACAGCTATAAATTATTTTGCCCGCCTGACATACCTGCGTTGCTTATTTCATGGTCAATTAACTAAATTACACAAACATAATATATCAAAGCTTATTAGATATAGACAGAATTTACATAGGTTGATTTATCAAATTATCCTGGTTTGGTATCTAAATTTTCAGAGAGAAATTAACCGAACAATGTTTACTAATGAAGACAGCTATGGCGGTTTTCCGTTTCTCCTAATACACTTATACACACTCAATTATATAAATGCGAACATTTGTCTCACTGTTTCTGAGAAATCTTAAAATTTCAACTACTATGCTTTCTGATAAAAGTTTTATTTTCTTAACTTAGTGTCATCTTAACACAATGTAAAACTTCAAGATTTCATTATAAAATCGTATTTCTTTTTTGACATATGACAAGTATATATTTTTTTATTTAGTTAGTTTTTTATATTTAAGATGTATCCTACAATGAATATGAATATTTATTTTTTAATACATAGATACTTTTTCTTCTATTTCTTTCAGTATCATGTCAAGTTCCCCTGACTTTGACTATCACTTGAGAGTAGGCGTTTTTATCCCTGGTAGCTAGAAACGGCTCCTTAACGCTCCTTAAGCCAGTCCATTCCCTTATAGTGTAATGCCAGGAGATTCGTCTACTGCCAACACCTCTTCGACCCTATATTTTGCCCTCAATGTTCAAGTGCAACAATTCATATTTTTTCCGCCTAATCACATGACTAAAATATGCATATTTCGGACTGTTATATAAAGTTAAATTCCCTATCAGCTCTAACCCTCTAAAAAACATATTTTTTTAAATTTTTTCTTCTTCGTCTTCTTCTTCTTCTTCTGATTGTAGATCTTGAGATCTGTTTATGCAGGATATCAACTATCTTCCTGTGATGAAGATATCCAGCCTTCTCTCCATCTCTTTGGTGGTCGTCCTGATGATCGACGGCCCTGTGGAGTCTCGTGCATTACGATATTAAGAATTCTTGCTGGATCCATTCTCTCGATGTGGTCCCTCCAGAATCGTCTTCTCTGCCTACTCCATCTCACTTTGTCTTCAATTTAGCAGGATTTGCGAATTTCTTCATTGGGTATCCTATCTCTTGGGAGATGTTTAGTTCTGACAGAGTCTGCTCTTGCTTCGATTCCGTTTGTCATTGGGGGCCTAATGCGTTTTTTATAAATTTTAACTTTGTTTTCTAGTAGCTTATGCTTATTGCCCCAGACAGTGTCCCTAAGACATTTGGAGATAACTGCAGCTTTATCATTCTTTTTTTTTAACTTCATTATATAGATCGCTGCAGATATCTTTCGTTTCGTTTTTTCAGTAAGTTTATTATGTACGAAATAATTGAACCGAGCAACACTTTAGTGTAATTTTGGATACGCATATGGATATACGAAAAAATCTCTTACGGATATATGAACGTATTGTTCTAGGGAGAATCTTCTTTGAAAAAATATGTAACGCGAGGTCTTGTGTGTGCTACATTTAGGTAATTTGTTTCAAAACAATATAACGCAGAATAAGAGCGATAAAATTCATGAGAACGTTTTTATTGCCTTACGGAATAGCCGCCCTGAATTACGCACACCAGCGCCGCGGCGGCGGGCGGGCGCGCGGCGCGCGGCGGCCTGCATTTGTTTTCGGCCTGTTCCCGCCATTTAATGGTTTGAAAATTTCTCGGAACATTGATGCTCACTTTTAAAGGGATTAAATGAAAAACTTACAGATAGGTTACCCTAATAAAATTATTCCACTTCTAACCCTAACTGTACAACTGCTAATTTTATTTTATTTATATATTAAATAATTATATTTATAATGAAACTTTTTTCTTAAATAAAAACTAACTAACTAACTTACCATCACGCCGTCTCCCCGGAGGGGTAGACAGAAAGTTCTGTCTTGACATACTTCTCTCGATTGCTCTACATTCATACATCTTGTCATGCACGCACGTCGATTTTTCCGACTCCTCACGTGACCGACATTCAATATTTGATTGATTTGATCGTGCCACGTTTTCCTCTATTTCTAGCTCCGTTCACACCGTTTACATATACTTTCTTTACAATTCTGTCTTCACTCATTCTTTCCATGTGTCCAAACCATCTTAATGACCCTTTCCTTATTTTGTTCATAACACTTTCATTCGCACCACATTCACTTCTTATACTTGCATTTGCCACACATTCGTCTTAGAGATCTCATTTCTACTGCATTTATTCTACTTTCATCCTTCTTTTGCCAGTTCCATGCTTCACTTCCATACATAAGGGTCGGCACAAGAACACCATTGTGCACTGCCATCTTAGCTTTTTTAGATAGACTTTTGTTTGCGATGACAACTTTACACCATTTACACTTTGCACCATTTATTCGTTTACCTGCCCCAACCCTTCTTTCAATATCCTTCTCCACCCTCCCATCCTTTGTAAACATACTTCCTAAATAAACAAATTCATCCACTTGTTCCAGATTTTCACCGTTTACACTAATGTTGCGGACTGTCATGCTTCCTTATTTTTCGAAAATTTAAAACCTTGGACTTATTCACATTCATCATCAAATCGTATCGCTTACGTACCTCATACAAACTAGACACCAGGGCTTGCAGTTCATGCTCGATTGAATGCGGTGCGAATGATGGTGTTATGAACAAAATAATGAAAGGATCATGGTTTGGACATATGGAAAGAATGAATGAAGAAAGAATGTTAACAAAATTATATGTTAACGATGTAAATGGTACCAGAAATAGAGGAAGACCGAGGAAAACGTGGCACCATCAAATAAATCAAATATTGAATGTCGGCCATGTGAGGAGTCGGAGAAATCTACATACCCAAGTACATAACAAGATGTATGAATGTTAAGGAATCGAAGGAATGTCAAGAAAGAACAATGTGGCATTCGAATGGTTATTTGGTAAGTTAGTTTTTAATTCTTATTTCATAAAATATTAAATGCTAAATGAAATGTTTGTAAAGTCATATTTTTAATTCTTATATTAATAAGCACATTTTTAATTATATTTCGTAATGTGTTTTTTCTGTCTGCAATGTCAAGGAACTCGGACAGACAAATTAACTTCACAAGTTGAAAATACTTAAACGACTCCTTTTATACATTCTGTTGAAGAAAAAAATTGTTAAAATGAAAAATATACATTATTTTTTTCCCTCGGGGCAGATAAGCGAAAGTTTAGCAAACGGCAAACATTTTGTTGAATTTTGTATTGCAAATATATAATATGAAGTTTTGGTTACTTGTAGTGTGTCAGGATATGTAAATCTGACGATACGTTTTTGAAATAAATTAAAATATAAAATTAACAAAAATTTTAACATCTAATAAATATCATATAAATTAGAGGTTTTATTTCTACTGCAATATTTTTTCTTTCATCCTCTCTATGCTAGTTTTGTGCTTCGCTTCCATGCATAATAAATAAATTAATAAATAAGAATATGGGTCGGTACAAGAATACCATTGTGCACTGCCAACTTTAAGCTCACTCCGTTCTAACCCTTATATAGATTTCCCTTACGTTTAATATTATATATTTCATTTCACATAAGTTAAAATGAGAATAAAAACGAAGTAAGCTCATCAACATAGATCCTGATACGTTTAGAACTAAACCTAAAAACTTTTTCTTAATGTCGATTAAAATTACATTTTTATCTCGAATTTTTTTACTGGGAAAATTTTGTGACTTCTATTTTCTATTTAATACACATTTCAATCTGTTTTATCCATCCACAGAATCATTAAATTCTAATTTTTAAATTTTTGGGATTGGTCCATTATTATTCTGACCCAATGACATCTTGCAGAAGTTACGTCGAGTATAATATGTATGGAGGAATTCTCCTCCCATCTCTTAGCTATATTTTGCATGGAGGATTGCCTGAGTCAAAACAAACATAGTCAAATAATCGTAATTATATTATGTCTTCTGTTCTTCAAGTGTTTGACTCTCGAAATCATAATGTACATAGAATGACTAGATAAGTAAAGCTTTTGAAATCCTGTAAAATTGATACTTCAATCCGTGAGTATACGTTTCACATGCGTCGATTTATAACAAAATTATTAAGCTTCTTCGTATAGGCTGCAGGCAGTGGCGTGCCTATGGTAAACCAGTAAGGCAAGCCCGTCCGACTTTTTTGTTACTCGTATAATATTAGTACAGGGTAACGATTATGTATTTCCCGGATTAAGAGAGTTTTATCTTTCTAAATTAATTTCGTGAATAAATTGATTTTAAATCACATTTTAGACGCATTTTAAATCTGTACAAAAAATATTTTCTGCGTCATCAAACTCATGTTCTAGTTTAATATAATAATATAATATATTTACAAATACAAGAAGAAATATAATTAATTAGAAATAAACCGTAAATAGTCAATAATAATAATTTTGTTAACACCGAAACACGAATTATAAATAAATGATCGTAAAAAAATTACATAACTAACTAACTAACTATAATCTTTCTTTTCATAACATTTTAGCACATAACGTAAATGACATAACATTCTGACAATAGAAATGAAGTTCGGGACACACCGAATAGTAACATAATTCAGAGTGATAAAGCCCGGCTTCAAATCCATGCAAAATATTGTAGATATCTTCTGGTATATATGCACCTAGCTACATATATGTTTAAAAGCCAAAAATACATAAGTGCGACAAAGACCATTTTACATTTTGCAAGCCCAATATGAATCCCATCGAAAACATGAAACAAAACGTGTGGACGTAGGCGATTTCACGGGCATCTCAACTACGGTACGTATAAGTGAAATAAAATATGGCGCGTAGAGTAGAACAAAACATACTCTTAAGTCATTTCAGCGCATGTTAGCGGAGTCATTTGTAATGCAACGAATTAAATCGCTATAACTCGCGCGAAAATTCAAAATATTATAATATTTTAGCGTAGACGGGTCAAACGCGCAAAAAACATCGTTTTATTATAGATTGATTTTTAAGGCAATCCCGGCTTTTCGGCTTGTATGAAAGTACCGCTGCAGGTCATAGAAACATCTCAACAGAAACTTTAATCTTAATATGGAAGAAAAGGGTGAAGAAAAATATCAAATTTCAAATCGATGATGTTGAAGTACTTCCAAAGAAAAGTTTTAAATACTTGGGGGTGCTGATTGACAAAGGTCTAACCTTTAGAGACCGCATAAATCACATCACAGACACAATGGTAAAGATAGCAAACACACTGTCAAGACTGATGCCCAGAATGAGAGGGGCAGGTGAAAATTATAGACGAGTTTTAACATCTGCAGAAAAAAGCATAATACTATATTCAGCTCCAATGTGGTCAGGAGGATCTTCACGGTACATATAACAACTATATATCTACCAAAACAATGTCATGTTATTGAGTATTATGCCGGTGATGCTCTTTGTCAAAGAAATAATTCGTGTGATGTGTAATGACTCAAAGAAGAAAAAACAGATATCAGCCGAGACTCTGAAGGATTGGCAGAGTCATACCAAGAGAAAAACGGAACTCGACAACAGATGAAAATTAATCCACAGCCTTATCCCAGAAATAGAACCAAGGATGGAGACAAAGTTCTGAGATATTTCTACCACCTTTCACAAGTCCTCACAGATTACGGATTTTTCTAGGGTTACCTGTATACTATGGAAACTATCAATGCATCTACTCGTACTGTGAAGTGGACGAACGTAAAAGTAGAAAAATATAAGAAGGGCCATGTGGACGATGAATGGAAGCGAATTTTAGGCTGATATAGCGGGGGCATGTCAGAGACCAGCGATATGTGGGAAACCGTCAGGAACATTGTTGATACCATATCAATGGAAAAAGAGGCCAAGATAAAAATAAAGTAATTATGCCTAAGGAACCAACGAAACCAAAAAATGCTGAAAGATGGTTCCGAAAGGAAGTTGCCGAAAGGAAGCACCAGGGGGGGGGGGGTTGTAAGTAGGTCCGGCATTTATCTTTGAAGATTCCCCCCCTTCTCCTACCCCGCTAAAAACCCTATATAAATGCCAAAAATTTAACTAAACACGTATTAGTGGGCTTGGTTTTTCTCTAAATTTTACTTATATCAATATTATACCCGAGAAAGTAAATTATGCAAAACTTAAGTTTTATACAAACATAACGATATCTTACCAATACTTCCAATTTATGTACTTAATCACACACTCCGGTGAATGTTTGGTTTTTAATTATTCATATCGAGTTCCATGAGCTAATTATACATTACAATCCCTGGAGCAAACCCAAATAATCTGATATCAGTTGTACGTTTGCGTAAAAT
The DNA here is from genome assembly GCA_022606425.2 of Lepidostoma basale. NCBI lineage: Eukaryota > Metazoa > Arthropoda > Insecta > Trichoptera > Lepidostomatidae > Lepidostoma > Lepidostoma basale. Next base: position 641,145 of record JAHDVF020000042.1, on the reverse strand, counting down.
ATATTTTTTGCAATCTCATAAAACATTTAAATACGAGAACATATTTATCGTTGTTAGCAGGAAAACGTACAATTGCGAAAGATTTGTTATGTTAAAAACAAGTATATAAAATGTTAATATTCTTCAACATTGTATAATATACTAAATACAGCATATCGAATGAAAGGATGGAGCTGGAAACAAAATAATTGCTGCACTCAATGTCAATATCGCAAATAAGAATATATCGACTGAAGCAAAGATGACAGTGCGCAATAAAGTTCTAGTGCCGACCCTTATATATGTAAGTGAAGCTTGGAGTTGGCAGAACAATGATGAAAGTAGGATAAATACATTAGAAATGGGGTCACTAAAAACAATGAAGAATAATGAAGATAGAATCTAATGATGTAGTAAAAAAGGAATGTAAGGCGGATGAATACGTCCTAAATAAAATGAAAAAAGGATCCGTTAGATGGTTTGGACATATGAAACGAATGGATGAAGAAATAATGGTTCAAAATAGTATATATATACAAGTATTGTGAATGAAAAAGCAAGTCGAAGAAGGTTAAGGTAGACATAGCATGACCAAATTAATCAATTACTGAAAGGCGGCTTGTACGAAATGTTCGAAGTAGGAACAATCGACGAGCGTGCATGTCACGATGTGTGAATGTAGAAGAAGCGCGAGAGTTATGTCAGGATTGAAGAGGGTGGTGGTCTGTCCTTTTAGCTTACCCCTCCGAGGAAACGGCGTGATGGTTAGTTCATTTAGTTAAATACAGCATTTGTGTTTCGAAGGATGTAACATAGCAAACGTATTAAATATTAATAGTTAAAAACGTTTTTTTATAAATAAAACAAAATTTTATAATACAAACCAATAACATAAGTACACTACCAAACATCATTGTAGTGATTTTATTAAAATACACATTAATTCATTGTTCTCAAAACACAAATTGAAAAGCAGCCTGGAATAAAATTTTAATGTTTCCTTATATAGATTCAACATTCATATTAACATATAATTGTCAATGTGGTATGTTATGCATACGATGCTATAATCATAGCTGAAAACAATAATTACTTACAAAAAATACTAGACGGACTACATCACGCCTGTAAGAAATACAACATGATGATATCTATCGAAAAAATAAAATGTATGACATTTTCCAAAACACCCAAAACATGTAACCTGGATATAGAAAATCAACCCATAGAACAGATCAGGACCTTCAAGTATCTAGGCTTAGACTTGGTGGGAGGAGCCGATCTGCGGGAAGATATACAATATGGAAAAACAAAGATATGTCGATTAAAAGTAAGATGACAATCTATAAAGCATGCGTAAGACCAATTATACCATATAGTGTCGATGCAAGGGCAGACACAGTAAGGATAAAATAAGTTTTAAGGACTTCCGAGATGAAGACACTGAGGACGATAGCAGGCAAGACACTGCGAGATCGCGTGAGGAACACCAGAATAAGAGAGATATGTGAGGTTGAGGAAATTATAATATGGAACAGACAGCGAAAAGTTGACTGGTACGGACATGTTCGAAAAATGGACACCACCAGACTCCCCTATATTGCATTGCATAATCAACCTCATGGGACTCGTCCTCGTGGAAGACATCCTAAAAGATGGGAAGACAGCTGGAAATCTACCTCACACCAGGAGCAACACTCTGGAGAACACACCACATAGGTCTACAACAAGGAAGAAGAAGAAAAAACATATTTTTAATAATTCGTTTTTTGAATGTACGAGTATACAAATACTTGCAGACAAATACTGGATTTTACCCATTGCGGGTTAAACATTTTTTTAATGATTAATTGTATCTCAATAGAGACGAAGATGTAATTTTTGTTTTTGGAAATAGAATATGGTAGTCGAGACGTTTACAGGACTTATGATCTGTCATTGGTTGGGTTAAGCGATCACTTTATGTTAACAACATTCCCATTCCGCCCTTCTTACGACTACCAGGTCTGACAATTTTTATTTTATTTTTTATATATCGTCTGAAAGAGACAACGTGATAACACAATATACCACTGTTGTGTTGTCTCTTTCCCTCATAAATTCTCTGTTTTTCACTTTAAAAATACCATGTTTTTGTAGAAAATAATGTTGAACAAGGCGGATTCGATTTTCGAAATGTCACGTTATTCTTGCAAAGAGCCGATATAAGTTCCAAAAAATTTGTCAGACGTGGTGGTCGTAAGAAGGGGGGAATGGGGAATATTGTTAACATAAATTGATCGCTTAACCCAACCAATGACAGGTCATAAGTCCTGTAAACGACTCGACTACCATATTCTGTTTTGAAAAAAAAATACATCTTCGTCTCTATTGAGATACAATTAATATTTTTAATAAATAAATATTTTGTATGAAAGTTTGTTACCTGGGACTGCGACAAACAGATGCACTCGGCAGGGCACGCGGAGGGGGAGGCGGTGAAAAAGTTATCCGACAGAGTGACAGTTATACAGCTCACCGCCATCAATAACTGCCACATCGCAAGGGGCGCCACTGCAAACATCCATCAAATTAGTACACACTCAACACACGTACTCTATTTAGAAATCATTGCCAGTTTTGAACATTACATTAATAACTCTACTAGAAGAAATCTAATATAAAAAGGGTAATGGATCATTATCATTTGGACAATCTTGTATTTTCTCTTATATTAAAGATTATGAAATATTTTCTTTTGACAACTTAAGGGGGTTCACCCATATGAAGGATTTAAAAAATCGATTTTTTTTTCTTTCAAAAATTGCTTCCTTAATATGTCAAGAATACACTGGTAAAGTGATTATTTAAAATTCGAAGTCGTTATAAAGATACAGCAGTTAGAAGAAGCAACTGTTCGGAGCTCTAGTTGGCAATTGAGGGTTGGCCTGTTGTGTACAGTCGGCTGAGACCCTTCTATACAAATATACGTTCATACAAGTATAGACAAGTTTGTACAGGTTTAAAACGAAATTTCTATAGTTATTAAATATTTTATCGAACTTGTTTTGGTCATGGTTTAGCTTCAAAGAGCACAACAGCTACAAATTATTTATTTTCGCAATGAGTGGTTGAAAAGGAAGTATGACTGAAAATGTTATAATAAAAATGCAATGCCGTAATAAAAAGCGAAAGCTTATTGAAAACCGTTTTACCACCCAAAATTATACGGAATTTACACCAGCTTCTACAAGAAAACTAAAAAACAACATGAACATGGAGGTTGCCATCGCTCAAAGTTTCGCGTATTGCATTTTGGAGTTTGTTTCAGAATTTGACAGAAGTTTCAGGTGATGGCACTTGGAAGAAAAGAGGCTTTTTATCTCTGTTTGGTGCTTCTACGTTGATTGGAAAGTACACCGGGAAAGTTTTAGATGCCATGGTTATGAGCAATCGTTGATTTGGACTTTTGCTCCAAAGCATCTACACTCTGGCCCCAAGATCGTTGAAATTGAATGAATTGAATCTTTAACGAAGGTTTTGTAGGAGTATCAAAAGTAATGACGACTATGGGATGCCCTGTTGGCCGCGGAGCGCATACTTATGTACAGAAACGAGATGAAACGCGAATCTCGCGCTATGAGCGACAACCGAATGATGAGGTTAAACAAGAAAGAATTCATACAAGAGCTGAACAATCTGCTTTAAAAAAAATACAAAAGGAAGAAGAAGGAATACTTTATGGACTAGGCATCGCCGATGGAAGGTAAGTTAAGATTTTCAAAATTTTAACCGGACTTGAAACTTTAAACGCGTTTTTCTCAAAACTCTGTTTTTCAAACATTCCTCCATCATATCTCAAGAACAGTTTGGCCAAATGACTTCAAATTTATACTGTAGACTCAACACATATAGACGCACAGAATGAATTACGATCTTTCAAAATTTCCCAATATTTCTATTTTTTTATAACAAAAACATATAAAAAAAAACATAGAATTCGATTTTTTTTCTTCAGAGGTCTACCAAAAATCCAATTTTTGTATTTTCAATTGAGTGTAGTTCATTCTGTGCACTTAAGCCTACTGATTAAAACACCGTTATTATTTTTTTCATTTTAGATAATTCAATCAGCCGGAATCGTGGAGGAAGTGAGCGTCCATTTTTTCGAGGCGGGTGTGTTCAGAGCGCTATAACTCGCGTTCTATTGGATATTTTTGGCTAAATATGTATATACGCACTCTTAAAGTACATACTAATAAATGATAAAAAACTAAAAGTTCTATCTTTTCACAGATCGTAAAAAAAATTCCCAAAAAATGCTTAAAAAACAGGCCGTCACATGGGTGAACCCCCTTAAGGCATTAACATGTGGTCCATAATGATGATTTTTTTAAATGAAATATCACAATCTTTTTTTAGCTGATTAACCATCATGCCGTCTCTCTGAACGGTTAGGCAGAAAGAATGCACAGTGCAGCAAAGAATGGCACTCCATCCTTCGTTTTCACTCCCGCGAGAGACGCGGTGTGATGGGTTGCGAACCTCATCGCCACCAATAGGTAGCCCCCGCGCACACTTCGATCTTCCAACGCCCACAAAATAAATCTAAAACCAACTACATTCAATACAATGATAAAAAATAAAAATATTTTAACACATAATGTTATTTTAGATTGTGCACTTGTTGTCAGCTGGACGATCCGGACATTCATGTTTATTTAATTTATATTCCACGCAACAACGGTTTTTTTTAAATAAACTGTAATAAGGTACTTAAAAACAATCCAACACCAGCAAAAACTTTAAAATATCAAAACAGTAAAAACATATTCTTTTTTTTCAGGTTGATCGGTATTTTCCGATTTTTATGGTTGTAACTCATGTTTCCGAAAGCTGCCCAACTTAGTCCAATTTCAATGGGAATCAATATGGTAGTTAAAAAATAAGTTTCAAGACCAAAAGTACCAATTATTATTATTTTAACTAAAAATTGTATTTAATATTGATTTGAAACGTTCGTATTCGTCAATTTTTTTTATGGCAAAGCGAAACATATCACTTCTATATAACATCAAATTTATAATTCTTGTGAATTTCCGCGTTTACCAATCACATGCAGGTGTATTATAATATGTTAAGGGATATACGTCTAAAGAATACCCTCCGCCCTTCATACAACGCACTTAAAACCTTCCTTGCCATCCTCACCCCGAGCCTTTACGAGATAATTAGGGCCCCGAGAAAGGTATAGATGATAATTAATTAATTCATCAGAGAGTCATGTATAGGAAGTCTGTTTATGTTGGTACATAATATATTATGCAATATAATTTACTGTGTACTCGCACACATCAACATTTCGGGATTAACATTAAAGTTAATAATACACTCACACATCTATTATGGATACAGCTTCTTTAATGGGGTATTTCTAAAAGGAAATTAATTTACGTTTCATACTAAATATTTTTGTAAACTCATTTGCCTGTATAAATAACATACGAGAAACTTTCTCAAGGTAATTCAAATTCAAACAAGTTCCCTGTGTAAGTATTTTTCGTGGCTGCTCTTACAATGTTAAAATCATCATAACTAACTAACTAACTAACTAACCATCACACCGTCTCCCCGAAGCGATAGGCAGAAAGAATGGACTGCCACACTTTTCTTTCCTGACACATTTCTCTCGCTTTCTAAACATCCATACATCGTGTCATGCAAGCGCGTCGATTTCTCTGACTTCTCACATGGCCGATATTCAATTTTTGATTTATTTGATCGTGACACGTTTTTCTCGGTCTTCCTCTGTTTCTCGTTCCATTTACATCGTTAACATATATATTTTTACCATTCTTTCTTCATTTATTCTTTCCATGTGTCCAAACCATCTTAATGATCCTTTTATTATTTTGTTCATATCACCATCATTCGCACCCCATTTTTCAATTTCAAAATCAATAAATGAGCCGAGGAAAAAAGTCGATTAACCCCTTATTTTGCTAAAAGAATTGGCGCCTGTTTGATTATCCGGAAAGTCGATTTTTCGGAACACCTCTGGTCCCAATTAGTGCGGATAAACGACGTTCTACTGAATATGGTCTTAATTTAAGGAAGGCAGCCTAACCCAAACTAATTCTTCGGTCATTTTCCGCGGTTTGATTTTCTCAACTCGATAATTTTTTTTAAATATTTAAATATTATTCTAAAAAAACACTTTTATATAACTTAACCAACAAAATAAAATAACATATTATGTTACTAAAGATTTTTTTTAATTATTTATTCAAAATAAATTCACACATAAAGAAAAAAGGAATATATTATATCTCCTACAATGGTTCTTCATTTCTTTTATTTTTCTTTAGTAACCAAATCTTCCTGAAAAATCCCTTTTCTTCTCCATTTAAAGGCATAAATATTCATTTTTCACTGAAAAGATCTTAATGGTTGATTTATAATGCTGAGAAATACATTTTTCTTTCACCTTCAGTGCCAAAGTAGATGCACTCACCTGCATGGACTTATTTTTTTAATGGACGAAGGAAACAGCGGATTCTCATAAGATGTTACATTGTTCTCATCTCAATTCTGAATGCTCCGAGTTACTTTAGGAATCATAACTCACCGCACTTGTAAGGAATGATTTATAGAAGTTGCATTGCGAGAAGCAGTTATCTTGGGGAAGATAACAACCCCCAACTACCAATTAGCCTTCTAACCTAACTTAGCAGACTAATAAAAAAATGTGAAATTATGTTTTATTCGTTCATCGTTCACCTTATCAGTAAAAGTAAAAAACACTGTACGAAAATACTCAAATTTTAAATTAAACTTTATTATTTATGATTTTTAAGATATATGAGTCAAAAAATAAATAATACAAAAAAAAACTAACTAACTAACGAACCATCACGCCGTCTTCTCGGAGGGGTAGGTAGAAAGAATAGAACGCCACACTGTTCTGTCCTGAAATACTTCTCTCGCTTCCTCTACATTCATACATCTTGTCATGCACGCACGTTGATTTCTCCGACTCCTCACGTGACCGACATTTAATATTTGATTGATTTAATCGTGCCACATGTTCGACATTCAATATTTGATTCATTTGTTCGTGCCACGTTTTCCTCGGTCTTCTTCTATTACTAGTTCCATTTACATTCTTAACATATACTTTTTTAACCAATGTTTCCACACCATCATAATGTTCCTTTCATAAAATTGAGTAAAGATATACGACATTAAAACCTTTTGACATTTTATTATTTTTTTTTAATTTAGAAGCTTTTATTATAATATGTTTTATGTACACGTGAATTATTTTGTGATCGTATAAACAAATATATAAAAAATATGCCAACTCAAAAAATTCAAAAATTGTTAAATTGGAAATAGAATCACTGGATTTTAAAAGCATTATAACTATTTGCTATTTTAACATAACGCACTAGTATTTTATATATTTTTTATGTATACAACAGGTCGTTTTGAGCCCAATTACGGTATACAATTTTTTTTTTAGCCATTATATCTATATTGATTCTCGTGACATGTGATAGGTAGCCAATCTATCGCCATTTTATTGTCACTTGAATTCTACACCACACCAAAGACAGTGTGATAATCACACTGCCATCGCCGGGAATCGAACCCAGGACCTTCGGTATGGAAGTCAGAGCTCTAACCACCCTGCCACGAAGGTTAAAGTTATATAAGTCACAATCATATTTTATCTTGTATCATTTAATGTTATATTTATATTATTAGTACGTATATAAATATAACATAAAATATATATAACATAAAGTATATTATTAGTACCTACATAATAAGTTTTCTGTAAATCAACTGAGAACCTATTTCAAGTAGCGCAGACAGTACAGAGATGCTTTCACTGCAGTGATAGCCAACGTTGGGGGGATCAGACACGCCACCAGAAATAAAAAATTAAAAGATTTAAATATCATATCAATATTTCTATGGTGATACTTTACGATAACGTGATTTTAATTTGGGCTGCTTTACAAATAATTAATATTTTTAATTGCAATTTCTTGGTAGAAGTTTATTTTTAATAATAAAAACAAAATAAAAATTATACATTTTTTATTATTTTTATATATTTAGTGTGCTTCTACTTGTTTTTATCGTCGACCGGGTCCGGCAGCTTGCTGCCATCTTTTGGTCTGCTTTACAAATACTATTGCGATATTGGCACAAACATTGTTTTAAATACAATAAATTAATAGAAACGATTATTTTTAATTAAAACTCTGTTTTCCCACATTTGAGTTTATTTTCCTCGCCATGTTTCGAAAACTTTATACCGTAATCATCGGAAGAATGATATAAAATTTATATCGTTCTCCCGATGATGAAGGTGTAAAGCCTTCGAAACATGTCGAGAAAAATAAACTCAAATGTGGAAAAAAAAAAACAGGGTTTTGATTCATACAAAATTCGTCATAATGGACTTTCACAGTGTTAACGCCTTAAGTTTGTATAAAAAAATATCTTAAAATGTAACGTATACAGCGTATAGGCGCCTTTTTAATATATAATTCTTCTCTCTTTTTTTGGTTAGCATTATGTTACAAAGTTCACAGAAGCGTCCGAACACGAAATACAGGGTTTCCAAATTCATTTGGATTTCCCTTTTATTTTCTTTCTGAGAGTAAAAACGTAAACGACCCGCCCCGAGAAGTGAGGAGTCTCCCGAGATATCCTTGTCAAATCGATGAAGCAACAGAACGCTAACAAGGAAGGGCCAGAATGAGATATTCTGGAGATATTTTGATCCTTTATACACGGGTTTTTGGAAAACTATACTCACGTGATTTTACGTTTTAATATACGCAAGAAATATAAATAATCAATATCAAAGGACCTACTGTAACAAGATTTATCAACTTAAGATACATGCCTTAAAAGTGCTTCAATATGTAGTAAAATAATGTCCTGAATAATTCACAAAAAATACATAAAATGATTTAATTACAAAATGTATTTTTTAGTTATAGTAATTGTGAACTGTAATGATAATCAATAATTTAAATTAAAATGTCAAAGTGAAGCATTTATTGAAAAAAACACTTTGTAATTAATACGAATGAAAAAACTTATGTTTTTCTAGAAGTTTTATTATAATATATTTTTTGGGGGATGACATGTTTCGCCCTTCTAAGGCATTATCAAATGTGTCATCCTTCTAAGACATTATCAAATATATCCATCAAGAGGCACATCCTTCTAAGGCATTATCAAATGTGTCAAAACATGTCATCCCCCAAAAAATATAATAAAACTTCTATAAAAACATAAGTTTTTTCATTCGTATTAATTATTTGATATGAAGTTTTACATCATTGTTCAAAAAACAATAAATAAACACTTTGTGTTTCTTCTATATTCGCCAAACTTTGTGTTGTAACTGCCTTATTTCCTTTTTATGCACTTTGTTTATACAACACTTACATTAAAACAATTAAAATTACGTAGACATGTTTCGGACAACCTGTCCTTCTTCAGTGATACATATTATAAAGATACATACTTAGAATATTATAAAATTGTTTACATGATATGACAGATGTTATAAAGATTTATTTTGCAACGCTTATGCTTTTGTTATAACAAATAATATGATTCAATTTAAATTTTAAAATAATAATTTAAAGTTCTTCAGTAATTTCTTACAACAAAGGAAAATATCTCTTTATCTGAAGAAGGACTGGTTTTCCGAAACATGTCTATGTAATTTAATTTTTATTTTAATGCAAGTGTTGTATGAACAAAGTGTATAAATAAAGAAAAAGTTAAAATACTAAGTGCTTAAAAAAATATATCTCATTTTATCAATGCTATTATATTATATTCGGGGTTTGAATGGATGGTAATGGCCGTGGGGGGACATATCGTGCTGGAAGGTATGTGTACTGGTAAATGCCATAAAATGCAAAAGTTGCATAACATCACATCAACTACCCTACCATCTAGTCCGACTCTCTGGCATCCACGTGTGATCTTTATGATCCCGCAAACCCCGGGTGTAACATATTAGACGTTCTCATATGTTGATGTACCACAGCTAGCAGAGAGAGGGTGAATGGCAATTTCAAAATCAGCGCCAGAAAACCGGACACCCCCACTGCAGTGGCGGTACTCCCATAGAAGCCCAGAAGCCCGGCTTGCGTAAGAAATTTTGACTCAAAACCCCCAAATCTAAGTAATCATGCCCCCGCATAAACTAACAACCCACCAAATCACCTTTAACAATGTTCCCATCAGAAGTAAGAGGAATAGCCACAAGAGCTGAACCTCTGTACGTTTTGATTCAAAATTTCTTACGCAAGCCGGGCTTCTGGGCTTCTATGGGAGTACCGCCACTGACCCACAGCTAAAGGAAGGAACATCCCTATAGAAAAACCCTGGTCCTCTTCGAAAGGGAGCTGGGCGTTAGGCCAATAACCTAACCTCGTAAAACAACCAACGTTACGAACACTTCAAGAAATTCGTTTCTTGGAGGAGGCTGAGACCCACCAAGGGTAGTAGCGCCGGAGAAATAATACACATATATTATATTATATTCTACATACGAGTATATTATATTATTTTATTTATATATGGACAAGTGTATGAAAGAGCTGAAAGGGTTGGATGTAGGTGCTAAAATGAGCGGAGTAAGCTGTCTCCTGTATGCGAATGACGTTGTCCTATTTGCAGACAACGAGCATAAACTACAAGTCCTGGTGAATAGTATGTATAAGGTATGCATACGAAATGATCTGATTATGAATGCAAATAAGTCCAAAATGATTTTTGAATAATAAGAAATCATGACAAACTGCAACATTAGCGTGAATGGTGAAAATTTGGAGCAAATAGATGAGTTCGTGTATTTAGGTAGTATGTTAACAAGAGATGGGCGAGTAAAGGGGGATATTAAAAGAAGGGTTGGGGCAGGCAACAACAATGGTGCACCAAGTTATCATCGCAAACAAAAACCTATCCAAAAAAGCTAGAATGGCAGTGCACTATAGTGTTCTTCTACCGACCCTTATGTATGGAAGCGAAGCACGGAACTGGCAAAATAAGGATGAAAGTAGAATAAATGCAGTAGAAATGAGATCTTTAAGATGAATTTATGGGAACTATGTGTATGAAAGAGTGTAGAATGAAAATATAAAAAGTTAATGCGGTGGGAATGATGAACAAAATAATGAAAGGATCATAAATATGGTTTGGACACATGGAAAGAATGAATGAAGAAAGAATGATATGGAAGCGAGGCACGGAACTGGCAAAAGAAAGATGAAAGTAGAATAAATGCAGTAGAAATGAGATTTCTTAGACGAATGTGTGAATACTCTATGTATGATAGAGTATCGAATGAAAATATAAGAAATGAATGCGGTGCAAATGATGGTGTTATGAACAAAATAATGAAAGAATCATTAAGATGGTTTGGACATATGGAAAGAATGAATGAAGAAAGAATGTTAAAAAAAATATATGTTAACGATGTAAATGGTACCAGAAATAGAGGAAGACCGAGGAAAACGTGGAACGATCAAATAAATCGTATATTGAATATTGGCCACGTGAGGAGTCAGAGAAATCGACACGCGTGCATTGCACGATGTATGAATGTTGAAGAAGCGAGAAAAATATGTCAAAAAAGAAAAGTGTGGCAGTCCATTCTTTCTGCCTGCCCCTTCGGGGAGACGGCTGATGGTTAGTTAGTTAGTTATATTATATTCATTTTTCACAGAACAAAGAACAAAAAATCTAATAAGAACCACAGAAATGAAGACTCTCCGATCCTTTACGGGAACGACACTCCGAGACAAAATAAGAAATTTTGAAATAAGAAAGATCTGCAATGTGGAAGATGTCGTGCGATGGGGAAGACTGAGAAGACGCTACTGGAGAGATCATGTGGAAAGAGCATGTTCTGAAAGAGTGATAAATATAGCCGCAAATATAGTACCAACAGGAAATTGACCTGCAGGAAGACCGCCTAAAAGATGGCAAGACAGTTGGACATCTGCATCCCAGGAACAGGCTCCGAGAAATAACAGGACACAGTCCTAAGTCCACAGGACGAACTTCGTGGCCGAGTGGTAAGTGCATTGACTGCCACGCCGAAGGTTCCTGGTTCGATTCCCGGCGTGGGCAGTGTGATTGTCACACTGTCTATGGTCTGGTGTAAGATTCACGAGACTATAAAATGGCGATAGATTAGCTACCTATCACATGTCACGAGAATCACTATGATAGCTATAATACCCTTTACATCGATTTGGCTCCTGCTGTCATGATGTAAAGAGCGATTAAACATAATAATAATAATAAAAATAATAATAAATAAAGCAGAAGAAGAAGAAGAAGATATTCATTTTTATTTGCGTAATACGCAATCAATAATCATGACAATTGTTGACATTTTAATGGACATTAAAAAATATAATATTGACAGAAGAAATCGTCAGCATTTACTTTACTAGACAAGAATTATTTGAAACGGAATTCTGTTTATTTTCATGCATATAAATTCCATGTACATGTATATCGGATTAGGGTCTGTTGACTGGCGCGAACGCTTCTTGTCACAGCGGACTGACTTCACTTAAACTACATCTAATAAATTCTTCACGTCCTCTGTCCGAGTCCCAACACCTTGTTTACACCACTAGAGTATTACAACTTTCGCCAAAACAAAGTGAGTTTGTCGCAACAACCCCATCTTTCGGATATTTGGTAATGTGTTTACGATTTTCCCGGCGTTCCCGCAGAGCCTAAATCGACACAAGCGCGGCGCGCGATTGCGGCAATGTTGAAACGGCTAAAACCCGGACGCTTTCTACAACGTTCAATTTTTATTTTTTTGTTGCTTGTAAAATTATTGAATTCTTGTGGTGTCCGCTTCGCCGCAGTGTCTGTAGGCGTCCTGCGGAGGCTGGTCCTTAATCCGAACCCTCTGGTGGTCCCCGCCCGGCGATTGTCCTCCGATCGGAGCGCTCCGGTCAACTCGCGATGAATAAATCAAATTTTCTTTTTGCAAAAGTGCTGAGATTAGGATTCAGTGACCGAAAATACATATTTATGGTCTAGTTAGGGCATCAAAATGTTTTACATTTACGATCAAGGGACTTTTCCGAATTCTCGCATATCAAAGTGAGCATTCGTGCTGCTGGGTACATATTGGATTCGAAGCTATTAGCTTTATACATATTTATATTCGTGATATTAGTACAAAATTGGATTCCAGTGAATGTATACATTTTCGATCTGTTTATAAAAATGAACATGTTGTGTATTTTACGATTTTAAAAGATGTTATATTTTGTATATTATCAAATCTGTTTCATAATTTATATATGAAAACAAAGTACTTTTGAATATTTCTTGTTTCTGAACTAAGATGTAAAATTTCACTTTTCTTTTTTATATACTTTGTATACGAGTATACAACGTGTTTCGGACAACCAGTCCTTCTTCAGTGATACATATTATAAAGATACATTTTAAAAATATTATAAAATTGTTTACATGATCTTACAAATGTAAAACTTCATATTAAAAAAATGATATGAATGAAAACTGTTTTCTAAAAATTTTAATATATTTTATGGAAATCAAATCAAATCAGTTTATTAAATCAAAAGACAATACAAACAGGAAAATGTTTAAGGCATCTATTGAGTACAGGTAAAATATTATAAAAATACAACAAAGTACCAGGAACGCATTAGAGATGGTTCGACGTTAGGAAGACAAGATACATTCTAAAGTCAAGAGTATTTGTCCGCTGAACGTACCTTCACTAATATAAAAGACATCGATCTCCGAGGAGACCGCGTTCAGCAGACTAATTGCTCTTCCCATCGGTGTCACCAGAGGCAGATTGGTTCTGGTGGCCGGTTGGTAAAACAATCTGTGCTGTCGCTGTCGGAGAAATCTGTCGGGGACCAAAAGACCAACACCCTCTAGCACGGCCGAGTTCTCGAAATATCCCCTGATTAATTTAATGAAATGGGTTATGAGATGCCCATCTCTTCGAAGCTGTAAAGAATTGGAAATGACATGTTCCACCTTGCTAAGGGTTTATCAATAAGATTAGTATAAATATTACACACAAAACTCTTACTTTTTATTTTAAAATATGTATTAAATAATATGCACTTCTTTCATATGAAACAATTAATTTGTGGTGTAGCATTATTTAAAATATTTTTTTATAATTTTTACTTGCATCACTTTATTAAAATCAACAAAAATAAAGTGGTGTAAAAACAAGTAAAAGTTTTTATTTAGTTTTATTCATCTTCTTTTTTAGTTTCGGCAGCTCGTTGCCATCTTCTGATCTGACTAACCTGGACGAAAGAGACTTCTGGGAGCAAAAGGCGCAGAATCCAGCTGTTTGGAAAAACATCATTAAAGAAACTAAAACTCCTAAGAAGTTGTATGACTAACTAAAGTAAGTAAAAAATATGTTATTTTAGTGTTTGTATTATTTACAATTTAGGTATTTTATGCTATTGTCTACCCTCCTTGATCAAAAACATTGTGTATTTTGTCCATTCTGATACGTCACTTATAAGGGGAGGGCATGACATAGAAAAAAACATTTGACGCGGCATTTGAATCTGAGACCGGCCAGCCAGCAGAATAGAGATGGCAACCTATCCACTCAGCCACCTACATATTGAAACTGGTGATGAAATTTCTAATATCTATTATTATTTTAGTTCCTTATCTAAGCAACTTTGCAAGCCAAATTGGCTGGCTATAGCGCTTTCTTACTTTGACTATGGATGACTCTAAGGTGTTAACTAGAATCCTGCGAAATCCCATTCCGAAGTGAATTTCCTATGTCGTGCCCTCCCCTTGTAAGCTGACTTTTATAAGACAATAGAACGAAGTATGCCTGCCACTGTCTCTCATTAGGCAGTATCATCTGTACTTCCATTAAGCAGTAAACTCCATAATAACTCCAACTTTGCTAGTACCCACTCGTACCTGTCTCTTCTTATTAAACACAAGACGACAGCCGGAGATGGAGATTGTACCGCGATGACACCCGATGATAATTATATATCTCTGATTAGTAAGCGAATAGCGAACTGTACTCCCATTAATGTGTTTATTGTTTTATTGATTTGTACCCAGAAATGTAATGTTGCTTTGTGATGTAGCTTCTAATGCGTACAGATAAGAACCTAACATTTGGGTTAAGCGCGGTTGGATACTCCAAATATACTCGTATTTCTAAAGTGAATCGTCATCCGTATATGACGAGTCAAGAGAAATAATGCAGTTTTCAGTCATTTTAAAAATAAGTCACTAACTAACCATTACGCATTTTTCCAGAGGGGTAGGCTGTTAGGATGGACCGCCACACCGCTCTATCCTGAAGTATCTCTTGTGCTTTCTCAACAATCTTCTTCTCCTTCTTCTTCTGATTGTAGATCTTGCGATCTGTTTATGCAGGATATCAACTTTACTCCTGTGATGAAGACGACAAGCCTTCTCTCCATCTCTTTGGTGGTCGTCCTGGTGGTCGACGGCCCTCTGGAGTCTCGTGCATCACGATCTTAGGAATTCTTGCTGGATCAATTCTCTCGATGTGGTCCCTCCAGAATCGTCTTCTCTCCCTACTCCATCTCACTATATCTTCAATTTCGCAGGATTTGAGAATTTCTTCATTGGGTATTCTATCTCTAAGGGTTCTCCCCACAATAGGTCGCAATCTTCTCATTTCTGCTACTCTTAAGAGTTGTTTGGTTCTGACAGTGTTTGCTTTTGCTTCGATTCCGTAAGTCATTATGGGCCTGATGCATGTTTATAAATTCTAACTTTGCTTTCCACTAGCAAATGCTTATTGTCCCAGACAGTGTCCCTTAGAAGTCCGGAGATAAATGCAGCTTTATCAGTCTGTTTTTCAACTTCATTATATAGATCACTGCAACTAGATATCTCCACACCCAGATATCTGAACTTCATGACCTGTTCTATGGGTTTATCGTCTACAACCAATTTGCATCTGAGAGGCTGTCTGGATATTGTTAGACATTTTGTTTTGGCGACGGATATCATCATATTATACTTCTCAAACGCAAGATTACATTCTCTACATTCCTAAATGATAATAACAATTTAAGAGTATTATCTGTTACATTTACAACACTGTTATAACATCACAATTTATTATTATACACATTTTGAGAATGTTGCGACAGCTGTTTTGCCAACTAATGTTGGCATCATCAGGTGTTACAAACAGTTTGCGTGTATAATAAAAAAATGTGACATTTAAACAGTTTTGTAAATTTAACAGTTAATAATGTTGAAGTATCAAAGTGCTTCGGCCAAAACAATGAACTATTTAATTTAAGAATATGAATTACTCAATCAAAATATGTTTAAATATATATGAATTAATGGCGTTACGTTTCGATTGTACAATAAATAATAACATGATAATACCTCAGCAAAGCCAAATATGTCGTTCTCATAAAATTTCTAGAAAACTAGCGTTTCCATTTATATTATATTAATTGATTAATATGGAGTTTTATATAATTGTTTCAAATAAGGTAATTGCGCCTAGGAACAAACAATTTTAATAAAAAAAGTGTTTGATACAGCTATACATAAAATAGAACAGAAATGCAAATAATCACTTGAAGTTTTCCGTATGCAAATATACATGAAAAAACTATTCAACTCACTTTGTTTAGTATTTAAAATCCAATTTTAAATAAATATTTTCTGTTCATTTAATAAATATTCAAGTAAGAGTATCGAAAGTATGATTAAATAAACTTTTAAAAAGTTGATTGATTTGACATTTACCAAAATGTGAACAAATAATCACTTAACCCTATAAATGCTTTTACGAGTTTTGTGTTCCAATAATGCTTTAGAAGAGTGTATATTTTAAATTAAATTGAAAAAAAAATGGAAAACTCAATAATAAAAAACAAATACTTTTTCTCGGCATCAGCAGCTATTGCTTTCACTGTGGTTTTGCTTTCTGGCCAGAGTGATTTCTTACGAAGTGTTAGGGGAGCGTTTCCCATTGCCATCTCCAGAGATTATCTATAGGGATTACCTTCGCTTATCCAGTGCGTCTAAATTTTGTTGTGCCGAAGATAAATAGTACGCCCTCTCCCTATCTGCCTTGTCCCCGATGATAAAGATAAGATAGGCGTCTTTCATATTAGTGAAAGTACGTTCTGAGGAAAAATACTCTTGAATTTGGGAAGTATCTTGCCTTCGTAATGTCGAACCATCTCTCATGCGTTCCTGATATAATATTGTATGTATATTATATTATACCTGTACTCAATAGATGCCTTAAATATTTATGCTATTGAGTAAATGGACTGATTTGATTTGAAAAGTCAATTTGAAAAGTTAAAAAGTACCGTACTATGCAAAACTATAGGTTTTCCATAATGTTTTTTTTTTTAATTGTTTTTTATTTGAAGAATAAATCATTACAAATGAATTTTTAACGATTTTTTTGGTAACTACCTATCAATAAAAATATTTTGACATTATTTAAATAAGAGTTGGCTGACAAACAATATCAAAAAATAAAGGAGTGGTTAGGGTTAATAAGATTTCAAAATAATAACTCTGCAATATTACAAACAAGGATACTTGTATATGATTACGTGTCGGCCACGTGAGAAGTCAGAGAAATCGACGCACGTGCATGACACGATGTATTAATGATGAGAAAGCGAGAGAAATATGTCAGAAGAGAAAAGTGTGGCAGTCCATTATTTCTGCCAACCCCTTCGGGGAGACGGCGTAATGGTTACATAGTTAGTTAGTTAGTTAGGATACTTGTATAAGGTCGAGTAAACGCAATTTTTTTACAGACGCATCATCGCGCGTTTAATGGGTTAAATAAAATACCCGAGTAAAATAGATTATTTTTTCATCGCCTAGTCCAAAGAAAAGCGTTTTTCCCGCTTTGTTTTCGATGTGAAATTTTGTAATACAGACATGACATATTAAATCACTAAAACTTTCCACGCGATGTACTGTCTGACACAATATTATTTTCTCACCGTCAATCATTCTGTCTTGTAATAACAGGTAGGGGTACGTTTACTGGTACATTTTTTTTTTCAATTCAATTTGTATGTCGTTTCCAACGAAAATTGTATTAAAATTACACGTGTCTGGAGCACTCCACGCAATATTTTCATTTTTTTAGTGTGTCCTAAAATACTAAAGGGGACACTAAACTAAAAAATATTTATTTAATGCACAACTTACGGAAATAGGTCGGCAGGTCATCCAGCGGATTGTGCTGTTAACAAAAAATATTGCCAGCGTTAAAATTAAATCAATAGAATACTTCATTAAATTATTGAAGGCATTAACACTGTGGAATTGCATAGAAAAGTACTTAAGAAATTAAAAAAAACTTTGTTTATTATCCACAAAATATTAAAAAATCACGACATGTTTCCGAGGATACCTCCATCTTCAGTTGTAAATAAATAATAAAAACTAAACAAAGTAAGACTATTTCTCTTTTTCTTTTTTATATACTTTGTATGTATATACAACACTTATATTCAAAAAATAAAATTAAATAGACATGTTTCGGATAAACAGTCCTTCTTCAGTGATACATGTTATAAAGAAGAAGAAAGAAATACTGAAGAAAGACTGTTTGTCTGAAATATGTCAATGTAATTTTATTTTTTTAATATAAGTGTTACATATAAAAAGTATATAAAAAAGAAAAAGAGAAATAAACCATCATAACAACACAAAGTATGACTTACATAAAAAACGCATTTTTATGTTAGTATTTTTTATATTATATATTTTTATATTTTTAATATTATTATTTAAATTAGTTTATTATATTATTATTTTATTGTTTAGTTTTTATTACATATTTACACCTAGTGTTCTTCTACCGACCCTTATGTATGGAAGCGAAGCATGGATCCGGCAAAAGAAGGATGAAAGTAGAATAAATGCAGTAGAAATGAGATCTCTTAGACGAATGTGTGGATACTCTGTATATGATAGAGTGTCGAATGAAAATATTAGAAGTGAATGCGGTGCGAATGATTGTGTCATGAACAAAATAATGAAAGGATCATTAAGATGGTTTGGACATATAGAAAGAATGAATGAAGAATGAATGGTTAAACAATTATATGTTAACGATGTAAATGGAACCAGAAATAGAGGAAGACAGAAGAAAACGTGGCACGATCAAATAAATCAAATATTGAATGTCGGCCATGTGGGGAGTCGGAGAAATCGACGCGCGTGCATGACACGATGTATGAATGTTGAGGAAGCGAGAGAAATATGTCAGGAAAGAAAAGTGTGGCAGTCCATTATTTCTGCCTACCCCTTCGGGGAGACGGCGTGATGGTTAGTTAGTTAGTTATTTACACCTGAAGATGAAGGTATCCTCCGAAACATGTCGCGTTTATTTATATTTTGTGGATAATAAACAAAGTTTTTTTTTCAATTCCCTAAGAACATTTTATTTATATTATCATTTATAATAAACAAAATATTACTCCCGCATGTAAATACAATAGTTAGTTCCTACCGATGCGGCTTCATGCAGGATTCGCTCAACCACTGACCAAATACACTCGCTTAGCAGGTCCTTGAAAAGACCCATGAATTTAATATTGACACCTTTCACATATTTGTTGATTTCAAAGCTTCATATGACGGTGTCTCTAGATCTAAACTTCACAATTCCGTATACGATATACCCATAAAACTCATCAATCTCATTAGAATAACGATGAGAGGTATTGAATGGAATATCCGATTCAGAATTGTTTCACTGAGCCATTTTGTACAATAAAGAAACTCCAATAAGGTGATGCACTAGCATCCATCTTATTTAACATTGCCCTATAGAAAGATATACGAGACGCGCATCTGAATAGTCCAGAAAACTCACAAATTTTAATAAATAAAGTGTTTACATGTTTTAATAAATCAATATAATTTAATTATTTAACATTACAGAATAACACTTCCAATTCGTTTATAATTACAATTAAAATAATAGTAATAACAGCAATTTGTAAATTGAGAAATAAAGAGAATATAGTAAGAAAAGAAATTATAGTAAGTAGAAGAAAAAAAAACAAAAGACAATTAAAAAATATATTTAAGAACAATTAAGTAAAATGAAACAATAAGAAAATATATATTTATTACATTATATAAGAAAAATATGCTTTCTGAGGGTAGCCTCACTATCGTGGAAGCTGTCCACATCCGAAGAGATGCGGTTTAAAAGGATTATTGCCCTGCCCACGGCCATAGGTAGATTGATTCTACACAGTGGCAAGTGAAATAATCTATGTTGCCTTTGTCACAGATAATTGTCAGGGACAAACAAGGTCAAGTCATTCAAAATATCAGAGTTATGTATTCGACCACGAATCAGTTGAAAAAAATTAAAACCCAAATGTATAGTTCGTCTAATTTCAAATGATTGGTAGTCCAGCATACCCAGCAAGAAATCAGTTGGGTACAGCCAGGGGTAATAACCGTTTTCTTTTAGGTACAAAAGACGCAAGAACTTTTTCTGTACCTTTGCAATCAACAGGCAATATTTAGTTTCATACGGTGCCCACACCAGTGTACTAAATTCCCCGATCCACATCTATCATGAGCTTCAAATGAACAATGTATGCATTGTATTTATAAGTTTGAAAGGTACAAAAGGAAATTCCAAAAATAAAATATAACGAACTAACTAACCATCACGCCATTTCGCTGCAGAAGTAGGCAGAGAGGATGAAATGCCATACTGCTCTGTCGTAATATACCTCTCGAGCTTCCTTTACATTCAAAAATCGCAACATGCTCGCTCGTCGTTTTTGCGAAATCGAATGTTCCTTTCAGTATTTGATTAATTTGGTCATGATATGCTTTCCTTGGTCTTACTACCACACTACTTGTATACAGCATTTTAACAATTCTTCTCTTGTTCATTTGTTCCATATATCCAAACCATCTCAGGGATCCTTTTTTATGGTGCTAATAAAATATTACGTACATTTTTTTAGTATTAATATATACTCGTTATTGGCATTATCCTGTGTTACAAAAAAGTTTTTTGTAACACCTGATGATGCCAACAACGGCTGTCGTGACAATCTCGGTGAATAAAAATAAATTGGCATATTATAACATTGTTAAAAATTTAACAGAAATAATGGACAATTTAAAATAAATCCATTTTATCACATTTTATATTTTTTGACATCTAAGTAATATTTCGACGCCACTGCACTTTAAGGGGTAAATTTTTATCAGGAATAGCAGGATTCATATTATTAAGACCTTGTCGCCATTCGTAAATTATTGAGAGCGATTGCTCGGGAAACCTCGGGACACTTTCGGGAAAGTTTCCGAATAATTTACAGATAAGCAAGTCACACAACGCCGGCGAATTAATGTTCTCGCCGAATTCAAGAAATTAGTTTGATGTAAGAGATTTCCCGCAAACAAAGCTTTGGCGATGAGGAAATGTCACTCCGGGCATGATTTATAAAGCGTCCGAGCGGGCAACTTCTGCCAGCGAAGTGGATGATAATGCGCAGACAGGGACGGGCGCCGCCACCGCCCGGGCGGGGGAGGGAGACGGCGGGAGACTTACGACTATAATTATTAGTCGGAAATTTTGGTCAAACTTGACGAGACCAAGTTGAGGGTACTTCAACGGTAGCACGGGCTACTGGCAGCATTAGAGTATCATGTTCAATTTCCCGATCGGGTGCATCGTTCGGGAACTTATCAATATCTCCTGCTCTAGGAATATTAATAGTTTAGACCAGGTACTACTTGAAGGTGTTCGATATTGTAATTACAGACGAATCGATCAATATCAACTCTAACCATACTAAGTTCAATTAAGTTTTTGGTAACTAATTAACTAACCATCACGCTGTTTCTCCAAAGGGGTAGGCAGAAAGAATGGACTGCCACACTTTTCTTTCCTTACATACTTCGTGTCATGCCCGTCGATTTCTACGACTTCTACGACTCCTCGCGTGACCGACATTCAATATTTGATTGATTTGATCGCGTCACGTTTTCCTCGGCTTCCTCTATTTCTAGCTACATTTACATAAACTTTCTAACTAACTTACCATCACGCCGTCTCTCCGAAGGGGTAGACAGAAAGAATGGACTGCCACATTTTTCTTTCCTTACATACTTATACATACCCATCGATTTCTACGACTTCTACGACTCCTCACGTGACCGACATTCAATAATTGATTGATTTGATCGTGCCACGTTTTCCTCGGCTTCCTCTATTTCTAGCTACATTTACATAAACTTCCTAACTAACTTACCATCACGCCGTCCCTCCGAAGGGGTAGACAGAAATAATGGACTGCCACACTTTTCTTTCCTGAGATACTTCGTGTCATGCCCGTCGATTTCTACGACTTCTACGATTCTTCATGTGGCCGACATTCAATATTTGATTGATTTGATCTTGTCACGTTTTCCTCGGCTTCTTCTATTTCTGGTTACATTTACATTGACTAACCAACTAACTTACCATCACGCCGTCTCCCCGAAAGGGTAGGCAGAAAGAATACCTACTCTTTTCGCCCCGCGGAAAACGCGGTGTGATGGGTTGCGAACCTCATCGCCACCAATAGGCATCTCTCGCGCACACTTCGATCGTCCAACATCCACAAAATAAATCTAAAACAAATAATATAAAATACAATGATAAAATTAAATAACAAAATAAAAATAATTAACATATAATAACATTTACATCGTTATTATATACTTTTTTACCTTTCTTTCTTCATTCATTTTTTCCGTGTGTCTAATCCGTCTTATTGTTCCTTTTATTCTTTTGTTCATAATACTTTCATTCATTTCACTTTTCCTTTATCTTAGTATCAGACGCATTTATCTAATTAATGGTTGAGGTATTAGTTTTGAAAATTTCCATTATTAATTAATAATAGTAAACACGATTGTTTAGTGGTTTCACTTTAATCCAAGTAAAACCACTAAACAATGTGTTTACCATTATTAATACGCATTTATCTACCTAACATACGAGTATATATTTATATTACCTACCTATATAATACTTAAATAATCCAGTCTTTTATATTAAACAAACGTACTTTTTCTTCGAAAATTAATCCGAAAATAGACTTAATAAATTCAAATAT
The DNA here is from genome assembly GCA_022606425.2 of Lepidostoma basale. NCBI lineage: Eukaryota > Metazoa > Arthropoda > Insecta > Trichoptera > Lepidostomatidae > Lepidostoma > Lepidostoma basale. The sequence goes on along the minus strand of JAHDVF020000042.1, from coordinate 617,947 downwards.
TTGAATCATCGTTGAAACAATACGTCAATCCAGGAACACAATCCGTTTCACGCTAAACAGACGAATTTTTTCCAATATTATCTGGCCTTTGAGCATCGTTTCATTAATACGTAATATTCGATCTTCGGTGATCGTGATTAACAGTTTCATCGCTAGAAACAAGTACGTATATCTCTTTTCTGTTTGTAATAAGACGTATTTCTTTTCGATCAGGTGTCTTATCGGAGATAATTGGTGTTTATTTTTAGAGAAAGTAAACGGTTTATTACTATGATCGATGTTATATTTATATAGGAAATACATATGTGCGCGTAGATACCACATCACTAGGTTTATTAGAGAATATAACGTGTTTTCTTCCATAAAAATATTATATGAAGCATTTCCCTACTACGACGAATTTATTAATCAATATGTCACTATTTTTAGATTGAGTTCGATCCGTTATGTTTAATAATACAAATTAAAGTTGTCGGCCATTTTATTTCATGAACTTTCTTTTAACTTTGATAGATGGCTCTCAAAATCAATAAAAAATGGAATATTAATTAAATTGTACTAATTATATATTTGCTTACGAATTACCCATTAAATTAAATTTCATCAAATGATTCGAATATATTTCTGAAAATATTTAGTGAATTTGTTCAATTAAAATATCATGCAATGGCCTAAATTACATTGATATTATTAAGTTTTATAATATTTGATTAAATAGAAACGCACTTTGTATTGTCACAGCACTCAATTATTTTTTTAATTGCAGACATATTTCGTTCCTTATTCGGTCCTTCTTCTATGCACAAATTGTAACCTTTAAAGTAACCGAATAAGAACTATCACAGATAGTCCAGTCAAATTAACAAAAAAAGGGGTCCATTTCGAAATGCGAGATGGACCCCGTTGGCGTTTTAAAAGTTGTCTCAAAAACCATATAAAATTTAGTCACTGGGTCGTGAGTTATTCAAAGTCAAAGGTCACAAAAATGTGTTTTTCGCAATTATCTAAGTTTCTTTAGCTCTAATGATGTTAATTTTAAATAAAGAAATTGTAGAACATAAAATTTGCAACCGTTTTTGAGATAGAGGGCGGAAAACGCGCAGCACTTAGCCAAACGTACTGTAATGCAAGGCCAACTGTGAATCTCGCTGATTAATACCCTGTATAAAGTTATTAAATCAATGAAATATCACTTACAATTAATAAAATAATAATCCAGCTTGTTATCTCGCATTTCGAGATAAAACGCTGATTTGACTGGACTAAAATTGAAGGCGATTATAGAAGGAAGTATTTTTATAGATCAAAGTGACATCTGTCGCCGTAAAATGTAATTAGCACAAATGAGATATATTATAACCACCGCTTATGTTATAGCACTTAGTATCAGAACATGGGATATCGCGGATATAATATTTAGGTGTGAAGTGGCCATAGTAGGTAGCCAGCTAATTAAGGAGCTCCATCCAAATACCCGAAGAGTGCTTTCAGATATGAGCGAAGGGAGAGGTGGCGGGCCAAATGCATAATTTGAAATTCCGAAAGCGTGTGTGTGTCCGTGTGTAGCCATTTGCATATTAACAGAGTTATGGAAATGTAATTAGAGCGCGCATGATGAAAATTGTAACGGTATACTTTGGAAACGACCGGTCATCACTTTGTCAGCCGGGCCACCCCTTATCCGATCCGGCAAGCCGGGGGCGGCGGAAAAGGGTCCTCTCAACACACCGGACAGATGTCATTCCACTAATTATGGTAAAAGCCTTTTTACGAGCTGTGTGTATTTACTACGCTACGTGTTACAGTTGCTTGAATACCGCAGATTGAACTTCTGCGTGAAATTAAAATATCGTTGAATTTAAGGAAGACATTTTTTAAATTAAGCATTTTAGGATATCAATGTGAATTATCAAAATTCGGGCCTACAAAAAGAGCAATTTAAATAAAAAGATAGGATTTTCATGAAGATGAGAGAGGCGGATGAATGAATTTCCTAAACTTCTCCCCGGTTACATACAACTTTTTTTGAAATGTAATTTAAGTTTCTCATTTTTTAATTCATAAAAAATTCGTCATTTTGTAATTTCACAGTTTAGTTTCACACCTTAAGTTTATCAAAAATTAAAAAAAAAATTACCTAGTTTTATGGAAATGTTTTAGAAATTCATCGTTGAAAGAACGATGTTATCAGTTTAAATTGAGAAATCCATGTTTTATTGCATAAAAAAAACTCGTCATTATGCAATTCCACAATGTTAGTGCCTTAAGTTTATCAAAACTTAATGCCTTGTGATAATGTAACAAAATATTTAAATACCCATTTACGTTTTATTAAAATAATGGCATTTATTTAACTTTCATACTTGCATTTAATTTTTATATATTTTGTTATTTTTGTTAACGTTTCTTTTACTCTCCTTATGAAGAAAATTTCATGTGTTAATGAAAATTTTGAAAACTTCGTACCATTTGATTTTGAAAACTTAAATGGGCCGAAATTCATGTCTTAAATGTCAGTATATTTTTTGTTACCAAAGAGTCACAACTTAATAAGTATTAAAAATTTTGAATGAAGGTTTACATTTATTGTGTGAGGCCTAGTTTTTGAGAAATCTACCGTTTTAATTATGTATTTGATAACAAAAACAAAAAAACACAAATGTTTTCAGTAATATATCAGTAAATCCATCCATACAAAACAATGTTCTATAGTTATAAAGTGTTCCTCACACATTAATTCAAATTCGTCCTATTAGTTTATAGATTTATAAATAAAACTAAATTATTGCGAAATACGTTTCTTTTTTGTAAAAGATTCTTACAAAGAACATTTTTCTAAGTGGAGGTTGGAAATGAAATTAAACCCGAAATCGGGTCATAAAAATTGTATTATCCCATTAAGATTCAACAGACATCAACACTTTTAAAAATCTTTCTTTGAAAAACTTGAATTTTTCTCGGTTGATTAAGGTTCCGCTCCAAAGATCCTTCTTCTGTATTTCGTGTCTCGGGTTAAATGGTTTTTTAATTCATTTTGATGGATTTGGAGGAATTTCATTTGCATCGAAAGAGGCATGTAATTTGAGCCCTTTGAATTTTTTTTATAAATTTTCATCGTTCTATTAAAATGGTAATAATGGTTTAACTTTATATGAAACGTTAAATGACAACCCTTATGTATGGTAGTGAATCTAAGAGTAGGAAAAAGAAGGATGAAAGTATGATGAACAACATAGAAAATAACATTGTATTACATAATACCTCGCAAAGTTATCAAAGTGAAACGTTAAGATGTGTTTAATAAAAGGATTTTGTCCCAAATAAACATGGCCTATCCAAATTAATAAATAGCGGTCATGTTTGCAGCCGTTAGAATTGACGAGCTTGCATGCGAGCAGAGTTTTCCAATATTTTTTATCCCCCAAGACTCTCTACTCGTCGAATATTGTAAAGATTACTTAACCTATAACGTCAAATTTCGCCTGCCATGGTCCAGAGATGACATTTGACACTGTTTGGCGTATCTAATGTTAATAATGAAGACGCCATTAACTTTGACCTCCATATCTAAGTGCTTCTTTGATGTTAAGTTAAATATTAAGAAATCTCAACTAGTTAGTGCCACATTCGCACATTCCACAGAAAGCGTGTAAAAGCGCTCTAAACACTAGTAAAAATCATTCTATTGCAACATCTAAAGGTCCAAATAGTTTTAAGTGCATCAAAAATGCTGTTTTAATATTCAAATTAACTTACTAACCATCACACCGTCTTCCTGAACGGCAAACCGTTTTTTTTTTCTTCTTGTATACAACAGATCGTTTGAACCCAATTACTGTATACAATTTATTTTTTAGCTATTATATTGAATCTTATGACATGTGATAGGTAGCCAATCTATCGCTATTTTACTGTCACGTAATTCTACTCCAGACCAAAGACAGTGTGACAGTCACACTGTTATCGCCGAATTCGGAACAGGTACCTTCGGTATGGAATTCAGAGCTCTTACCACTCTGCCTCGAAGGTCATCGTCGTTTTCTTCAACATTCATTCATCATGTCATGCACTCACGTCGACGACCTTCGTGGCCGAGTGGTAAGTTTGTTGACTGCCACCCCGAAGGTTCCGGGTTCGATTTCTGGCGAGGGCAGTGTGATTGTCACACTGTCTTTGGTCTGGTGTAGAATTTACGTGTCAATAAAATGGCGATAGATTAGCTACCTATCACATGTCACGAGAATCACTCTGATAGCTATAATACCCCTTTACATCGGTTTGGCTCATGCTGTCATGATGTAAAGAGCCATTCAACAAAATAATAATTATTAATATTATTTCTCGACTCCCTACGTGGCCAACGTTGGGCATTAAAGGACGCAAATCCGCGGTCCCGTACGGGACCACTGGGTGTCTAAAGGTTAATTACTGAGTAAATGCAATCAAAAACAACGTCAAAAACTCATAACTAAAAAAATATAACTTATATCTACTCAAAATATATATTCATAGGAACAAAATATTACCCGCCTCGAGTGGTAATTTCATTTTTATGCATGTTCGGGTACGACTATGCGACATCGATTACCCGACCTTAGTTAAATTGAGGCTGAATCGGGTACAAACGAAAACGTACGAGAATATTCTTTACCGCCGGATAGTCGATGCCGGAAATGTTATACGATGAAGATAATAGGACATAAAACAGAGAAGGAATATTTTAAATTTTTAATAACTTTTACGTACAGAACACAATTTTAAAGAATTCTATGAACCCGATCATATAGTAAACTGACCTAAGTAACGAAATGATGCGATAGCTTGCAATCTTCTTCTTCTTCTTTGCTAGCCTTCTTCTCTCCACTGCTGGATATAGGCCTCTTCCAATTTCCTCCACTCGTCTCTATCATGCCCCCTTTGTATCCAAGATTTTCCAACCCTTTTGACAATTTCATCGGTCCATCTCATCGGTGGCCTTCCGGCACTTCGCCTATTTGCCCATGGTCTCCAACTTAGTATCCTGGGTGCCCATCTGTTGCCACGCTGTCTAGCCAAGTGTCCAGCCCATTGCCATTTCAATTTTGCCACTCGGTCCATGATCTCGGCAACCCTGGTGCGGCGTCTGATTTCTTCATTCCTTATGCGGTCACGCAAGCTCACACCAAGTATCTGTCTTTCCATGGACCTCTGTGTACACTTGAGCCTGTGGACACTTTTTACTGTGAGAGTAATATAGCTTGCAATATCAAATCATAACTGCAAATAGATGTATATCCACTAAAACAAAGGTAACAATACATAATGGACTTTTACTGCCAACCCTTGTGTGTGACGTGAAGCTTGGAGGTGGCAAAAGAAGAATGAAAGTAGGATAAATGACGTAGAAATGAGATCACTCTGAAAAATGTGCGGATAAACGATAAATGATAAAATACCTAAAGACGAAATAAGAAAGAAATGTAAGGCAGATGATTGGATCATAAGTAAAATTAAAAAAAGGATCCCTGAGATGGTTGGACATATGGAACGAATAGACGAGAGAGAAAATGACCTCAGGGCTTCTTAATAACAACTTCGTTATATGAAGCCCTGAGGAAGCTTGGGTGCAAGCGAAACTAGTCGGTAATTAAAATAACCGCATAGTGGTAAAAAACAAAGAACATTGTTTGTTTTTATTTTATTTTAAATACAAATAATGAAAAAAAATTTAATGTCTAACCACAAAGTGAATAAAGAAAAATCAAATATTATATGTCGGCCACGTAGAGAAGAAGTCGAAGAAATCGACGTGCGTGCATGACACGATGTATGAATGTTGAGGAAGTGTGAGAAGTATCTTAGGAAAGAACATTGAAGTGATTTATTATATTCGAAGACTATCCTACTCCTTCAGATAGACGACATCAACATCACTTTCACATTGCGGTATAAAGATTTTCTGCTTAATGCTTAAATCTAATCTTCATAGATGGCGCTGGTCTGTAAATTGAAACTGACATGTGAATTGTGGTGCTGGATATTAACATAAATACAACTTCCAAAAATTTGTCAGACATGGTGGTCATAAGAATGGTGGAATGGGGATTGTTGTAATTATATAAAGCGTGCGCTTAACCCAACCAATGACAGGTCATAAGTCCTGTAAACACCTCGATCACCATATTCAGTTTCCAGTTTGCATCTTCGTTTCTATTGAGATAAAATTAATCTTTGACATCAAGGGTAGTTAGTTAGTAAGCATCTGATGTTCGAGATGTTTCCAAATAAAAGCGAACCGATTTATTGATTATAATTCACTAAAGCGGCGTTGTACTATACAATATTGCAAAAAGATATCATCTTTCACTTGTAACATTGATTGCTCCATTGGAGATAACGAGCCGACAAAAACTTTTCTTTATAGATCGCCATTAAAAATCTACCGGGGCTGTAAACATTATAATGACGTTTTAATGACCCCATATAAATATTATGATGAATTTCCTTTTCACTGAATATTGCGGGGATTAAATTGTTACTCAGATGAATGAGTTTACGAGACTGATAAAACATGTGTTAAACAAATATTTATGAAAATAATTATAAGTTAAGCAACCATTTGACGCAAGTGCAGCATTAAATTGAATGTTTATACTTAAAGATACTAAAGTGTATATTCTAATAATATATAAGTTATAAATAACTATAAGTTTTAAGTAAATATAATAGTCAAAATATTAAAGTTGTTAATTGAAGTAGTGGGCCAGAGCCAATAGAGAGATGTTGTCGAGTGTGAAAATTATAAAGTCTCATATTTGGGTCATGTTCTGAGGGGGGAAAAATACCATCTCCTTCGACTGATATTAATGGGTAAAGTGGAGGGACGTCGGGGAGTTGGTAGAAGGCAGCTGTCCCGGTTACGTAACATCAAAGAGTGGACAGGAATAACAAGAGTTCAGAACCTGTTCCAAGTGGCGCGAGATAGAGACGCCTTTGCTACAGTGATCGCCAACGTTGGGGGGACCTGACACGATACCGAAAGAAGAAGAATTGAAATTTCCTAAAATTTAAAACACTGTTATGAAATCACAATTTTTATTATTCGTCGCGACAGCTGTTTCGCCAACCGATGCTGGTATCATCAGGTGTTACGTGCAACTAAAGATACAAATTAAAATATGTACTGTTTTTAACAAAATACATTTGTGATGTAACTTTTTCGTTTATGTGGAAAGTTTTGACAGCGGTTATAGTTAATTTTCGTGGTTTTTCCGATCCTGTATTTGCATTTGTTCCAATGTTATTTAAAATTATTTCTTTGATAACATTTTGAAGTTCTTGCTGGAATTGGATTGTTTTTAATGTATAATTTAAAATAACTAACCGATATTTTAATCAACTCTCATAACTCATTTGTGTGATTAGGCTTTGTTAAAATTAAATATGTGAAAACTGTTGACAATTTTTCAAACAAATGTAACATAATAACAAATTTATCATATGTGTCATAAATTTTAACAGTTCATAATGTTGAAGTATTATATTATTTCGGCCTAAACAGTGGACTATGAAATTTCTTAGTTGAAGTTCATTGCAAATAATGAAAATGAAAAATTATACATAATGCTTTTATAATATGTATTGTATTTTGTTGCGTTAGCCCGACAATATCCGAAAGAGTGCGGGAAGTGCTGGATGCGGATCGCTCAGGATAGAAGGGAGTAGAAAATACAAGATGAGACCTACATTCAGTAGTGAACGGCCACAACAGGCTGAAGAAGAAGAAAAAGAAGATTTAGTTTGATTCCACTTGATTTTAATTTCGACCGGTTTCGGCAGCTCGCTGCCATCTTCTGGTATAACTTATTAAGTTTATATCGTGCTCCTGATAAAAGTGTAAAACCTTCGAAATATGTCTAGAAAATAAACTCAAAAGTGGAAGAAAAAAAACAGTGCTATAATTCGTACAAAAAATTATAATTGAATTCCATGGTATTCAAATCAATCAATTCAAATCAGTTTATTTTCTCAAAAGATATTACAAACAACAATTATAGTTTAAGGCATCTATTGAGAACAGGTAAAACAAAAAAATATATAATACCAGGAACGCATGAGAGATGGGTTCGACATTAGGAATACAAGATACTCTCCAAAGTCAAGATTATGACTTCTAAACGTACTTTCACGAATATGAAAGACGTCGATCTCCGAAGCGATCATGTTCAGCAGTTTGATTATAAGAATTCGCAGTAGTTAGATAATACAAGAATTGAATTCCCCACCAGCATAGGCAGGTTGGTTCTGCACGCTGGGTGCTGGCTGCAAACAGTCTGTCGGTATTAAATACAACCAAATACAACACAGCTAAATACAACACAGAGCTATACGATCTATTCCTGGACGTCAGCATGGTCATTTTTTAAAGATTAACAGACTGAGCTGGCTAGGGCACCAGCACCGCATAAGGGTTCTGAAGCCCCACAAAAGAGTACTGTTTGACAATCCAGTAGGACGAAGAAGCGTCGGCAGGCCGAGACTGCGATGGTTGGATGGTGCCGTGGCAGACTGTCCGGTCCTGGAGCAGCAGGACTGGGAGGTGGCGGCCAGAGACAGGACGGGATGGAAACGTTTCTTAAAGGAGGCTAAGATACACCAAGAGTTGTAACGTCGAAGAAGAACGCGAACTTAAGTCATCAAAAATTGAGTATATATTGAATAGGATGTTTTTTCAGAGGTTTGGTTTTTAAACTGGCAACATTATTTCTACACACTGTCAATTTGACAGTTGACAGTTGATTTGTAGTCGGTACGTTTTGCCATTTTACCTGTTATATGAAAAGTGTTTTTTAGAGGTATGCGAATTCAAAATGGAAAAAAAACGCACTAAAATAATGTTAATGTCCATAATATTGGCTTTGTTTAATAGAAATTTTTTTGCCATTATTAAAAAATAGTTTAAATAAATAAAATGGCAAAAGGTATTGACTACAAATCAACTGTCAACTGTCAAATTGACAGTCTGTAAAAACAATGCTACCAGTTTAAAAATCAAACCTCTAAAAAAACACCCTATATAAAAAAAAATAATGCTTCCATGACTAGAGATTTAATTTCAGAAACATGATTGATACAGCAATACGTAGGTAGGTAAAATATAATGAAGTTTTAATAAAACGAGTTTCAAGTAACTCTCAAGCCGTGTGATAGCCTGTCAATTCCATATAATTTTTCAAATGTTATTAAACTAAACGACTTTCCGGCGAGATCCTTGAGCAGGAGCAGCCATCCTATTATGGTAATTACTTAACAAGTTAGTTTGCAAGTCTCAACTTAAATAAACCTCTAGTGAAATTCTTCCAAGGATTTTGATTATTTCTATCATATACCTTTAAACGTAATATACATTAATGCGTTCGAGTCAAGTGGTTGTGAGGGGGCGTTTGTTGATTAAGAGTAATTCTAAAAATACTGAAACCAGCAACCCCGCAACTTAATTAAAACCAATAAACTTAACTAACTAACCATCACGCCTTCTCGCTGAAGGGGTAGGCAGAAATAATGGACTGCCACACTTTTCTTTTCTGACATACTCCAATCGATTCCTCAATGACGACCTTCGTGGCCGAGCGGTAAGTCCATTGAGTGCCACCCCGAAGGTTCTGGGTTCGATTTCCGGCGAAGGCAGTGTGATTGTCACACTGTCTTCGGTCTGGTGTAAAATTCACGTAACAATAAAATGGCGATAGATTAGCTACCTATCACATGTCACGAGAATCACTATAATAGCTACATGTAATAATACTCTTTGCTAGCTAGCTCATGCTGTCATGATGAAATGAGGGATTCAACAAAATAATAATAATAATAATATTGAGAATAACAAATTTGAGAGTAAACTGTCTTTTCGTGCACATATAGAGAGGATTTGTGGCACTGCACTAAGGATGTTGGGCTTCATCGTCCGGACCTGAAGAGTTTTCAGAGATCCTCGTGTGCTCAGAGTCCTATACAACGCATTGGTTTGGAGCAGACTCGAAAGTGGTTTTGTGATACGAAGTCCTCACGAGGCGAGATATTCCGTTATGCTGGAGAGTGTTCAGAAAAAAATTCTGAGGTATCTCTACATGAGGGAGTATAGTAGCTATCCGTGGCTCTATCCCACGGCATTTCTTTCAATGTAATTCAAACACTTCTCATTTTGATTTTTTGTACATTTCTTATTCTTCTTCAAGTGGCAACGTTGGCGAACCTTTCCCTGTCCTACGCCGCTCGGAACAGCTCCTCCACATTTCGGATACCGGTCCACTCCCTCACGTTTTGCAGCCCGGACATCTGTCTCCTACCGGGCCCTCGGCGTTCCTTAATTTTCCCCGCCAATATCAGTTTGCACATTTATTGAACTTTATTCATTTTGAGTATTCATTTTAACTTGTTTAAAAATAGAAGAACTAAAAATTCTGTAAGTGATATGAAATATTCACAACACGTGTTTCGTCTTATGAGGACATCTTCGAGTGTCCTCATAAGACGAAACACGTTCTTCTATTTTTAAACAACTTTTGTTTATTTTAATAGCATCGTTATGGAATTCTATACACTTAATCATACATCGATTAACATTTTAACTTAATAAATAACTGAATTTAATTCAACTAATAATTTAACACAACATTTATTGTTTCTGAGGCGGTATGAAGTTCGCCGTGTCAGCTAGTTTTAAATAAAGCGACGGAGGTTCGTTTCTTTCTGCATTTAATAATCAAATAGCGTACATATTTTAAATACTATAAAACGAAGTGCCGTAAAAAAGAGAAAAAAAGTGTTGTCATTATTTAGAAGGGGCTACTTAAGTATTTAGTGTAAATACCTGTTTATGCTACACTTAAGAAGAGGTTATTATTTCACAAAGCTATTTTATTTTATGTGGCCGAGTGGCGCTGTTCGCTTTAAGGAAAATTCCCCGTTTAATTATGCAATAAAAAATATTTAGTACCTACTTGAGGCAGAATTATGATCTACTCGTAAAGAGGGCGGACTGCGAGATTTTCAACTCAGCCTGTACTAATAAGAAAAAAATCAATCCATTATTGTGTCATAATTCAAACTCTGATCAAAGAGCTCGTGTTTGCTACGGAGGTTCATTTTCTCGAGCGGGTAGATACCTTTTTTGTTTCGAGTAACTACCTAAGACCGTTTTATTTCAGTCTATCACCTAACCTTTTTTAAAGCTATTAGTTGTTTAGAAGCGGGAACTTTCCGGGTGCAGTAAGTAAAAGTCACAGGTTGTATTAATATATAATTATTTCGATAGACACATCCGAACAGTAGTGACCTATGGATGTGAGGCGTGGACAATGACAGCGAAATCCGCAGAACGACTGGATACTTTTGAGAGTGTGTGTGACCAATAAACTTAACTAACCTTGTGTTGACCTGTGAATGACAGTGAAGGCTGGAGATGGCGGCATAATGACGAGCTGTACAATATTTACAAGTCTCTCCACACAGGTCAGACAGAATAGACTGAGATGGGCCGGTCCCGTGCAGAGGATGCCGTCATCGCGAACCCCAAAAAGATTGCTGGAGTGGCACCCAGGTGGTAAAAGACCTATTGGACGATCAAGGCTGCGATGGGAGGATGAAGTTGGGAGAGATGGGGCGAAATTGTTACGAGTGTCAGATTGGAGGGTCGAAGCGGAGGACAGGAGGAGTTGGAGGCGAAGAATACTGAAGGCTAAGGCTCGATATGGGCTGTAGGACCATCGAAGAAGAAGAAAAAGACATAGATACAAACGTTGAGTGAATATAAATTGAGAGAGATGAAACGATTGCACACATCGATGTGCGAGTGCGTTTCCGAGGCAAAAGAAAACCCGCACTTATGGTAGACGTGCGTGCGTAGAGACGTCCGAGGCCAAAGTAGGGCGCATTACAACAGAACTATTGCCTTTATTGTAACGCAGATTACAGTATATATTTATAGATGTGAAGGCACAAGTTGTCGATTTGAGGCACGGGATTGATATTCACATAATTGCTTTATTTTTATGAATTAAAAAATCAGTATATTTATTATAAACCTTTTATGGTGTGGGGTAATATTTTTGAACTTATTATTTCTATCTTACAAATATTGGGATGCATTGTATAACATATGTATTACTGTAATTGTAAATTGATCAAGCTCCCAGATAAAATAATTTAAATCTCTTCTTCTCAGTCGTATTCCTCAAGATTGAGGGTCGTGTCCATCCTGCAAACCATTGACCATGGCACGCCATGCGCTCCTGTCACCCGTCAGTCTCCAGAATGAGAGACCAGTCAGATCCTTGATTTGATCAGACCAGCGGCTCGGTGGTCGACCCTGTCACTTTCTCTCTACTTTGCCCATGATGATGAGCTTTTCAAGGCTGTCTTGATCTTTCCGGGCTATGTGTCCAAAACAAAATGGACACAATTTAAATAATATTCCTTTTTAATATTTATGAAAAATTACGTAATATAGAAGTTTTATTAATGATCATTTTTATAATACCATAAATAAATAAAATACTTGTATAATTGTCTCAAACCGGGCGTTTTTATCAATAAAATGATGATTTAATTTTATTAAACCGAAAAAACCCTCAGATAAAATACTAAGAGAAGGATGTTTAAATAATTATATCCAAGCAGTGTAAATGCAAAAAGAAGCCGAGGATGGCCGAGGAAAACATGGTATAACTAAATAAATCAATTACTAAAAGGCAGCCACTTTCGAAGTCGGAAAAATCGAAGAGCGTGCGTGTTACGATGTATGAATTTAGAGAAAACTCTAGAGGTATATCAGGACAAAACACTGTGGCGGTCCCACTTCTCCACCTATCCCTCCGTGGAAACGACGAAATATTTTATTTATTAAGCATTTACCAAGTACGTGGTTTTAATACCTCCCAACTGGTTTAACCCGTTCTAGGGAGACATTTTTCGCACTCTATATAATCTCAATTTATAAGTTACAATTTTATGGAACAATTAATGAATAAGGGAAACAAAACTTATTTCAAAGTGTAATCATTAAATAAATTGTTTCTTAGAATATAGTCAGTTAAACAAAACTCATCAATTTATTACCTAAACATAAAACAGTTTTCAATAAATTTCCCGTCCTAATTATTAGTGGATATTGAAAATCTTTAGCATAACCCTGGCATGTGAATGCAGTCTGATAATTTTGAGTATCGGGCACACTTTGAATACATTTAAATTTTATATTCCTCCGTACAATTCCGCGACACGGAGTTTACATAATATTTCAGTACCAACCCAGCCAGAAGTGCACATAACGACCAAGCGAGGCCTGGGGGTAACTAGGGGTGGGGGTTAAGGAGAAACATATAAAACGCAGTCTATATTTGGAGCGACCTCCCATACAACCCATGACATAAACCTATTCATAGCTGTTTTCTTATTTACATAATCCGTCATATTCCGATACAGGATATCTGTAAATAACGAGCGACTCTTTGTACATAAATATATCGGCTATATAAAATTGAGAGAAGACGGATTAGGGAAGAAAAAAAATATTTTAATGCCTTAGACGGGCAAACATGTCAATCATAAACTACATAGGTACATATAGAATGTGGGTTGGGAAGATTCGACCGCACCCTCCTTATTCGCCAGACTTGGCACCATCGAACTACCACTTGTTCAGATCCATGACGCATACCTTAGAAGAGCAGCACTTTCATCCATATGCAGATCTCAAGAATTGAGTCGATGCCTAGATTGCCTCAAAAGACTTCATCTATTGCCCAAAAGCTGCAAAAGTAGCGGATAGCGATGAATAATATTTTGATAGATGTATTTTTTTTATTTTACCTTTCAAATAAATTCAATTTGCATACAAAAGAACGTACTCAACTTTCAGAAACACCCAATCAATTTTGATAAAATAATAATTATAAAATTTTAATAAAACTTATAGAAAACAGATATTTTCTTTCGTATTAATAAATTTATAGTTTGTTTTATTAATGTCTGAATTGGATGCTTTTCTAACTGACTTACTTACAGTATTATAGTACAAGTAGCGCTGTATTTGTTTTGTTGTTTTATCTCGTTTCTTGAAACTAATTTAAAATTCTATATTCTAACAAGTTTTAATATTTTTTATTATTATAGAATGACAAACTTCGCCATGGTAGGACATTTATAAAAAAATGATAACCAAACACGTAATTGTGTGTTCTTACATTGGTAATATTGATTATAATATGAAGATAGAATACTTTCGATGACTTTAAAAGGTGATTTTTTTTCTTTTGGAAATGATTTTTACTGCATGGAAATATACTTGCAGTAAGTAATAAATGTATTATAATAATGCACATTGCCCGTGGGTACGAGCATAAGGAACAAAAATATCTAGGTTTGTCTTTTGTGCCACCTGATGTGGCTAAATAGTCCTATCCTTGAATTACAGACTTTGTCACACTCCAGACAGGGATATTCTACCCCTACGGCTGGACCCCGTCCTCTCCGTCTCTCTGGTCCCTGGCACATAGCGACGACTCTTCTCCACTCCGCCCTATCGGTTGTCAACTGCTCCCAGTCTGTCTGTCTGTCTACACTCTTTACTGCAGTATGCAGGTTATCCTTATATCTCTTGCGCTGTCCTCCGTGCTTCCTTTTCCCTTCTAATAGTTCACTATATAATATTTTTTTGAGAAACCTATTACCGTTCATGCGAAGCATATAACCAGACCAGCGCATTTAAATATTATATATTATTCACAAATTAAATAAAAACAATTGTATGTTTAATTGTATCTCAATAGAGACGAAGACGCAAACTGAAAACTGAATATGGATGATCAAGGTGTTTACAGGACTTATGACCTGTCATTGGTTGGGTTAAGCGCACGCTTTATGTAATTACAACATTTCCCATTCCATCTTTGTTATTATGATCATGCATGACAATTTTTTGGAAGATGTATATATACTTCAAATCCATATCTATCTTCACGTGTCAGTTTTAATTGTCCATCTATGTAGATTTGGTTGCACTTGTGAATCTTTTCAAGATTAACTTATACAACCGACCCACTAACGCCATCTTTTTTTTTTAAAAGGAACATAGAAGTTCCCGCCACATACCCGATGCTGTTATAGAGCGTAGCGGCGCCCTTTTATCAGCCTCGCTCGTACACTCCCTGGGCCTGTCCCCGGTGCATCCGGGACTTACATTTAAATACGGCAACAACAAGGGGGTGCCAGACCACATTTAATCTACTCAATTTCACTTCTATGCTCCGCTGTACTTTGTTGAATAAATAAATAAGCATAATATATAATACATTAACATTTCAGGAACATTATATAAAAGATAAAATATACACCGCAGGAATATACAGCGGGAAGAACAGGAGAGGCAGAGGAGACAAATGCGGGATGGGGAAAAAAATAATAATAACGTAGAGTACAGTTTTTGGCATGTAGGACAAAGGACGAGATTTAGGAAGCATTTCATAATATTAAATAAATAAATAAAACCACTGCACAAATTATTATTATGGCCAACAGGGAGAGGAACGAGACCCGTCACAGAGGGGCAACCTCCCTCTCCCAGCTGGAAAACAGCGCACCCTCAGAGGGCAAGAAACAGCACAAATTCCGGTGAATTCCGGTGGGGTAGACAACCGTAAAAACCCCTCTATCCAGGAGCAGTAGCCCCAGCGTCCTTATAACGCCATCTATGGAGAATGATTTTTAGCATTTAGCAAACTACCTTATTAACACAATGCGAAGGCTGTAGCCTATAAACGTATTGTTAGAAGCCGCCAGGAGTATTATTCCATTCTATATGCCAAAGACTTGACCAGAATAATTACAAATATTTTTTGTGAATTATATTTGTAATTACAATTGTATGTCTTCTTCAAAAAATATTTGTAATTACAATTGTATGCCTTCTCAAAAATAAACATTAATAATAAGGCCCTAATATAGTGGAAACTCGAAGTTTTAGCGCATATTACATGCGGATATCAAGCGAATGAGTGTATTTTAAATGAACAACTAGTACATCTTGATACGGAAAATATTCCAACTAAATCAATAGGTAGGCAATTTTCTCGGTCCAATTTGAAAATGAAAATAACCCTCAATTTTGTACTTTTGTATTTGATCTTTTTTCTCTATTTTCTTTCAGAGGCGGCAAAATTATGCTGCCCCAGGGGCCCGCAAAGCTCTCAACCGCCCCTGACTCGAAGCGTTTCTGACTGGAATAGAGTCGTAGACACTAGGCCCAGGTCCGTATGTGTAACATTTGGCGCCTAGTATAAAACGTGTTCTAAACACTCCCCCCTTCATAAAACTTTGAGCAAAAATGTATTTCGTGATATATTCAGGGTGTTTTTTATTTTTCTAACATGAAAAATCTGTATTTTATGAAACTCTTGAAATCCTTTCAATCAATTG
This sequence comes from Lepidostoma basale, assembly GCA_022606425.2. Taxonomy (NCBI): domain Eukaryota; kingdom Metazoa; phylum Arthropoda; class Insecta; order Trichoptera; family Lepidostomatidae; genus Lepidostoma; species Lepidostoma basale. Next base: position 601,495 of record JAHDVF020000042.1, on the reverse strand, counting down.
TTGTATTCTAAAGATGCATTATTAAATTTATTTGACTTTCTAAGTTATTGTGATAAAAATGTGAAAAAAAAATATTTACGAAAATTCAACTTATACTGCATTTTTAATACAATGAAATATTTAAATTATTCTGAACTATTTTTCAGATAAACTAATTATCCTATTAAATATTAACTAAATATAATTCAATTGAACTATTCATGTACCTAATGTCATAAATTTTTTGACAAAAAAAATTTCGATGCGAATTACAATTATAATAAGTACAATAAATCAGAATAAATTCAGAAATACGAATTCTTATTCATATATCCATGTGAGGTTTTTTTATAGTGAAAATTTGCTACATTTCATTGAAACAAATTAAATGATTTTAAAATACAGTTTTACTGGATTCAATTTGTCTAAAGCAAAAGTTTCCTCTTATTAAATTCTATTATAAACTTGTTTGATTCTGGAAACGATACTTAAGAATCTTGATCTAAAATTTTAAACTTCACGAATAACAAATAATAAAATCGTTCAGTCTTTATAAAATTTAACGTACCGTTTCATAAAAGTTTTCTTATTTATCATATAAATAAAATTAGTATATAATTAACCGATACGATGAAAAAATAATTTACGATTTATTTTTAAATTTTAATTTAATCACTTACGGGATCAAAACAAGATCAGATGCTGTTAGTTCAAAATACCGCCTTAGAACATTAGTAATGAAAACATTGCAACCATCGTGGATACATAGGATAACTAACAGAGTGATTTTCAGAAACTGCAATATAGGTAATATTGTGAGATGGATTAGGCAGAGAAGAAGATTCTTAAAAGACCACGTTGAGAGGATGGGCCAACGTGATCGTGATGCACGTTACACCAGAGAGCCTTTGACCACCAGGACGACCATCAAAGAGAAGGACTGAATTTTGGACGTCTCAAGACGCAAACAGATTGTAAGATCTATAGAAAGAAGAAGGAAAAGAATGGTTAAAATGTTGTAAACAAGTAAGTGTGAGTGGAAAGAGAAGTCGTGGAAAACCAAGAAAAGCATGGCACCACCAAATTTATCAAATACTGTAACGCGGCCACATTCAAAGTCGGGAAAATCGACGAACATGCATGTGGCGATGTATGAATGTGGAGCAAGCAGGAGAGGTATGTCAGCACAGAACGGTATGGCTGATGTGATGGTTAGTCATTCAAGTATTCATGAATTTATGAGTGAAGCGTGTTTAAGTGTAGAGTTTTAAAGTTAGACTGGAGAAACGGAGTGGTGATGGGAAGCAGATACTGGATTTTGATGAAATTGAATTCTTCAAAAATATCATCTTGTGGACCTGGAGGATGAGCAAAACATGAATTGGCAGATACATCTCAAATAAGAAAAATAAAGAATATGTGTAAAGAAGAAAACGAAGAAAAATAAGAAAAGGATGGAGAATTAAAAGAAAAGGAGATGATGTTGTTGACGACCTTCGTGGCAAAGTGGCAAGAG